>OX940927.1:23498700-23979114 GCA_954870645.1 Agrotis clavis | reverse complement strand
TGCGATGAGTACGTGTTTAAGTTTTTAACAGCATTAAAATTTACCACTACACTTCTAATCTACTTTCCTGATTCATGTTTTAACTTTTTATAAGTCCGCGTTCATCCGTTACGTTTTAGTAGCATTATTAATATTCAATTACGCGAGACGTGGCTACGTTTTAGCTTGTATGCTAGCGCGATATATCCTAAATGAAACGCTTCTTCTCTTACTCAGAATATGCTAGCACATTTTGCTTCGTTGGCTTTAATTAAGTTTAATCTTAAGTAAGACTATTTTGTTGCGAATATTTTCTCGTCTTGATTAAGGTAGGTAGCTGTCATATTTGGAACGGTACTAATATATTATCAAGTTTAAATCTCAACCCTTTGGCTTTATATTATATCGTTAAAGTGTCGCGACTAGCAATTAATTAGTTGCTTAGATAATTGCAGCGTTTCCTACAAAAGCCTTTTGCAGGTGTCGAGTGAAAATGATTAGTAGCTGTTTAACGGGTTTTATTAAAACTGGCAAGCTGTTTGTCTCTTTGGTCTGTTTACTACTTTTCTTGAGGAATCATACTTTAATACTAACCAATGTTACTAAAACAATCTTGATAAGTAAACTTAAGATAACATAATAATATGTAATTTTCAAAAATGTCATAAAATGGACGTTACATTCTATTCAATAACATCACTGACCTATCTCAAATTAAAGTACGAACAGGAAGTGCCTGAATCAATTCCGTACGGAAATCGATAGACGTCTCATATGCCTGTTTTATTCATTCTCTTCACCCGACGTATTTCATGTAAATCAACGCGTGCGTGGAACCGTTGACGAACCGCCTAGTGCGTACCGACCTTTATTTTCCCTATACCGATGTAAATTACCTATTCGTGATTTTTTTTCCTTTTGTGACTCAAATAATTGAGGACAATGAATGAAATGTTAAAGCTCAAGGGAAAATAAAAATGTGAATTTGGGGTAATTGTGTAAATCGGATCGTGACCCCAGTATTTCTTCATTTTTTGCTCAAGTATACCGGGCAGGAGGTTTATGTTTCGGTTACGGTATGACAGTAATTTATACAGGATGATAAAAGGTATGGTTTTTAACTGACAGAATAACACAAGATAAGGTTTACAAGGTCGTTTTTATTTCCCGTTAATTTCATTTTGTTTTATCTGGACAGAGGGTACCTACTGTATTTTTACCTGAATTAGGCGACCTTGTATAAAATAACTTCGATTTTTTTTTGTGAAAAGAAAAAAAGGAAAATCGATCGCTTAAGCTATTGTCAAACAGACAGGCGTGACGAACCGCGAAGCGAGGCGTTTTAGGTTTAAAATGTATGCAATTGTTAGAATCCAGATTAGTCAAAATTTATAACCAACATTTTGTTAAAATAGACATTTTTTTCAATTTCACAAAATGCTTTCAAAAAAGAATTAGTCAATGTACTTAACACCTAACAACTTTGTATAGCTGCATAATGTTAAAATTAGCCATACCTGTCGACCATACTGTAAGTAGAAATTACATTAATAGTAATATGTGGAAACGTTGTTGATTGTACGTTAAAATACTTTATTTTTAATTCACATAGACTTAAGACATAATGTACAATTGTTGGTTTCAATGTACTTAACACCTAACAACTTTGTATAGCTGCATAATGTTAAAATTAGCCATACCTGTCGACCATACTGTAAGTAGAAATTACATTAATAGTAATATGTGGAAACGTTGTTGATTGTACGTTAAAATACTTTATTTTTAATTCACATAGACTTAAGACATAATGTACAATTGTTGGTTTTCCCTAATAAAAAAAAAAAAAAAAAAAAAAAAAAAAATCCAGTCAAATAGAAAAGCGAAAGCGATCCGATAGTCTATGTGACGGGCTTCAAACAATTGCATACATTATAAACAAAAACGCCTCGCTTCGCGTTCGTCACGCCTGTCTGTTTGACAATAGCTTTAGTTCGTAAAGCGTCTGGTGTACTGAATCGGAAGGTCGCACGATCAAGTCCTGACCGCAACCGATTTTTTCTTTCCGTAAAGTCATAAAGTTTTACGATTCGCGATGAAAGCGACAATGCGTTTTAAATAAAATAAATTTGGAACTTGTTCATTTTAGATTAACGGCTTTTCTGCATGTCGCGGTGTCGATACTTGCAACGGAACAGAAATATAAAAAATCTACAGGCAGCTATTCCGGATCTAGAAGTATTCATTTAAAAGTTTGTAAATGCACACACATACAAAAGAAAATTCTAGTGTACTCATCCTAATTTTGTCATAATAAGTTGTTCTAGCAAATCTCAGATCAAAGAAATAGGCAGATAGAACGCTCAGAACACGTGAGTGTCACCACCAAAGCAAATACAAAATCAAATCGAATTACATTCCATATTGCTTTCTTAGTTTTTGAGAACAACTTTTACAATGTTTAAAGACACGAGACGGCATATTTTGTAGTGACCGACCGAAATTTCGGTTTCGGTTTCGGTTTCGGCCGGTTTCGGCCAAAAATCTAGTTTCGGCCATAGTTTCGGTTTCGGCCAAAATATAGCCGAAACTTTCGGCCCCGCCGAAACTCAAGTGTTCGTGCCTTTTCGTGCGTCGTTCGGTAAAATTCGTAGCTACCAAGTGCTTGCTCGCCGGCGCGGGGCCACCCTCCATTTAATCGTGAGTTGAGGTTATGCTTTTCAGTTTACTGCCAAGAGTAAGTCTTTTAAATCATGTCATAATAAAATATATTTGTTACGTACTTTAATGATTAAATAACTTATCAATCGTTAAGGCAGTGACTGTATTCGAAATATAAGGTAACGGTTTCTTCTTTGAAATAATGCTTTTATTTTCAACTTAGTAATTTCGTATTTCTGAATCAGCTGAACATAGGAAAAAAAATATTTTTACTCAAAATCAATTGTTTCGATTCCTGGCCAGGATTATAATTTCTCTAAAATCCAATTATGCAGTTTTAGTGATCGTCAACATCAGTCTCGAGACTCAAGGTTTTATGATATTCCTCATAGGATACCTAGCCATCCATGCTCAGTTGATTTTTTTTTTCTTGTGTTAATAATTCTTAAAAAAAAACAGTAAATTTCGGAAAATAATTGAAATTTTAAATGTATTAAAGAGTTTCGGTTTCGGTTTCGGTTTCGGCCGAAACTGAGAGCAAGGCCGAAAGTTCGGTTTCGGTTTCGGTTTCGGCTGAAAAATCAGTTTCGGTCGGACACTAATATTTTGGCAAACAAGAACAACGACGCGTAGCTTGATACGACGCGTAGCTTGGTACTGTCGCGAGATTGTATTCGATTTTGTATTTGCTTTGGTGGTGACACTCGCGTGTTCTGAGCGTTCTATCTGCCTATTTCTTTGATCTGAGTAGCAAATCACATTATACGAGTAGTAACAAAGTACCTACGAATTAATATTATTTATCATAACATAAACATTAGTTACAAAAAAAAACTTTTTTCAAAAAAAATTTAACCGACTTCAAAAACAACCACAAAAAATTGTAAAATAACCTACAAAATAACTTTTCTTTCGGAAGTCGGTGGCTTTTTTTTTTTTATTTCGTTGTCTTTTGCCACCGACTTCCGAAAGAAAAGTTATTTTGTAGGTTATTTTACAATTTTTTGTGGTTGTTTTTGAAGTCGGTTAAATTTTTTTTGAAAAAAGTTTTTTTTTGTAACTAATGTTTATGTTATGATAAATAATATTAATTCGTAGGTACTTTGTTACTACTCGTATAATGTGATTTGCTACTCAGATCAAAGAAATAGGCAGATAGAACGCTCAGAACACGCGAGTGTCACCACCAAAGCAAATACAAAATCGAATACAATCTCGCGACAGTACCAAGCTACGCGTCGTATCAAGCTACGCGTCGTTGTTCTTGTTTGCCAAAATATTAGTGTCCGACCGAAACTGATTTTTCAGCCGAAACCGAAACCGAAACCGAACTTTCGGCCTTGCTCTCAGTTTCGGCCGAAACCGAAACCGAAACCGAAACTCTTTAATACATTTAAAATTTCAATTATTTTCCGAAATTTACTGTTTTTTTTTAAGAATTATTAACACAAGAAAAAAAAAATCAACTGAGCATGGATGGCTAGGTATCCTATGAGGAATATCATAAAACCTTGAGTCTCGAGACTGATGTTGACGATCACTAAAACTGCATAATTGGATTTTAGAGAAATTATAATCCTGGCCAGGAATCGAAACAATTGATTTTGAGTAAAAATATTTTTTTTCCTATGTTCAGCTGATTCAGAAATACGAAATTACTAAGTTGAAAATAAAAGCATTATTTCAAAGAAGAAACCGTTACCTTATATTTCGAATACAGTCACTGCCTTAACGATTGATAAGTTATTTAATCATTAAAGTACGTAACAAATATATTTTATTATGACATGATTTAAAAGACTTACTCTTGGCAGTAAACTGAAAAGCATAACCTCAACTCACGATTAAATGGAGGGTGGCCCCGCGCCGGCGAGCAAGCACTTGGTAGCTACGAATTTTACCGAACGACGCACGAAAAGGCACGAACACTTGAGTTTCGGCGGGGCCGAAAGTTTCGGCTATATTTTGGCCGAAACCGAAACTATGGCCGAAACTAGATTTTTGGCCGAAACCGGCCGAAACCGAAACCGAAACCGAAATTTCGGTCGGTCACTACAAAATATGCCGTCTCGTGTCTTTAAACATTGTAAAAGTTGTTCTCAAAAACTAAGAAAGCAATATGGAATGTAATTCGATTTGATTTTGTATTTGCTTTGGTGGTGACACTCACGTGTTCTGAGCGTTCTATCTGCCTATTTCTTTGATCTGAGATTTGCTAGAACAACTTATTATGACAAAATTAGGATGAGTACACTAGAATTTTCTTTTGTATGTGTGTGCATTTACAAACTTTTAAATGAATACTTCTAGATCCGGAATAGCTGCCTGTAGATTTTTTATATTTCTGTTCCGTTGCAAGTATCGACACCGCGACATGCAGAAAAGCCGTTAATCTAAAATGAACAAGTTCCAAATTTATTTTATTTAAAACGCATTGTCGCTTTCATCGCGAATCGTAAAACTTTATGACTTTACGGAAAGAAAAAATCGGTTGCGGTCAGGACTTGATCGTGCGACCTTCCGATTCAGTACACCAGACGCTTTACGAACTAAAGCTATTGTCAAACAGACAGGCGTGACGAACGCGAAGCGAGGCGTTTTTGTTTATAATGTATGCAATTGTTTGAAGCCCGTCACATAGACTATCGGATCGCTTTCGCTTTTCTATTTGACTGGATTTTTTTTTTTTTTTTTTTTTTTTTTTTTATTAGGGAAAACCAACAATTGTACATTATGTCTTAAGTCTATGTGAATTAAAAATAAAGTATTTTAACGTACAATCAACAACGTTTCCACATATTACTATTAATGTAATTTCTACTTACAGTATGGTCGACAGGTATGGCTAATTTTAACATTATGCAGCTATACAAAGTTGTTAGGTGTTAAGTACATTGAAACCAACAATTGTACATTATGTCTTAAGTCTATGTGAATTAAAAATAAAGTATTTTAACGTACAATCAACAACGTTTCCACATATTACTATTAATGTAATTTCTACTTACAGTATGGTCGACAGGTATGGCTAATTTTAACATTATGCAGCTATACAAAGTTGTTAGGTGTTAAGTACATTGACTAATTCTTTTTTGAAAGCATTTTGTGAAATTGAAAAAAATGTCTATTTTAACAAAATGTTGGTTATAAATTTTGACTAATCTGGATTCTAACAATTGCATACATTTTAAACCTAAAACGCCTCGCTTCGCGTTCGTCACGCCTGTCTGTTTGACAATAGCTTAAGCGATCGATTTTCCTTTTTTTCTTTTCACAAAAAAAAATCGAAGTTATTTTATACAAGGTCGCCTAATTCAGGTAAAAATACAGTAGGTACCCTCTGTCCAGATAAAACAAAATGAAATTAACGGGAAATAAAAACGACCTTGTAAACCTTATCTTGTGTTATTCTGTCAGTTAAAAACCATACCTTTTATCATCCTGTATAAATTACTGTCATACCGTAACCGAAACATAAACCTCCTGCCCGGTATACTTGAGCAAAAAATGAAGAAATACTGGGGTCACGATCCGATTTACACAATTACCCCAAATTCACATTTTATTTTCCTTGAGCTTTAACATTTCATTCATTGTCCTCAATTATTTGAGTCACAAAAGGAAAAAAAATCACGAATAGGTAATTTACATCGGTATAGGGAAAATAAAGGTCGGTACGCACTAGGCGGTTCGTCAACGGTTCCACGCACGCGTTGATTTACATGAAATACGTCGGGTGAAGAGAATGAATAAAACAGGCATATGAGACGTCTATCGATTTCCGTACGGAATTGATTCAGGCACTTCCTGTTCGTACTTTAATTTGAGATAGGTCAGTGATGTATTGAATAGAATGTAACGTCCATTTTATGACATTTTTGAAAATTACATATTATTATGTTATCTTAAGTTTACTTATCAAGATTGTTTTAGTAACATTGGTTAGTATTAAAGTATGATTCCTCAAGAAAAGTAGTAAACAGACCAAAGAGACAAACAGCTTGCCAGTTTTAATAAAACCCGTTAAACAGCTACTAATCATTTTCACTCGACACCTGCAAAAGGCTTTTGTAGGAAACGCTGCAATTATCTAAGCAACTAATTAATTGCTAGTCGCGACACTTTAACGATATAATATAAAGCCAAAGGGTTGAGATTTAAACTTGATAATATATAGTACCGTTCCAAATATGACAGCTACCTACCTTAATCAAGACGAGAAATATTCGCAACAAAATAGTCTTACTTAAGATTAACTTAATTAAAGCCAACGAAGCAAAATGTGCTAGCATATTCTGAGTAAGAGAAGAAGCGTTTCATTTAGGATATATCGCGCTAGCATACAAGCTAAAACGTAGCCACGTCTCGCGTAATTGAATATTAATAATGCTACTAAAACGTAACGGATGAACGCGGACTTATAAAAAGTTAAAACATGAATCAGGAAAGTAGATTAGAAGTGTAGTGGTAAATTTTAATGCTGTTAAAAACTTAAACACGTACTCATCGCAGAAGTTTTGCTGTTTATTTATACCTGAAGTTGACGTTTGATGTTAAAAACTACTTTAAACTGAAAAATTATGAGACGAAACATGCCATGGCGAATCTGGTTAATATCCGCATAAAAAATAAAACTGAGAAAAAAATTAGCTGCGGATATAGCTAATAAGTAAGCTGCAGTAGCTGCGGCTATGCCAGTTTTATCAAAGTAAAGATACGTGATGCAAAGGAGTGCTGCAGTGGAAGCCGTGAATTGAATTACGTGTTCGCGAGCTGGATGGACACTGACTACATTATAAATAGTTATTAGACAGACTGTATAATTATAAAAGCCGCACAAGTGAGAAAACTATCTCCAGCAGCGTACGTAGATGAAATTATAAGTTTTTATACTGAAATTATCACTAATATTTTTGTTTAAGATTAATTATTAAGATTTAAAACTGGACATTTACAATGTTTATTATTTGATTTGTTTCCAATATTTTGTGGCTGTTGCAAGTACCGTGATCAGTCTTACAACACGATTATGTTCCAGGTACACAAAACTCAATGTATTAGCTTGTGAAATTGTTTCCGTACTTATTTGGCTACTATCGAATACTTAAAATAAATAAATTAACATGTTAAATATCTCGTTTCAAATCCTAATAATATTTAGATGCACTCGATTAAACAGAAACTGAGCACTTAAACTCATAATCGTCCGAATATAAACTAGATAGTTACATGAGAGAGCATAATACAACAGAATATAAAGTCGACAAACTAAGGTCAGGGTAGGTTAAAACGTAGGCATTCATTAAGAAAGGTTTTCCGTAACAACACCTGGGTCAAAGAGCATTACAATTTGTATGGCGGACAAAGACGGGAAACGGTGGGTAGTTACCATATACGATATCCTATTTATATTAGGTACGATAAAAGGGAAAGATGAAAGAAAGTAACATGATATAGAGAATTTTACTCTTGATGGCTAAAAATTTGAGAATATTTTTGGAGGGAAATTCTCGAGCAGCAAAATCAGAAAGGTACGCAAACATTGTTTAATATAGCTTGACGTTTATAAGTATAATGGCTTTGTAATAAAAAATGTGTATAAATAAGGCTGGCTATACGTTGTTTGTGAAAGTCTTTTGAATTCCCGATGGGAGTGTTCTGAGCGTTCTATCTGCCTATTTCTTTGATCTGAGTAGCAAATCACATTATACGAGTAGTAACAAAGTACCTACGAATTAATATTATTTATCATAACATAAACATTAGTTACAAAAAAAAACTTTTTTCAAAAAAAATTTAACCGACTTCAAAAACAACCAAAAAAATTGTAAAATAACCTACAAAATAACTTTTCTTTCGGAAGTCGGTGGCAAAAAGACAACGAAATAAAAAAAAAAAGCCACCGACTTCCGAAAGAAAAGTTATTTTGTAGGTTATTTTACAATTTTTTGTGGTTGTTTTTGAAGTCGGTTAAATTTTTTTTGAAAAAAGTTTTTTTTTGTAACTAATGTTTATGTTATGATAAATAATATTAATTCGTAGGTACTTTGTTACTACTCGTATAATGTGATTTGCTACTCAGATCAAAGAAATAGGCAGATAGAACGCTCAGAACACGCGAGTGTCACCACCAAAGCAAATACAAAATCGAATACAATCTCGCGACAGTACCAAGCTACGCGTCGTATCAAGCTACGCGTCGTTGTTCTTGTTTGCCAAAATATTAGTGTCCGACCGAAACTGATTTTTCAGCCGAAACCGAAACCGAAACCGAACTTTCGGCCTTGCTCTCAGTTTCGGCCGAAACCGAAACCGAAACCGAAACTCTTTAATACATTTAAAATTTCAATTATTTTCCGAAATTTACTGTTTTTTTTTAAGAATTATTAACACAAGAAAAAAAAAATCAACTGAGCATGGATGGCTAGGTATCCTATGAGGAATATCATAAAACCTTGAGTCTCGAGACTGATGTTGACGATCACTAAAACTGCATAATTGGATTTTAGAGAAATTATAATCCTGGCCAGGAATCGAAACAATTGATTTTGAGTAAAAATATTTTTTTTCCTATGTTCAGCTGATTCAGAAATACGAAATTACTAAGTTGAAAATAAAAGCATTATTTCAAAGAAGAAACCGTTACCTTATATTTCGAATACAGTCACTGCCTTAACGATTGATAAGTTATTTAATCATTAAAGTACGTAACAAATATATTTTATTATGACATGATTTAAAAGACTTACTCTTGGCAGTAAACTGAAAAGCATAACCTCAACTCACGATTAAATGGAGGGTGGCCCCGCGCCGGCGAGCAAGCACTTGGTAGCTACGAATTTTACCGAACGACGCACGAAAAGGCACGAACACTTGAGTTTCGGCGGGGCCGAAAGTTTCGGCTATATTTTGGCCGAAACCGAAACTATGGCCGAAACTAGATTTTTGGCCGAAACCGGCCGAAACCGAAACCGAAACCGAAATTTCGGTCGGTCACTACAAAATATGCCGTCTCGTGTCTTTAAACATTGTAAAAGTTGTTCTCAAAAACTAAGAAAGCAATATGGAATGTAATTCGATTTGATTTTGTATTTGCTTTGGTGGTGACACTCACGTGTTCTGAGCGTTCTATCTGCCTATTTCTTTGATCTGAGATTTGCTAGAACAACTTATTATGACAAAATTAGGATGAGTACACTAGAATTTTCTTTTGTATGTGTGTGCATTTACAAACTTTTAAATGAATACTTCTAGATCCGGAATAGCTGCCTGTAGATTTTTTATATTTCTGTTCCGTTGCAAGTATCGACACCGCGACATGCAGAAAAGCCGTTAATCTAAAATGAACAAGTTCCAAATTTATTTTATTTAAAACGCATTGTCGCTTTCATCGCGAATCGTAAAACTTTATGACTTTACGGAAAGAAAAAATCGGTTGCGGTCAGGACTTGATCGTGCGACCTTCCGATTCAGTACACCAGACGCTTTACGAACTAAAGCTATTGTCAAACAGACAGGCGTGACGAACGCGAAGCGAGGCGTTTTTGTTTATAATGTATGCAATTGTTTGAAGCCCGTCACATAGACTATCGGATCGCTTTCGCTTTTCTATTTGACTGGATTTTTTTTTTTTTTTTTTTTTTTTTTTTATTAGGGAAAACCAACAATTGTACATTATGTCTTAAGTCTATGTGAATTAAAAATAAAGTATTTTAACGTACAATCAACAACGTTTCCACATATTACTATTAATGTAATTTCTACTTACAGTATGGTCGACAGGTATGGCTAATTTTAACATTATGCAGCTATACAAAGTTGTTAGGTGTTAAGTACATTGAAACCAACAATTGTACATTATGTCTTAAGTCTATGTGAATTAAAAATAAAGTATTTTAACGTACAATCAACAACGTTTCCACATATTACTATTAATGTAATTTCTACTTACAGTATGGTCGACAGGTATGGCTAATTTTAACATTATGCAGCTATACAAAGTTGTTAGGTGTTAAGTACATTGACTAATTCTTTTTTGAAAGCATTTTGTGAAATTGAAAAAAATGTCTATTTTAACAAAATGTTGGTTATAAATTTTGACTAATCTGGATTCTAACAATTGCATACATTTTAAACCTAAAACGCCTCGCTTCGCGTTCGTCACGCCTGTCTGTTTGACAATAGCTTAAGCGATCGATTTTCCTTTTTTTCTTTTCACAAAAAAAAATCGAAGTTATTTTATACAAGGTCGCCTAATTCAGGTAAAAATACAGTAGGTACCCTCTGTCCAGATAAAACAAAATGAAATTAACGGGAAATAAAAACGACCTTGTAAACCTTATCTTGTGTTATTCTGTCAGTTAAAAACCATACCTTTTATCATCCTGTATAAATTACTGTCATACCGTAACCGAAACATAAACCTCCTGCCCGGTATACTTGAGCAAAAAATGAAGAAATACTGGGGTCACGATCCGATTTACACAATTACCCCAAATTCACATTTTATTTTCCTTGAGCTTTAACATTTCATTCATTGTCCTCAATTATTTGAGTCACAAAAGGAAAAAAAATCACGAATAGGTAATTTACATCGGTATAGGGAAAATAAAGGTCGGTACGCACTAGGCGGTTCGTCAACGGTTCCACGCACGCGTTGATTTACATGAAATACGTCGGGTGAAGAGAATGAATAAAACAGGCATATGAGACGTCTATCGATTTCCGTACGGAATTGATTCAGGCACTTCCTGTTCGTACTTTAATTTGAGATAGGTCAGTGATGTATTGAATAGAATGTAACGTCCATTTTATGACATTTTTGAAAATTACATATTATTATGTTATCTTAAGTTTACTTATCAAGATTGTTTTAGTAACATTGGTTAGTATTAAAGTATGATTCCTCAAGAAAAGTAGTAAACAGACCAAAGAGACAAACAGCTTGCCAGTTTTAATAAAACCCGTTAAACAGCTACTAATCATTTTCACTCGACACCTGCAAAAGGCTTTTGTAGGAAACGCTGCAATTATCTAAGCAACTAATTAATTGCTAGTCGCGACACTTTAACGATATAATATAAAGCCAAAGGGTTGAGATTTAAACTTGATAATATATAGTACCGTTCCAAATATGACAGCTACCTACCTTAATCAAGACGAGAAATATTCGCAACAAAATAGTCTTACTTAAGATTAACTTAATTAAAGCCAACGAAGCAAAATGTGCTAGCATATTCTGAGTAAGAGAAGAAGCGTTTCATTTAGGATATATCGCGCTAGCATACAAGCTAAAACGTAGCCACGTCTCGCGTAATTGAATATTAATAATGCTACTAAAACGTAACGGATGAACGCGGACTTATAAAAAGTTAAAACATGAATCAGGAAAGTAGATTAGAAGTGTAGTGGTAAATTTTAATGCTGTTAAAAACTTAAACACGTACTCATCGCAGAAGTTTTGCTGTTTATTTATACCTGAAGTTGACGTTTGATGTTAAAAACTACTTTAAACTGAAAAATTATGAGACGAAACATGCCATGGCGAATCTGGTTAATATCCGCATAAAAAATAAAACTGAGAAAAAAATTAGCTGCGGATATAGCTAATAAGTAAGCTGCAGTAGCTGCGGCTATGCCAGTTTTATCAAAGTAAAGATACGTGATGCAAAGGAGTGCTGCAGTGGAAGCCGTGAATTGAATTACGTGTTCGCGAGCTGGATGGACACTGACTACATTATAAATAGTTATTAGACAGACTGTATAATTATAAAAGCCGCACAAGTGAGAAAACTATCTCCAGCAGCGTACGTAGATGAAATTATAAGTTTTTATACTGAAATTATCACTAATATTTTTGTTTAAGATTAATTATTAAGATTTAAAACTGGACATTTACAATGTTTATTATTTGATTTGTTTCCAATATTTTGTGGCTGTTGCAAGTACCGTGATCAGTCTTACAACACGATTATGTTCCAGGTACACAAAACTCAATGTATTAGCTTGTGAAATTGTTTCCGTACTTATTTGGCTACTATCGAATACTTAAAATAAATAAATTAACATGTTAAATATCTCGTTTCAAATCCTAATAATATTTAGATGCACTCGATTAAACAGAAACTGAGCACTTAAACTCATAATCGTCCGAATATAAACTAGATAGTTACATGAGAGAGCATAATACAACAGAATATAAAGTCGACAAACTAAGGTCAGGGTAGGTTAAAACGTAGGCATTCATTAAGAAAGGTTTTCCGTAACAACACCTGGGTCAAAGAGCATTACAATTTGTATGGCGGACAAAGACGGGAAACGGTGGGTAGTTACCATATACGATATCCTATTTATATTAGGTACGATAAAAGGGAAAGATGAAAGAAAGTAACATGATATAGAGAATTTTACTCTTGATGGCTAAAAATTTGAGAATATTTTTGGAGGGAAATTCTCGAGCAGCAAAATCAGAAAGGTACGCAAACATTGTTTAATATAGCTTGACGTTTATAAGTATAATGGCTTTGTAATAAAAAATGTGTATAAATAAGGCTGGCTATACGTTGTTTGTGAAAGTCTTTTGAATTCCCGATGGGAGTGTTCTGAGCGTTCTATCTGCCTATTTCTTTGATCTGAGTAGCAAATCACATTATACGAGTAGTAACAAAGTACCTACGAATTAATATTATTTATCATAACATAAACATTAGTTACAAAAAAAAACTTTT
Organism: Agrotis clavis; assembly: GCA_954870645.1. NCBI lineage: Eukaryota > Metazoa > Arthropoda > Insecta > Lepidoptera > Noctuidae > Agrotis > Agrotis clavis. The sequence goes on along the minus strand of OX940927.1, from coordinate 23,965,750 downwards.
TTCAAAAAAAATTTAACCGACTTCAAAAACAACCAAAAAAATTGTAAAATAACCTACAAAATAACTTTTCTTTCGGAAGTCGGTGGCAAAAAGACAACGAAATAAAAAAAAAAAGCCACCGACTTCCGAAAGAAAAGTTATTTTGTAGGTTATTTTACAATTTTTTGTGGTTGTTTTTGAAGTCGGTTAAATTTTTTTTGAAAAAAGTTTTTTATTTTACTCTTTTTAGTTTAAATATTCAAACCAAATTCTTGTCAAATACATCATTTCCTTACAAGTGCACTAGAATTTGTAATCCGTGGCACCGTTATTAACATCGCTCATGTACACATGCTAATAAAATTCCCTATCTCAAAAACTGCTGAACAGATTTTGATGAAACTTGCAGTATTCCCTAAGGTGAACGATCCCTAGTACAACGAAAAAAGAATTTTGAAAATCGGTCCACAATTGGCGGAGTAATCGCGACATAAACACGCAAAAAGCAATGTCATCCAAGTAGCCGAAATCAATTAAAATGCTCACAAAATAAAAAGTACTGAACCAAATTGGATGAAATTTTTACGGGACCAGACTGCAAGTATACTGCATCGAACAAAAAAAGAATGACACTAATCGGACTAGAAACCTCGGAGTAATCGATGTACATACATAAAAAAAAAAAAAACGTACCGACCGAATTGAGAACCTCCTCCTTTTTTTGAAGTCGGTTAATAAAAACTCCATTATATGTATAACATAAAACCCAAACTCTGATTGGGTAAAGCTAAATATTATTATTTCATCAAACCAAATAAAACGTTGAATACACTCCGTTGTCCTCAAACTATTTTTTCACAGAGAACTAAAGAAAAGAAAACCACGTTATTTTCCGTACCCAGTAAATTTGTATTTTTTTTTATAAAAGCGTCGAGAGCGCTAAGAAAAATATACCAAACGTATTGTCTAGCAGACATTATGGGAATATAAATCTTTGGCCCACGTCAGATACGGCGGACAGTGGGCTGTACCGGTTTTCCGCTGGAAAAAACTACTTATTTGAAAATGCTCGGGTTCGGATAAAATCTTTTGGCAACAACCAGATTTAGATTTTAAATAATACGAATAAGAAGATTGTGTACGTTAGGACTTCCTTTGTGATTCACATAGTGAAGTGTGTTCATATTTTTATTGAGTTTTTCTATTGATTTGATTGATTTTATCTGCGAGTTTGATAAAGTTTTGCGACTTTTATCTAGAATTTGACTTTCTTATCGTAGAATAATTAATTTATTAGGTATTTTAATTTTGCGCAATAGTTGGTTTTGCGTATTGTAAAATAATGCTAAATTAAAATCCCTTCGTTTTAAATGAAATCTAATTTGCGCGTGTAGCATAATTATACTAGTGTCTTGATAATTTATCTGTTTTTTTTCTCTGCATCACCTAAGGGTAGACTGGGAGAAAATGCCTAAGGCATTAAGTCCGCCTATGTACTTTGTGTATAAAGTTTTAATAAATAAATAACTATAATGATTTTCTAGAAAAGTCAGGTGTACATCATCATCAAATTGTTAACATCTGTCCAAAAACTCAATTAAATATTCAAAAGCTTTATTTGTTTCCATTGAAATTCATATTGTAGGTATCTATACCTAGTAAATAAGGGTAAAATGTCGGGACCCGATATCCTGTTAAATAATCAGTGGCACGAAGTCCACGTGACCGGCCCTTTATCTATCCAGTGAAAGATTTACAACAGAGGCGTTACCACGTTTATCTTAATCTTAGCTGGGACTTTATATCTCTATCAACGGAACAGCTATCTTGTAGAAAAGCCGAATCAGCTAGGTAGGTACCATCCTTACCAATTTTAGTGATGGAAAATTTTGACCAGATTTTTTAACACACGCTCCATTGTGCGTGTGATTATATTTGAAATATTTTCGACAGTTCGAAGCATAGCCGTCCATTTTTGATTAATAAGCTTGTTAGTAGTTTCATCGTTATAGTCCAACCGAGACCCTTAACTTTTTCATATATATTTCAGTAAAGTGATACACGTAAAAAAGGAAAATGTTTGCGAAAAAATGTTGCAGGATTTTAACATTGTACGCTAGTGAGATAATTTTACTGAGCGAAATTTTAATTTAACTTGGGAAATATTTGTGCACCTGAGATAGAGTTTGAGCATAATACATTAGCATAGAAATAAGACAAATTAAAAAGTTATATGGGGTGCTCAATCGGCCACGAAAATCAATAGGCAGAGTAAAAAAAGCACTGAAAAGAAACACATTAGGTGTCCTTTTCACGGAGTTCTAACCAATAATTTCTGGTTCAACTGGCCAGATAAATCTGTTGTAGAGTGAAAACAATGGACGGGCGGCGACTCGAAACCTCCGCTGATTTATTTCTTTAATATTATAGCCTGTATTAAATTTATTGCAGCCGGTTTGTCTATATTTTGTAATCTAATTAGGAATTCAAACATTCCTATTGCTTGATTGATGACATAAATTATCTGCTTTTATTGTTTACCATTTGACGGTTTAATTTTGAAATCAATCTGGCCATTTTTGATGAAGCTATCGAAGTGAAGTGAACTTACGGTTTGACCAAATATTTTGTGTTGTTAATAACTTTTTTTAATATCAATCAAATCAGGCTATTCCAGTGTTCTGGACTACTCTAGTGTGAACTGAGAGAGGTCCACTCTCCCAGTTCCTACAATAACCAGTTCTCTATTTTCTGTATCGGGTCCTGACGTAGCGAACTTTTTCGGGGTCATTTAGCTAGGTACATCCCACGCTTGTGGCTACGCAGATTGCTATAGAAAGAAAATTCTATAGATTTACTGTTAGTAACTAGCCTGATCACGGGTTAAAATCACTTTGAATGTCCCGCTCCACCTAGAGCGAGAGGACTCATTTGATGACTTTTGAACTTACAATGAAACTGTATAATTATTGTCATAATGAGATGGCTTTATAATAATTATATACTAGTCACTTATTAACTGATAAATTTCTCTACAGTAAACAATAAAAATACGTGTGGCACTCGGGGACTGCCGCGTTAAAGCTATTCTATAGCATAAAAAAAAAATTTTCGTTAGGTTTTTTCGTTACGGAATTTCTTGATTCGGTCGCTGCGCACAGAGCCCGCGCAGAGCTATGCAATAGCTTAAAAGTGTCTTAACAGATGATTTTTTTCTTGTCATTTTGACAGACTGGCGTTATTTATTGAACATCAGTTTTATCACAACTCTATGTAGTTTGGTGCACTTGCTCATAACTAATCTGTTTACATAATCTCCTGCATTTTTAACCTACAAACCAAACTATTCGACAAAATCCAATAGAATGCATTGCCTTTACTGTGTTGTGGTGAACCGAATCCTGATTGCTACGAATAACTTATCGTGTCACGGATGCACTTGTACGATTTGGCGCACTTCCAGCTATGTAAAAGAGACTCTAATTGCTATATAAAAGAGACTATAATTGTAAACTACCTACGTTTACACACACGATTAGTTTGAGGGTAAGAATTAACTACCCCATTCCCTGAACGCGAGCTTTAAAAGCAACCGTATTTAGTTTAAACGTTGGTATAAATATTTATGAAGTACATAGTTACTGGTAAGTTTTTAAACTTTAATGTAAAAATTGGTCTAATTCTACGAGCAACTAGAATTAATGGGCTTTTGAAATAATACTTTGTTTTTATGACATACAAGATTCCGCCTGCGAGTTCGTCCGCGTGAAGGCGGGACCCCAAAGTGTCGTATCACATCGTAGAAAAAAATCTATAATATGTTAATTGAGCATTGAGCAAATATTCATGATGGAAAAGTAAATTAATCGCCACAAGAGGAGAAAAATATTTTTTTGAATACAGCCTCACGGAATAATAATAATCACAAAGTTATAGGAGAGAATAATAAATAAATACTCGTAGTAATAAAATTGAGTTGAATATGACCGAAAGGGCCACCAACTCAGCATTTACATCAGACAACAGACAGAATACAGCCTCACGGAATAATAACAATCACAAAGTTATAGGAGAGAATAATAAATAAATACTCGTAGTAATAAAATTGAGTTGAATATGACCGAAAGTCACCAACTCAGCATTTACATCAGACTGAAAATAAATCATACTGTTTCTTCGATTGCCTTTTGCATTCCAGGGTTACAACCAACCTCTTAAGACACTCCCACAACCCTTTCAGGGCAGCACAAGTATCACTTAGTCTGATTTCCGTCAAGTGGTCTTCAGGAAAATCGTCGAAGCCTCAACAATAACGTATTGAGTTTCAACATGACATTTAGTGAACAAGTATGACCTAAATCTACAAAAGCCGGATAATGACCCAATTCCTTCTGTTCTTATAACATAAGGGCTGATAAGGGTCGCGGAACTATCTTATCAGGTAACAGTAGCCCCGGTACGTAAAGGGCTATTGAAGGACATCGTGGAGTCTGACAGTCCCTCCCGTCCTGTTATGGGTGGGAGGACTCGTTTGATGATTATACCAGGTGAAAAAAAGAGCTGGTGAGGTGGTGATAAAGGCATTGCATCTTAAATAAAGCAGTAATATGGTATGTCAATAGACAGCTTTTTGAAAAAGGTTGCAAAAAAGGTTGGAAAACAACATCTTCAAACATTTTAAATTGTTTATAAAGTCTACGCTGAAAAGCCAGACGAGAGAGGTACCATGTCTTTTTAAAGAAAATACAGCAACATTTTTCTTCGACTTTGTTTTCGTGGATGCTTTTCAATAAAAGCATGATCCAGCTATGCTTAAATAAAATTAGCAAACAAAATAAAACTATTATTTTCACTTTAAAACTACAAAACGTGACAGTATCACACCATTCACACATTAGCGAGACAATTTAAATTAATGTAAATATCTAAAAAGAATTTATCACCACTACGTTTTAGTTTAAAAGCCAAAACAACTAACTAGGGACACTAAATACACCATTTAGTCTTTCCACTACCGCACAACAAATTGTAACTTCGGACTTCCTAGAAATTCAATTATATATGTCGGATCCGGTCAATAGTACGGACAGCAAACGAATCGTAAGCGCGCCATTTTGAGTATCACGTGGTCTGCGCGCGCTTATACAGAGTCGTGATGTTTCATCGGAGCTGCGAGGAGCGCATTCAGTGCCTGACCGCAGCAGTGTGAAGACATCCCGAAACTGTAGGTACTCGATTCGTTGTGCCCATTATAAGTGTAGTGAGTGATTAAATTAAATTGTGTTTGATTCAATTTGTGATTTAAAATTAAAATAACCAAGTGAACCGCACCCAGTGTATTTTCATTGCACGATACCCAAACTCTGCCCACATGACGCCTGAATCTGACGGAACAATACCGGTGGCTCCGACATCAGAATTGGGATCAAATCGTGCTAATGAAATTACACGCGGGAACAGTGACAATAACAATCAGTGGAAGTTAGTTACTTTTTGAAATGCAAAACCAGCAAACTTTGAAAACTCAGCCAGTGAAAAACAAGTTTTTATTGCCGAAATTCGACCCCGACAAACCGGATTCCGATGCTCGGTCGTGGTGCGCCACCACCGACTTTTGTTTTAACGGGAGTGCAGTGGAGGGATGCCAGCTTATTTTGACGCTGAGCAAGGCGCTAAAGGTGAAGCATCAATCTGGCTATCTCAAATAGCCTACAAAGGAATTTGAGGTACTTTTTACAACAAGATTTATTTCGCAAAGGCGGGTACCATCATTAAAAAAAAAAAAAAAATGAGTGGTGAAAAACCGAGTGATAAAGAAACATTACCCACGTTCGCCAGTCGTTTCATATCTGATGCGAAAAATGAACACTATCTGTGAATCATCGAAAATAAGTGACACCAAGCGAGGAAAAAATAACGTCAATTAAGTGTTATAACTGTGCTAAAACGCCCATAAGCGTATTGAGTGCAGAAGTAAGGCGATGGATACGAAGGGAAGACCTACAGCATCAAGTCAAGTGACGCAGCAGCCGGCATCGAAGACCTTGGTGTGCTTCAAATGTGGCAAGCCAGGTCACATAGCCGTGCGCTGTACGAGCAGTAGTGGCGGCAGTGGCAACGGACAAGTCCAAGGTGCGGTGCGACGCGTCGATGTCTGCATCGTGCAACCACCATCAGACACGTTCCAACACAGGTGAATCGTTTCATTTTTACTTACGCCTCTGGTGCCTTGTGTTCTTTATGTTGACTATCGCTGCTCAAGCGTTAGTGAGTTAATATCGCTGGTTAAGCTTTTTTTATTATTACTGTCTAAGTGATAGGATTTGTAACGCTGGTTAAGCGCTACAATGTTAAGAACTGGTTAAGTACTTCAGTGATTTGCACTACTTCGTAAGAAGTGATGCATTTAAATGCTGTGGATTTGGGGGGAATGCCTGAGGTTCAAGTACCATTTTGAAGTAGAGATGTTGAGTTGGATGATAGTGTGGAATCTTAGGTCGGCTGGTCGGACCGTACCAGTAGCTATTTCGTAGCCGTAATCCGTATCTTATTGACATCCCGGTGTCCATGGAAGCGCGGTGTGCGGATGGCACTGGCGGAGGTCGTGTATTGTACGTTCATGGTGAACGGTGTGAAACAAACAGAGGTTTGTTAGTGGGGCTAGTGTTAGCCACAGGCCACGAATTTGATTCCTGCTGTTTTGATTATAATATTGCTGCATTGTGATAATACAATTGCAAAGGTACTTGAATGCTCTGGGATTTCCGATCAGTCTTAGTTAGATCCAAAGTTCAAGGTGACCGTTACACATTGAAACTCTTGAACTCTAAGTGTACCTACAAACATGCCAACGGGTCATGTACCAGTCGAAGTTACCATAGATTCTGATTAAGTTGTGGTGAGAGATCGAGTAAAACGGTCTATCGGCCGTATTGTTTTCGACCGTACCAGTAGCTGTTTCGTAGCCGTAGTCCGTTATTGACATCCTGGTGTCCATGGATGCGCGGTGCGCGGGTGGCTCTGGCGGAGGTCGGGGTCTTGAGAGACCATATTGTGTAGTCAGCGGGCGATCCACGTGGTGGATGCGCACATAAGTTCTGATCCATGAGTTGGATGTGTGAAAGCAATGTGATTGCTGGTCGGCTAGAGAGCCGTGGCGTTAGAAGTTTTATTCGAAAGTCGAAGGTCACTGGAAAATCGGTAGTTTTTTTGCAATAGAGTTGTGAAAGTAGATTCGAACGACTGTGGTACATGGCCCAGGGTAGTTGTTGGTGGCCCAGGGTAGTTGTTGGTGGCCCAGAGTAGTAGTTAGTGGCCCAGGGTAGTTGTTGGTGGCCCAGGGTAGTTGTTAGTGGCCTAGGGTAGTGATTGATGTATTTTCAATTGGCTATTCCCAATGTTTGATTTAGTTAAAGAGTATTGGTTTTAATGGTACAGTAGAGTTCTGAAATTTCCTTATTTTCACCAAAGAACTGAATATAGAGTTTGGTCAGGAATGACCGAGTGGGACAGTATTCTGTCGTGGACTATTTTGTGTTTCAGAGTGATTATTACACGAGGACGAGTGAAAAGAGGTGAAGGAGGCCTACATCAAGATGGTTGAAAGAGGCTGAAGAAGAAGAAGAAGAAGATCACACGAGGACGTGTGAATCGCAGGATGGCCGTGTCGGATCCGGTCAATAGTACGGACAGCAAACGAATCGTAAGCGCGCCATTTTGAGTATCACGTGGTCTGCGCGCGCTTATACAGAGTCGTGATGTTTCATCGGAGCTGCGAGGAGCGCATTCAGTGCCTGACCGCAGCAGTGTGAAGACATCCCGAAACTGTACTCGATTCGTTGTGCCCATTATAAGTGTAGTGAGTGATTAAATTAAATTGTGTTTGATTCAATTTGTGATTTAAAATTAAAATAACCAAGTGAACCGCACCCAGTGTATTTTCATTGCACGAGACCCAAACTCTGCCCACATGACGCCTGAATCTGACGGAACAATACCGGTGGCTCCAACATATATATATTGTCTTAGAATTTAACTCCAGGCTCTTCCCCTAGTTTCTCATAAATAAATAATTCAACATAAGCAAAAGTCCCCCAGGCGATCCTATCCTTTACTGTTTCGTTTTAAAAATAATTGACGTAACAAAAACTTGGCATAACATGCCCGTAAGACAATGTAACATAAATGATATTGTCGTATTACACGCTTAATGAACATAAAAAGACAACATTTTCCTTTCTCGTTGATTGTTGCAATTGTTATAAGTGTTTACTGTTTTCCGGAGAAAATATGTATGTTACATTGAGATGTGGTTTTCCTTTTATCAATAATAATATCTACTTTAACTCGGACTTCCTGATTTATCGAGGCAGCGTTTATATAAACATTTAAACTCACATACACAAACACCTAGACTCGGGGCAAATACTTGTAAATGATACAAATACTTACTTGTTCCGTACAGGAATTGAACCTGCAAAACGCAGCGCCCGCGCCATCAGATAAAAATAGGGAGGTTCTGCAAACTATTGGTCGTCCAGGCTCTAAAAAAGGATCGAACTTCTGCATGTTTTACATATACAAAGAGAATTATAAAAACACAGTGGTTAAATTCGACAATGCGTGGCAACAAGCCGATACGATTACTGTACCAATAAAAACGTGAATAAAAATGTACAAGTGGAACGTGTACATTGACGATAAGTCGCCTTGTAATCTCCATTAGCCGATGTAACGATGTATATTGGCCCAGAACACTCTTAAGCGGCCATAAGAAAGTTTGGTATCGCCCTTTCATTATGTGTAATGTTTCTTCTTAAGATTTTGGCCACGTAAAATATTTTCGCACCACCGTTTCTCGGAGCAAAGTTTATTATGGTTTATGGTGGAATTTAAGAGACACGACTATATTTTCTTTTAGGTTTAATGGGTTTGCAAAGTTTGAGTAATGGTGTAATACATGGTCAAATTAAAATAAGCCAGCGAAATGCCCCTTTTCTGTGTTTCGCGTTATCTAGCACCTATATCTAATATATAAAATTCTCGTGTCACAGTTTTCGTTGCCATACTCCTCCGAAACGGCTTGACCGATTTTGATGAAATTTTTTGTGCTTATCCGGTATCTATGAGAATCGGCCAACATCTATTTTTTTTTTAAATTTAAATGGCAAAACAACGTTTGCGGGGTCAGCTAGTATTATTATAATTATGAAACTCTGAAAACGTCGTAACGCGCTTCTTGCCCCTATTAATTATTCATTAAATCTGAGGATACGTCGCTCTATACCTACAATATAATTAAAACCTGGTAATGGTTTACTTGCACTCGTAGCATGACCATTTTTTATCTCTATTCTTCCAAGAATAGACAAAATTTTATCATCCTTCCTTTTTTTGCCTTCTCCGTTCCACTCCTGGGCAAAGGCCTCCCTCCACTCCTTCCACTTTTCGCGAGCTCGTGCGTCCTCCTTCCAATTCGGACAGAACCTATCCAGTTCGTCCCGCCATCTCCTTCGCGGCCTGCCGCGACCCGGTTTCACTGTCTCAAGGCTCCAGTTTTGAGCTTATTTTAGCCCACAGTTTGTCCGGTTGTCGTTGTCTGCGGGTCGTGCCACACTCCGGCAAAAAAAATTGAATTGTATGCAAATAATATTTACTATGTTTGTTAGAATAGAGATCGAGTTGGTCATGTTAAACGTGCTCCTTCATACGATTCATTTTCTTTGATGAAACCCGCTCTTAGTGGCATTTTGTTGCAACCGTTTTCAACAAAATAATAACATTTCAGCAACCAGGTAGAATGGTGTTCGTTTTGCAATTTTTGACTCGTTTGATAGACGTGAGAAAATTGAAAACACCGTTTTCGGAAAGTCTGTGGCATGTTGGAACCAGGAGTGAAATGTTGTGAACTTTTACCGACACTATGAGACATGATTGTTAGTATTTAAGTTTTACTTGAAAGACGGAAAGAAATTTCATTATATTGATTCATACAGGACAAAACAAACAATATGAAAGGAGACAAAAAAAAAACATAACAAAATTAGTCCTGAACGAAAGATTTTATCGGGCCTAATATCGTATGAAGACTTTTAAATCTTTTATCAATTTGACGGCAGGGTTGGTGCAATGGATGAGGGATTGCTCGATGCGTTTCGCGTGTTCGATACCTGCTCTTAACAAATGTTTGTATGATCTACAAGTACAAAGTTGTTCTGGGTCTGGGTGTATGTGTATGTGAGTTAAAATGTTAAAACGCACCCACAATAATACCAAGTGTGTGGGAACGTCATAAACGAAATATGACCAGATTTTATTTTCAATAACAATAAAAATATTGTTTACGTTTTCTTCAGCAAATAGAAATGAAAATTCTATTAAACCTCTTTTTGCAGTATTTCATAGAAAATATCTAAAGCGTTCTCCTTAAACTATATACTTGAAGAACGAATGTTGAATCGAAAATAATAGAATACATTATTTCTCGTGAACCCATATTGTTTTGCCAATAAGAAGAGTTTTTACGTAGGTTTATAGGTTTTTTAATGGCAGTCATTACCCATGCATTCAAGAAAAGATTATTTTGTTGTTATTATTTGTCCTACGTCTTTCATCTTGGTCTTTGATCAGACGGCGAGCTACCTATTACTCGCCGGTTGATGGAGATTGTGGCATTATATCGACCCAACGAACAACTGGTGAGGACGTCCACCCACTAGGTGGGCAGACGATCTTATGAAGGCCACAGGATCACGCTGGATGCAGGTCGCTTACAACCGGTCCTACTGGAAGTCTAAAGGGGAGGCCTATGTTCAGCAGTGGACGTCTTACGGCTGATATGATGATGATGATGATGAACGAACAACTGAAGGGATAAGGTGGACTTTCAGTCAGTAAGAGTCTGACAGTTTCCTTTAGCTCCAACTAGGGCGGTCATATTAGGTGATGTTATTACCTAAAAAGGCCTTTTTTGGAGACAGTCTCGCAACCCTAGCAGGCGTTGGCCCTCTAAAGGGGACCCCGTCAGACCCAAAAAGGCTTACCAACTTTCCTAGTTCTTTTTACGAGTGCAACTTTAAACCTGGCAGACAATATAAATACTTATTTCATGCTCATACAACTGCGTTTCCTATATTTTATAGGTATGATGTACGTGAACAAGAACCGCTTTGGGGTGCAGGTGTACCACATAATGATTTATTACATGGGAGTAATAACAAGGTATTGCCTAATGTACCGCAAAACGGAAACCCAAACTTCAGAATTTCCTTCCCTCTAAGAAGTCTTTGATTTACACTGCTTACTCAATTACGACAAAGTTGGAAAGTAGCTGCTTGTTGTATAATCGAAGAATTTTAACCATATTTCTTTGGGCCTTCGTAAATTTGAGTGTAGTACTGTTTTCCTTTGAAGAAATTTGGTTATTGTGAAGTTATGTATTATAAGCTATGTATAAAGCGTTATATTATTGTTAAATTGTAATTACCCACCCTTATTAAATATCGAAAAACATGCTTAAAAGAGTATCGTTTCGTTGACTTTGGAAAATTTACTAGCAATATGTTTTTAATATCGAGTTACTCGTCTAAATAATTAGAGCGGCACGGGCCGATCTTCCGAGTTAAGCCGCGCTTGCCGAGGTTGGTCTGTGGATGGGTGACCATCGGTCATAAAGAGTTTCCTCCGTGCCTCGGATAGCACGTAAAGCCGTTGGTCCCGTCTGTCATTTGTAGATCTTTAACAGTCGTTACTATTAGTCAGCATCTCTATAAGTCTGACAACCATTCTTACCATGGAATATCATACTACCCAGTTACTGGGTTGTGGAGGTCCGATAAGCGGTCGCTCCATGTAAAATACTGATATTCAGCTGCATCTGGTTCGACTGGAAGCCGACCCCAATATAATTGGGAAAAGGCTAGGCAGATGATGAATTACTCGTCTCAACAAGCACTTTTGAATTATTGCCAAAATTAAAAACTAATACACATTATTTAATACTTGTATGGAGGTAAAGTCCCAGTCAAAGAAATAATAACTGTGAAAAGCAGAAACAAGGCAGTAACTCGTGGCACTATAATATATATATATTATTATAAAAAACGTTATTGTTGGATGAAAGGTACTCTATATCCGTTTCTGTACATCTGAAAATGTGTGGTTTAGGTGTGAAACTGTAATGAACAAGCTTACTTTCGTATTTATAATATTAGTTAGGATTAGAAACAGTTAGGATTAGGATAACTGCGGCTAAATAATACAGCCAAGGAATGTGTGAACGGACCGTTTTATTTTCAGCGAGAGCTTAAAAGGTCAAGTAACAAAGGTCAAGCTAACTCAATTATTAACGTTGCACTATTAACTTCAACCCTCTACTTTACGCTCATCTAACAGATTAACTCCTTCAGCTTAATTGGGTAAATGTTTAACAACATAAAAAACTCAGATGAAAATGTTTTTTAGACCTTGAATAAATCCTTTAAACTAAAACTGCTTCGTTGGTGTAATCGCTGAGCATATTGAGGTCTTGGGTGCGAATCTCAGGTCGGCCAAAGTACGAGTTTTTCTATCACGAATTCTTTCATAATAATAATAAAAGAAAATGTGTCTGCCACCACGATGTTTTTTTATCGCGGTTTAATCATCAAATGAATCCTCCCACCCAGGGCAGGACGGGAGGGACTGTCAGACTTGTACTGACTAAAATCCACGGTGTCCTTCAATACCCTTTACGCTCCAAGGTCATGGTTACCTGATGAGGAAGTCCCGCGACCAGGACAGCCACAGTGTCTTAATTTTTGGCTGGTTGCTTTCAACAGGCTTGGTTCTATTCGCTTTTAAGCTATTGTCAAACAGACAGGCGTGACAAACGCGAAGCGGGGCGTTTTTGTTTGTAATGTATGCAATTGTTTGAATCCGGTCACATAGAAAAAGTGAAAGCGATCCGATAGTCTATGTGACGGGCTTCAAACAATTGCATACATTACAAACAAAAACGCCTCGCTTCGCGTTCGTCACGGCTGTCTGTTTGACAATAGCTTTATGGCGGTTTCCTCACAATGTTTTCCTTCACAGTTTTGATAGCAGTGGTGCTGAAATAAATTACAACAAGTAATGCGTCTGACTGGGTTTGAACCCATGACCTAAAACTGATTGTAGAGGGTGTAGTACTACAGGACTGATTTATACTATAAAATCCTTTCAGCGTTTACAACATCTCATTACCATAGTGAACCTTTGTATCCAAAGTAAAAAGCAATAAAAAGATAGCATACCACATGGCCTGTTTTACGACTAGATATAGGCGCCTATTTTTATTCATTCTTTAGGGTTCCGTAGACGAATGGCGAAAGAATTATTCGTCCGAACGAAAATGCGTTATAAAAAATTGTGAGTATACAAAAGTTTTGTCGCTCTTTTACGCAAAATTTACTGCACGAATTTTAATTCAATTTGGCGGAGTGACAGAAAAGACTTGTATAAATACTACACAGATTTTATTACGACAGCTCGATTCCAATGAAAGAGTCGTGTGTATAAGCTAGAGCACAATTATTTAGAAAGATTTTGATAAAATATTAATATTTCGATGAAAGTTGATTGGTGCTGATTTTAATCAAGTTGTTACCTTTTTAATACACTATCCCCCACAGAACTCTCGGACCTGATAAAATATTACCAATTCTCAAGGAAACTAATATATTTTTGAAGCCAGTAACAATAACCACGAAAACTTTTTGGTGTTATTGTTCACCCAATTTTACATACCATCATCTGTTACATTTAAGAAATATGTACAGAATATTTAGGAAATAGCAGCTGATGCTTTGTGCAAATAAAAAAATATTCTACGGGACCCTTCACTATGCGTAATCCAACAAACTCTTGGCCGGTTTTCTGTTCCCTCGGATAAGTGCCTCTATACAGGCAGAATATAACTTTCCTTTGCCATAAAACATTGAGGGTCCGAATAATGTACGTTGGTACATATGTATGTAAACATAAATGGAACGTATACAAGCGCCTATGAAAGAAATAAAATGCCTGAATAGACGAGGTATGAATAGTTTCATATTTCGCTTTATCTTCGGTAGAATGACTGACAGAAAGTTTTTGAGAAAATTAAATATTTTGTATCAAGTGCAGGTATATAATTTATGTGTTGCAAAATAGCCGCTTTCATGCAGCATCTTATTATAATCTGGGAGATTATTATCCTTTCTTCTTTTGTAAAACGATGTCTCAAACTAAGATCTCGTGTTGTGGGTTGCGTCTACAAACATTAAAACTAACATAGACACAAACAAACAAACAACCTAATCTAATCTCTAAGCGCAAAACCCGTGGTTTGGGTTTTAGTGACAGACGTTTTGACAACGAACCCGAAATAAGAATAAATGATGTTACGATTGGACGGATAGCTCCTCAGTGTCCGCGCCACCACGACCTGCATTGAGAATTATCGCAACTATGCATGCTCTTTCTACTGTTCAGTTCAACAAAAACTGCGAATGCTCAATGTTCTGTTACAAGTGAATGCTAAAGTCTATCAGTACCTTATTGCTACCATACCTATTCGTATTTATTTTATGAGATTCAAAAATCTCTTGACATTTAAAATTCCAGATAAACGAAAAAAGAAGAAATGGCTTACGTATATACGTACCAAATCTAAAATCTCAAAGGCCTTAGTATAATGAAGCAATTTAGAGCATGTTAAACATTCTTTCTGATTACCAAAAGAGCACAAATGCCTACCCTTATTAAGAAGGGTGCTTACGACGGGTGCCGACGACATATTTACCCACTCAGTGCCCCCTCAACGAATGCTTCACATTATCTCCTCGACAACGTAACTAAATTTCCACTTGGCAACTCGCTATAAGACCAAACGTAATAAAGCCATTCACCACACTTAGAAGGTAATGAATTTTGACGCTACCGTGAAAACCAAGAGGTGTTTGCACGACCAACGCTTCACATATTCCACAACCTGAAACCAACTTTGACAAGACGTTTTAGAGTTTAAATTAGCTCGGTTGTAGATTGCCTCGTTTGAGACTATGACAAATAGAATTTTGCCAATATATTAGCTCGTCGCTCTGGCTTATGCTAATCAAGGAATAAAGAAAGACGTGGAGTGTTTCTATTTTGTTATTTTTTGCCGGGATTGTGTCGGATAACAATTACTTTTGTGGAAGAAAGTGATAGGGCAACAACCTTCTATTGAAAAAAAAATAGTATAGGATTATAACAGCAGTACTCGATTATAAGATAACATTTACGATACTTTAGTATTCGGTGTTAAACAGTCTTCTTTTTTCCTTTGAATAGCTTTAAAAGTAAATAAGGTTTAACGCGCAGTTGTCTTTGATATTTTTTATAAAACAAGGAAAACGTTTTCCTTGTTTTATAAACGTAGACGGTAGACGATCCTCTCTTGTTGGCGAGTCCCATAATAATCTAATACACATCTCCATTCCAGATGCTGCCCCATTACCACAACCCAAACAGTATTTATAAATTCAGACCAACAAATTCATTACTAAATAGACTAAAACAGTCGTTCTAAAACTAAGCTCAGTTCCACCCCCACGTGGGGGTTCAATTTTGACCCCCAACCTGGTACTTACGCCCCGTCATACTTTTAGTACTAGGTCCATACATTTTGTTTACGACATTCTCATACATTACGTTTATTACACGCGATTATCGTAACAACTACAGTTTATTTTACTTGGCATGTAGGCACACAGTTGATTGCGCTGCGTATTAGCGACCAGCAAAAACATAAAACCCCCATTTGCACTGTTTTGTGTGGTCATTTTGGGTGTTTTGATATTGAAGGCAATGGTAATGTTGTGAGTAATATCGTTATGAGGAATTATTATAATCTACTTAATTTTCTAAAATTTTGGTAAAAAAAACTCATAATTATTTATTTTCGTTTCGAGTCTGAGATATATTTTTCATAAAGGCTCAGGCGCAAAATGTCCCTTTCGCAAAATGTTCACAGGTAGCAATATGTCCCTTTCGCGGAATGTCCCTTTCGCAAAATGTACCTTTCGCAAAATGTACCTTTCGCAAAATGTTCCTTTCGCTTGCCAAAACACATAAGTACCAACTTAGGCTCTATGGTGACAAAGCCTTCACAATATAATTATTATGTACGAGTATATATTTATTTTCAGAAATTCACAAGTCGTGACCAATTATAATTAGACTATTTCACCTCAAATACCTACTTTAACATAAAAGTCAAAGTGTATTTACAATTAAAAAGGTACGTAATTTTCCTTCTGTCGGCTTTATTTTGTGTGAAATAAAAAGCAATCATTACAATTTAAAGATCAAAACGAGAGCTAAATCATTATGGTTTCAATATTCAAGGATAACTACTAATGTTTCTGCTACGCCAGTCTACGAATCGTAGCGCGTAGACGAATGTCTACGCTTTCGTAGCATGTGTGCTACTTAATGGCTACGAAAAATAAATGGATACTTTGTCTGCGACAAACCTCAGTCTTGTATGACATAGTACGCAACAAAGCGTAACTTATTATTTGAGTTTATTGTCACTGTACCTGCGTCATTCCAACTTTAACATTGTGGCATAATATGTCGGCACAAATTTTATATAATTAACCTACTTTTACGTAAAAACTAATTTTAAATTTAATTCTAGCAATTTGTTTTTAGGATTCCGTACCCAAAGGGTTAAAACCCTAGTAACTGGTTCTAGGGTACTAGAGAGCCTATAACTAACACCCCTCCGTCCGTCTATTTGTCCGTACATCTGTCACCAGGTTGTATCTCATGAGCCGTGATATTTACACTTTGAAAGGTAGAAACAGACCCTTTCATTGCTTCTACCGCGGCTTCACACGCGTGGCTTTGTTGAAAATTACCTATCCATTCAATAATATTGATGGTACTGTTGGCGCATTGACTGAGGGATTGTTAGCTGCGCTGCGTGTCGCAGATTTGAAATATAGTCTAATATAAAAATACGTGTTGTACTCGGTGACTGCCGCGGTAAAGCTATTGCATAGCATTTTTTATCAACTGATACAATTTTAATTTCATTTTTTTTAGGCTGTGGTCTCAGCCAGTGAAAAGTCAAGAAAAACAAACACCGTGCCGAAGTCTGCCGAACTGAAACGACGTTAGACGATGCGGGGTGTTAGGTTTAAATTCTAAAAAGTATTAAAAATGAATCAACTCTATTCACAGAAATTACAAAAAACAAGTTGTACACATAAAACGTTTATAAGCGACAAGATTTCACGAAAAACGAGTTCGTTACCAAGAATGTTTCAAAACCTTTTTTCTTTTTAATTTTTCTTAAAAGCAGGGCAACATTTTGACCAGCATCTTTATTACGCTCAGCGTAGTCTGTAACAACTTCTTTACGAGTTGTCCGTTTATGTCACGAAAATACACGAGAGACCGCCGAGTAAGCTCGAACGATGATGATGTTACGTTTTATGATCTAACTACGGCGCTGCGCTGTATTAAAGCTGCCTAGTTTTTGGAGCTTTAATTTTGTATATTACCTAGGCCCATTGTCCACGTAACAGTACGTCATACGCACGCTTTTGTCAATTGACGATTGCAAGACGAATGCTTGAATCTTGCGTAAAAATAATGAAATCTGTGTCCACGAAGCGGCAACGTCACGTCAGCCGCTCGTGTTGCGTTCGTCATGCGGTGCGCGCGCGCGGCAACATGTCACCAGCGTTGCCAGACACCTGTCTCGATGCTAGTTGAAAGAAAACTGAGACCTTTTGTAGCGTGACTGACTATTGCATGAAGCAGCGTGGACATAACAAATATGCAGAATACGCCTATCTTCATTTGTAGGTTACATGCATCCTACGAAAGACGACTGTGTGGACAGTAGGCCTTACGAGTACTAGCTTTGCTTTCGTTAATTTTGTAT
The DNA here is from genome assembly GCA_954870645.1 of Agrotis clavis. NCBI lineage: Eukaryota > Metazoa > Arthropoda > Insecta > Lepidoptera > Noctuidae > Agrotis > Agrotis clavis. The sequence goes on along the minus strand of OX940927.1, from coordinate 23,947,830 downwards.
CTGACAATCAGGTTGGCGACAAAATAGGGTTGTTGTAAATTCGCCACAAAATGAATTCCCCACCAAAAAAAGCATTGATTCTCTTTTCCTAGTACTTCCTGTCCAGATTCCACAATGTGTCCTCGTTTTCGGTAGTTTTGTGCCAGATTATCATCATCATCAGCCGGAAGACGTCCACTGCTGAACATAGGCCTCCCCCTTAGACCGCCACGCCGAACGACAATTCGCCACTTGCATCCATCGGCTGCCCGCGACCCTCACGATGTCGTTGGTCCACCTAGTGGGAGGCCTGCCTACGCTGCGCCTTCCGGTCCGTGGTCGCCACTCGAGAACTTTTCTTCCCCATCGCTTGTCAGTTCTACGAGCGATGTAGCCTGCCCATTACCACTTCAACTTGCAAATTTTACGAGCTATGTCGGATTATACTATTTAATTATTCTTCTACCGTGTGGAAAAAAGAAATGGTCCCGAATTTACAATAATGAAAATTTAAAAAAAAAGTAGTTGGCTAATTTATACATTTTTTTTTTGTAAGGAATTAATTTTGTGGCAAATTTAAAACAACCCACAAAATAAGAGGTAGAATTCCCTGCCGTGGCAATCTTGGGGTCTTGGGGTCTTTAAGTTAAGAATGAACAGGTTACTTCTAGGCAAGCGTGCTTCACCGTCGGCCAATCTTCGCTTACTATGAGGCAAGATAGTGATCAAATGCGAACCTGTTGTTAAATATAATGATAAAAAAAACAACGCTAATTAATTTTTACACTGGAATTATACCACGTAATAAAAAAAAAATGTATTGAACAACACTGGATGAGGTGTGAAAAAGTAACAAACATGCTTTGCATTTATTATATATTTTGCTGATGCGACTTCATTCTTCGTTAATTTAGACTTTGACAATCAATTCGGATAATACTTTATTGGAGGAAGATTGAGTTATTGAAACTACGAGTACTTGGATGTTGTTCCGATAAATATTGATTTATAGAAAGAAAATATCTTGCTTTTATGCCCAACATATTTAACAAAATAGAAGTGTCGAAATGCCAATTTGAAAACAGTAGTTTTTCCAGCAATGGCCGTCACCAAAAAGTATCTTATATAGTAGTGACTACAAATAAGATACGAGTTTCTATTACCAGTAAGATATTACCTACTTGTTTTTGGGATAAATGGTAGCCTATTGTTTCCATTTGTGTACACCTGACATCGTATATGCAAAATATCAGCATGATGGGTTCATTGTTTAGGCTTGAAAAGGTAACAAACATACTTGGGCATTTATAATATTAATTAGGTAGTTAGGTTGATCTTCAAATATAATTCGTGTTTGCGGAGATTGGTTTGGGGATGGCTGACCATCGATCGTAGGTAGTTTGTCCCATGCCTCGGAAAGTACGTAAAGCCTAAGATTTTTGACAGTGTTTTCAATTAGTCCAAAGCTCGAAGCTTGACAGTCTGATAACCAGTCTTGCCATTCCTATTCCTTCAATTGCCTGTTGCGTTCCAGGGTCACCATAACTTCCTTAGACAGGCCTGTAACCCGGCAGGCGTAGGTTACAGTGACATTATGAGTTACAGTGTGTTACCATAAACTATTTTTGTAATGCCATTCTTCTTCTAAATACTATAATGAAGGCTCAATAATAACACTCATTAGTTCTACTCCCAAAATAGATTACCCATTTCAGAGAATAAGCCACTGTCTTCAATATTAGCTTCAGACAAACAATACACGAACGCGTCCCGTCTACCACAGAATTCGCAACGGCATCCGTAGGTAAACTTGTCCCGTCGTGCGGTCGCTAACGAGCTATGCCCCCACTACAAAGTTTCATCGGCCTTGTTACGGAATCTAGAGCAGTCTATGTAGTCCGTGGTCAAATGGGAGGGCCTAATTAATGCTGTTATTGCGTATTAGTATACGTAATAAGGCTGGTTTTCGGATGTAGAGAGTGGATTATTGCGGCGGCAACTACATATTTTATTGTGTTTTTTTTTATTATTGCATATTACTTTACTAAAATAGGCTGTGTTTCCATTATTAACTTGTGCATGTTTTCATTTAAATTGTATTTTTTATTACTTGCAATTGGTTATTGAATGTTTCCAGTACATTAAATATTTTATTGATATAAGGCTGAATTTATTGTTCTTCTGAGAATTTGAAACATTCCATTTAGCAAATTTTTCATGAAAATTAAAACGTAGCTAAGGGTTTTCGAAATTTCAGCAAACAAAAATAAAACATTATGGATACGTTATTTTGGTACTTTTGAAAGGAAGAAATAAAAAGTACGGAACGGAGAACAAGAATTTATTATGGGTACTTGAGTTTTATAGGAGTTATATACAGTAATAAACGTACAATAATGTGGTACCGCTCCTTAGGTGCTTGTGAGGCAAAATGCAAAGGCGACTACCGACTATCCATTGTTGTGGCTATTAATATACAATCAACTAACTGTCATTTACATTGATTACGTTGTCCTGCTGTATATCGATGGCTCCTATGTATAAGGGCCAAAGTGCAAAATCACAACTTTACAGGAGAGGCTTCCAAAGTTTTAATTTACTATTTATTATCAGATTGATTCCGGCCGTTTTACTGTATCTACTAAAAATTTTGTTTGTATGCAGAAATCTTATTTTTATAATAGCACACATAATTAATATCTTTAAGATGCGTTTACCATTAAAAAGTGAAAATGGGACACGTCACAATAATGTAGGAAGGGAACTTGGTTAATAATAACAAATGGACGGATCAGCTATCATTGTCAATGCTGTGTTTCAAGAGTTTGTAATCATATTTTTAAAGATATTTTTATGCTATAACAAAAAAAAACCTTATTAGTTGCCAGATAAATAGTAGTAGTACGTTAGTACGACATTATAAACAAAGTTTCTAGTGACTAACTTTACTTTTTTTATTATCTCATAATATCCGTTCAAATAATAATATTATGTACTTAGAATCGAAAGACTGCTCCTATTTAAATGGCAAAAAAAATTAATCTCGAAATTGATGGATCTTTGTTAGCTATCTATTCTTCACGCACAGTTTTTAACCTTGATTAATACCAAACATATTTTACCTCCCAGTATAACGCTCAAGTAGGCTAACATCGAACTCTGCGCAGGCAAACCCTAGGTCATAAGCTAGTTTATTTACAACCTTTTCAGGATTCACAAAGATAGATTCTAAGAAAGAAATTAATGGAAAATAAGATTAAAAATCAAGTTTCTATAAATCTTCTCCGGTCATCAAACAGGAAAATCTGTCCCTAGCCGGTTTTTCATCTAATGACGGCAGATTAAAAAAGAGAAATATAAAAATGGGTCTATATCAAAGGACTAGGAGCTACAACCAATATTTTTTGGAAACTAGGTTAGCTTTTACGGACGGATTGAAAAATGTTATAAGAAGATTAAATTTTTTAACAGTTTCTTAATTATTATTTAGAAGTTGTCAATCTGTTATTACTTTTTGAATAAAAATTCAACTTTAGTTGAAAAATTCAACTTTAGTTGAATTTTACTTGCTTTTTAATCAAATGTTAAAAGAAAACTGTGTGAACATTGTAAACTGAATTTTTTGGGTGAGTGACATCCTCCTAGCGGTACCTTGGCAACTTTACCGCCAGCTACCTCTAACCTTCGGTGATGCTGGTGTCCTCTGGGCCTTGCGGCTCGCGATCGCCATCCTATCAGAGTCCAATCCCAAACATTTTTTACTATATTGCGTTGGTACGCAGAAGTACCAGATTGATTTGAGTAAGCTCGCTCTATCTTAGCTCTTGTCTTTACTTCTGGATCCATCGAGGCTAAGAGCAAACACAAAGTAAAAATAAGGGACTTCGTTCCAAAAAAAAAAAGTGTCATTAAACCTCGAGTGAAAAGAGTCCCTAGCATGAATTCTACGTTTTCGACCATACTTCGTATTTGGAGCACTGCAAAGTCAATGTATGGAAAATGAAAAAGCATCTCTAGTGAACGAACGAGAAACCAATGGTTTTCATCAAATTGACCTCCAAGTCCCCGTTTACTTCCCGTCTCCAAAACGTTAAAACTCGTGATAAGGCTTACGTTTTCTTCTATGTAAGAATGCTCCATAGGCCGCAATATCGCTTCACATCAGATAAGTGGCAGCTGAACGCTTTTGCGTTTGTTACAAATTCCCCATAAAAAAATATAAACAAACCCTATGACACCCTTCTGGCTTTGTAATTGTTTGAAAATGGCAGAGACAGAACCAAGTCTTAACTACGTTAATGCGTTTAACTATTTGTAGTGCAAGCGAGCCTAAATCAACTTCAAACGGGTCCGGTTTAAACACTTTATATTTCTTGCAAAAAATCCGATCCTTTCTTGTTTAAAAGAGCGATTTCCTTTTGCCTCGTATAAAATCTAACATGGTTTTTTTTCGAATTTTCGATTTCGAATCATGTGTAAAACAAATTAATTCAACAGATTTTTCTTTCTTAACTTCCATATTTGACGCAAATGAAGCTGTTTCAAAATTTGTCGATAAATTGACCGGTGTCATTAAATGTAATTCTAAAGTTTGCCACATACCTAGTAAAAAAAGAAGATTAAAACCTTGGATAAGTCAAGGGCTTCTGCGCTGTATTAGAAACCGGGACAAGCTTCATAAAAAACATAAAAAACATCCTTCTAACTTGATCTATGAAACAACTTTTAAAAGATACCGAAATTTTTGCAACTCTTTATTGAGGAAACTCAAAATTGAATATGAAAAATCATTACTAAAAAATGCTAAAACTGTTAAAGATTCCTGGAATGCAATAAAAACAATAATAAATTACACTAAGCAAAAAGCAACAGCGGAAGATCTAATTAACTCTGGGAAAAATGACATTGATACAATAAATAATTATTTTTCTAATGTAGGTACGCAGTTAGCTGACGCCGTAAATAATTCGAATGGTTTTTACTCCACAACCTATAACTTCAGAGTCACCCCAACCCTAAATTCCATTGCTCTAATACCACCGGACGAATCTGAAATAGAAACTTTAATAATTAACCTTAAAAATAATTGTGCTACCGGCTGGGACTCCATTCCCGTGCAACTACTTAAGACATGCAAACACTCTTTGGTTCCTGTTATAACTTATCTCTTTGGAAAATGTTTCGAGCAGGGAGTTTTTCCAGATGTATTCAAATTGTCTCTAATCACACCTGTTCACAAGGGTGGGTCTCGAGATAATGTGTCGAATTATAGACCAATTTCTGTACTGACAGCACTTTCGAAACTTCTTGAGAAAACGCTTAATAGAAGGCTTATTAATTTTTTAGACCATCACAACACTTTGGCAACTACTCAGTTTGGTTTTAGGTCGGGGAAATGCACTGATGACGCTGTTAGCCAACTAACCGATTATGTGACCACAAAAATCGAAGAAAAACAGAAATGTTTAGGTGTATTCCTCGACCTAGCCAAAGCCTTCGATACCGTCTCGATTCCTACTCTTGTGAACAAGTTGGAACGAATTGGTATTCGGGGTGGGGCACTGGCAATCTTCAAGGACTTCCTGAGTAACCGCAGACAACAAGTGAAAATAGGTGATTGCATTAGTTCGTATAAAAACGTTGTCTATGGCGTTCCGCAAGGTAGCGTACTTGGCCCGAGTCTCTTCCTTGTTTATATCAATGATTTGTGTCTCCTAGAACTTTTACAAGGTAAAATATTCTCATACGCGGATGACACAGCCATAGTTTTCTATGGGGAGACTTGGGAGGAGGTCCAGTGCATTGCTTCCGAAGGACTACGTCGAATAAGTCAATGGCTCAGAGATAATCTATTAACATTAAATATATCCAAAACAACTTACCTCCAGTTTGCCTTTGCTAAATCCAAGCCCCCGGACGTTAACATCAAAATACACTCATGTGATTATCAGCATAGTAACAATTGCTCATGTCTACCTGTTACTAGATCATCAACAGTCAAATATTTGGGTATCATATTGGATGACAAGCTAAGTTGGCTTCCTCATATTGAACTTATAACTGTACGCACTAGAAAGCTAATATGGGTTTTTAAAAAATTAAGACACGTTGCCGATGTGGCACTACTGCGTACTGTATACTTTGCATTAGTCCAGTCGATAATTGGATATTGTGTTGGAGTCTGGGGAGGAGCTTGTAAAACTCATTTAATCCAGCTGGAAAGGGCACAAAGATCTCTGCTAAAAGTTATGGCTTTTAAAAATTTCAGATACCCAACTGAGGCATTGTACCATGAATGCCAGATATTTACCGTGAGACAACTTTATATATTTCACCTCTTGATAAAACAACATAAGATGACTCCATATAATGAGGCATACAAAAGAAGGCGGGTTATAAAAAACGTTTGCGTACTTCCTAAATGTCGAACAGCTACGGCTAGGCGTCAGCATGGCTATAGATCTCCTTACTTGTACAATAAAGTTAATAAAATGATAAACATATACCCACTTACCAGTAGTGAAGCCAAAGATAAAATTAAAACTTGCTTACTTAAACTTTCTTACGAACAAACAGAAGCGCTGTTAAATAATTGAGTCCAGGCATTTCTAACTTAATAGTCACGTTATTACGTTTACTCACACCCATGCACTGACACGCACATACACACACACACACACACACATACACACAACACACACATACACACACACACACACACACACACCGATTTTATGTAAATCTAGATCATAAGTTCTTCATACTTTATTTATTCACGTAAGAATCACTTGATGGGAGAGGGCACTGACTTCCGTAACACAGGTCTGAACCTAGCTCGGGAGTCAGGGACTTCATAGGAATCTTGTACAGTTTTTGTGAATAAATACATATTATTATTATTATTATTATTATGTTACAAATTCCCCATAAAAAAATATAAACAAACCCTATGACACCCTTCTGGCTTTGTAATTGTTTGAAAATGGCAGAGACAGAACCAAGTCTTAACTACGTTAATGCGTTTAACTATTTGTAGTGCAAGCGAGCCTAAATCAACTTCAAACGGGTCCGGTTTAAACACTTTATATTTCTTGCAAAAAATCCGATCCTTTCTTGTTTAAAAGAGCGATTTCCTTTTGCCTCGTATAAAATCTAACATGGTTTTTTTTCACAAATTTTTAGCTGACTTGTGCAATTCTAGTGCGCTCAGGTGTTCAAAGACAAGTTTGCGCTCCAACAGTTTCGGGTCCCGACGACTAAAAGGTAGTTTTTACTGTTTTCATTAATTTTGTGAAAGGAAAAGTATGTCTGCTATTTTCTGGACTTTCTTTGTTCTTTTTAAGGTAGTATAAAAATCGAGTTGGTATAGGTAAATACCTACAAAGTTATTTATTCAGTGCAGTATGTAATAAGTATTCGTTGAGCGTTACCTAACACAAGAGTAATTTTTTCTCGTTTCTTTTGTGAATATTTTGGAAACTTTAATACATCGTCATTTTGAACCAGTCACCTATAAAAGAAGAACAAGATTTGTTTAACTTCGTTAATCGTGTTTCTAACATGTCTAACAACCTTTTTTTATAAATTCAACCAGTAAAAACTAATTAGGCACTAGACTAAACATACAAAAAGAGGTGTTGAGCTAAGAAAAAAAACCTTTTTAGCTAATCTTTAAGTCAGCTTATTCTTTTACTCAGAAACACCAGCACTCAACAAAAACACTGCGAAAAAAAATAGTTTTCGTAATACCATTTTATTCTTCTCCCCATCCTATAAAGGCTACAACGAGAAATAAATAAAAACGGAAAGAAAATCCCGCGCCACTTTAGCTAGATTAACGCGACAAAGTCCAGGCAAGAAATAGAAAACTAACCGGAAAAGTCCTTGACCCCTGTTCTACATTGTACTCGACAGCCTTTCTGCTGAGTATAAACAGAAGTTTTGCATATTATTTCTTTTTATAACAAAACCTTTTATTGTGACAAAACCATTAAAGAGTCCTCTCGCCCTGGGTGGAGTGGATGGATGGAACTATACAGGCTAGTCTTTATACATAAAATAACAATTGCTGTTCGCTAGTCTCGTAATGCCTTTGTCAAACTGAAAAGCGTGCCGAAGCGTTTGACTGGCCTGTTGGTCTAGTGGTTAGTGACCCTGACCGCTATGCCGGGGGTCGTGGGTTCGATTCCCACCCAGGACAAATGTTTGTGTGATGAGCATGATCATTTGTTCTGTGTCTGGGTGTAATTTATCTATAATATGTATGTATTTAGAAATATATAAGTATGTTTATCAGTTGTCTAGTACCCATAACACAAGCTCTGCTTAGCTTGGGACTAGATGGCGTTGTGTGATAGTTGTGAAATATTATTATTATTCTCTTTATTTATTTTTACACTTATAAATTACATTTTTAAATATTTTTACAAAAAAGAAACAAAAAACATTTAAAAATATAAAAAATAGCAGTCCACCAGCACCAGGAACAGGGTCCGGGCTACCGGTGGTCAGGGCTCTTGAGAGAGGAACCTCCTAACAATACGCGCCGTGTCCAAGAGTACTGCCTTCTGAATCAAGCGCTTGATCCAGCCACCCAGCGAGAGCCTCCTCAGGTGTTGGTCGAGGCTCTTGGCAATTAAGCCATTGGCAGATACGACTATCGGCACAATAACTGCCGTATTCACGTCCCACATGTCAACAACCTCGCGAGCCAGATCAAGATACTTGAATTGTTTATCTTTTTCTGCCTTCACGAGGTTTTCGTCATGTGGGACCGTGATATCAACAATTATTGCGCGATGCTCCAATCGATCTATCACCACAATGTCAGGCTTATTGGCAACAATAGTCCTGTCAGTGATGATAGGTCGATCCCAATACAACGAGATATTGCCATTTTCGAGAACTGGGTCGGGCGCATACCTATAGTACGGCACTTCCGATTCCACAAGATTGTACTTCAAAGCAAGTTGCTGGTGGATAATCCTGGCAACAAGGTTGTGTCTATGCAAATATTCGCCGTTAGCCAGACGAGAACACCCAGAAATAATGTGTCGGATCGATTCTCCCGGACGGTGGCATGCCCGACATATGTCAACCGTGCTATCCTTCACAATGTATTTCCGGTAGTTATTCGTCATCATAACTTCGTCCATAATTGCACAGACAAAACCTTCGGTTTCCCCAAACAGGTCACCAAAGCGCAGCCAGGATACGGACGCTAAAAAGTCTACATCGGGACCATGTAATGCCCGGTAAAAGCGTCCGTGAAGCTCCTTGCTCTGCCATACATCTTTACGATCATTAGTGTCTAATACTTTAGGTTTGCGCCAGTTCTCGTTAGCCAAGGAGAGCGGAGTGAGACCCTTGTCCACTGTGACCACATCTCGGTGCATCCCCACGTCAGCTTCTAGGAAATATTCCCTGAGACTGCATACCTCACGGTTGTGCAGGGTCTTAGCATTTAAGAAGCCACGACCCCCGCACTTCCGCGGGATATACAGTCTCATCACCGACGACCGCGGGTGATGCATCCGATTTGCAGTCAGCAGTGAACGGACTCTCCTATCCAGGGCGTCAAGTTCTGTCTGAGTCCATTTGAGTATGCCGAAAGAATACATCAATACCGGCATGACCCAACCGTTGAAAGCGCGCACCTTATTACCACCTGACAAAAGACTGTTAAGTACTTTATTCAGGCGGCTAAAGAAGCGCTCCCTCAACGATTGCTTCATGTCAGCATTATTGATGCCTAATGCTTCCGACATACCCAAATATTTGTAGGTCTCTGTTGAAGAGAGGGATCTAAGGTGTATGGAATCCGAGAGTTGAGTTCCCTCTGATTCCATAATCTCCCCTCGCTTCACATGCATGACTGCACATTTGTCCACACCAAATTCCATCCTGATGGCGCTACTGAAAGTTTCTGTTACCTTCAGTAACTTCATCAGTTGCAAGTTGTTGGGGGCAAAGAGTTTCAGATCATCCATGTAAAGAAGGTGAGATATGACCTGACCACCTCTCTTCAACCGATATCCTAGCCCCGAACCCTCCAGTAATGTACTGAGTGGGTTCAAGGCCAGACAAAACCACAAAGGACTCAGACTGTCACCCTGGAATATGCCGCGCTCAATCCTTATCGGTTCGCCGCTACCTCGGATCTGTCGACATCCTGCATAGCGAAGGACTGTAATGTTCTCCAGGTCCCCATACACGACAACAGGAAGGTACGTAGAGTTATATCAACTTTATACAACTCTAGCACCCTCATGAGCCATGTATGGGGTACCGAATCATAGGCCTTCTTATAATCTATCCAACATGCGGACAGATCTTTTCGGGAGCGGCGAACCTGTTGGCTAATGGCCATATCAATGAGGAGGAGCTCCTTAGTACCGCGGGACCCGTTCCTACATCCATTCTGAGAGGCGGACATGATGGAATTAGTCACAATATGTTGATTGATTTTAGCTCTCAGAATGGATGTAAGAACTTTATAGACCGTTGGTAGACAAGTGATCGGTCTATAATTTTTGGGTTCCGCAGTACTACCTGATTTATAGAGCAGGTGGGTCACTCCTGTTGTTAAGAATTGGGGTAACGACCCTGACTCTAAGGCTAATTGGAACTGGGATGCTAAGCGAACGTGTGATCTTTTGAGCCATTTAATCCAGAAGTTGTGCAGCCCATCCGGCCCTGGAGATTTCCAGTTCGGCAACAGATGGACTGCACAAGCTACGTCTTGGGGGCTGATGGTGATAGCCCCCATTTCTGGAATGTGATTACACGCTCGCTCAACATCCCTGATCCAATCGCCCTCAGCGTGACTGACAGGCACCGACCAGATGCTGCGCCAGAATGAACTCATGGCATCATCATCCGGCAGGGGCGTGTCAGCCACACCTTGGTCCGGTCGCTCCCAAGCCCTATAGACCCACCTTTCATCACTTTGGAAGGTGCGATTCAAAGTGTACCGCTCCACTCGTCGCTTGTACCGACGAATACGGTTTGCCCATGCACAAATCTTCTGCCTCAGGAAGTCGATACGTTCCGTGACGCGGGCCAAATAATCACGAGGATCGATATCAATTCCTGTGAACGCCCGCCTCACAAAACGCATCACTCTAGGACGAGTATTACCCTCCCTGAAGCAGTGCAATTTGCCGATGAGTGCTCTAGCTTCACCGATACGCCGCTCAATCCTGCACTGCCAAGCTGGAGCAGCTGGTTTTGATCGCGTAGCTCTGTCACTGTCAGGGAATTTGACGTGAGCTACACGACATGCCGCTACAGCTGCACAGTACAGGATTGAGTGGGTATCAGCAAGATCCTTACTGTTGTCAAAACAATTTGACAGCTCTGAGTCTAGAGCACACATAAGCGCCTTGTTTTTATTGTGCATAGGCAAACGAGGTAAACGTGGTCTAAGTTCCGGTGGTACGGAGCGGTACTCCCGGAACGCACTCTCCAAAGCGCTCCTCAATTGTGCGTTGCATTGGGTACTCACGGATATAACTTCGTCATGATCCTCTTCACAATCGCGATCGGGTCGCGGTGGCATATTGGAAGAATTTTGTTGCCGCACCGCGATCATTGGTGAAGCAGGAATAACTCGGTTACTCCGTGAATCCGAGCGTAGTCGATCAAGTAAGGTGTCATCCAGCATACAGTTACGCTGAATGACCCGCACCTGATCCGAAAGTCGTTGTGCCGACACGCTGATACCTGGCTCAAGCACCTGAAACAGAGAGAGCATCCGACCACGGTATGCAGTCAAGCTGCTTCCCCCCTCAGTAGCCCCATAATATGCGCGCATGACGTTTTCATTCATGGACTGGGTCCATCGCATGCGCGACACATTTCCACCGGCAGCGGGGACCCTATTCGGGGCCTGTTGGCCTCGAGGTCCCAAGCCCGCTGGTGGCCGTCCTCTTCCTCGTCGTCGCGGTGGTGGTGGTGTCGACGGTGGGGAGAAAAACTCGTCGCTCGAGCTCGACGCAGCTGCAGCGACCGGAGACACGACGTACTCGGATGAGGCGCGTCCCGGCGGCCGCGAGGCGGAGCTCGGCGACGAGTCCGGAGATGGTGGGTGTGCCTGTAGCTGTTTAGTCCGACTTCTTGTAATCATTCGGGTGATGTTGATGGTGACATTACTATGGTTTCATTTTCGTTTTTTTCCGGTTATATTTCATTGTCTGCACTGTAGCAATTTTTATTTCTGTTTTTCTGTTGAAATAACACGTTTTATGTTCGGTTTATACGAAAAATAAATTAAATAGGTATTGTAAGAAAATTGGAGAAGAAAATTTTATACGTCACTCATGACAGACGTCGGACCACTTATTATTATTATTATTATTGTTTTTGTTTGTAATGTATAGAATTGTTTGAAGCTTGTCACATAGACTATCGGACCGCTTTCGCTTTTTTTATGACAGGATTCGGATCGCATTTGCTTCGCCCTGTCTGTTTGACAATAGCTTAAAACATGAGAATGGCTGGATTGGCTAATTTTGGTTTTGAATTATTTTTGAAAATCCAGGGAAGGTGAGTAAGTATGACAAAAAAAAAATTTGGCCGTACTAAGTTTGTCGGGTCAGCTTAGTAGATACTTACAAAAATTCACCATGTTCCTTCAATGCCCTTTTACGTTCAAGGTATCCTGATCAGACAGTCTTAAAACTTGAAATAAGTAAAGACAATGAGTACATACGATTAAATTATACTGAAGCAAGTGTTATTTTGTATAAATATACCCACTGTCCGTTTAAACCAGACTGGTTGTTTGATTAACATTTGTGAGTAATTGTTAGTTGTGGTTAAATTTTATTGGAAACGTGAAAATAAACACCCAAACAAACGCCAGTAAATAATTCATCCATTGTCAGTCTATTCTAAAGCCAATCGCTTTATTATTATTCTGCAATCAAAACAAATTAAACCGCAGTATGTTCCCGGTAATGTTTTCCACCAATAATAATCTATACATTAAATCAAATTGTATCAGGCCGATGTCTGTACATTAGACCTTTTGAAGTAAACCTAAAATGAGGGTCTTTATTAAAGCAACAGAACTCCAGTTTTTTTTTGTCTGTCTTAAACTATTGTCAAACAGACAGGCGAAACGAATGCGATCCGAAGCGTTTTTATTTGTAACTAGTGTTTGCCCGCGGCTTCGCCTGCGTTAATTTAGAATTTGAGAAACAAAACGGATCTTGTAAGTGGCGCCATCTGGAATATGAACGTAATTGTTTTCTCGCCAACAGCTCTCTTCTGTTATTCGGGATGAAAGATACCCTATATCCGTGTCTATATTCCTGACAACGTATATACTAAATTTTGGGACGATCGATTCAGTAGATAGTAATGCGTGAAAAGGTAAAAAAACAAACATACTTTCATTTTTATTATTAGTTTAGATCAATAATGTTATATCTAGGTACATAGTTTGCATAGGATACATCCTTATTTGAACGACATTAATTTCAAAGATCCGTGTTTATCTTAAACATTAGACTATCATTTTTTGGTCGATTTAAGTATCGCTGCAAATTGAACGTACGATAGCATTGCTCTTCTCCCTTTAGCATACCGCGTGATACCTAAAAAACAACTAATTATTTGACTCGATGAGTACAACTTGTCGTCGTTTAAAACAGAATCTATGCACTGGTTTGAGCACCAATTCAAAACATAAATACACACAAAATAATAGAAACACTGATTGTTTTCGAATCTTTATAATTCCTACACCTCGAAACAATTACAATTTAAAAAAATATCCAACTTACTAACTACAATTTAAATCAGTATAGATTTATATCCTAGAGAACTATTGAAAAAAAATTGTAATAAATTAAAATTCCGAATAATATTGAAATAAAAGTATGCACAATTTTTTTTTAAATTAATTGATACTCTTAGGACAAATAAAAACAAAAAAAAGGAACACTTAAAGTGAAATAGAAAATTGCATGATTTGATCCTGAGACCCCTTGCACGAAAGTCAAGCAGGTTACTAACCAGACTGGCTAGTACGCTGACAGTAGTTTTCAAATAGCGGTTCTTATACAAATGTCAACAATGACTGAAAATCAACACATCGCTACCCCCACCGAATAATATCGTAATATGATATAACGATACTTTGCGTTTTATTGCATATTCATCATGTAGGTACTCTCTTACACCTTGTCAATTTTTTTCACATTTTTCCTACGAGTACTTTACAAATTAGTATTTTTTTAATAACCATAGCCCTAATATTCCGTTACAGATTTATTGTACTTATTTACGTGAATAACATCGCTTCTGGTGATTACGGATAGCACTGCTAATAAGAATTTCAATATGTTACGATAACGATATTATTCGAGTATGAACAGCAAACTCGTTCTATAGTAATATTTTTTAACAATACTATTCCTGTCGAGATTTTATTTCAAAGGTACGGTAATGCTGGTTACTATTTAATAATGTATTTAAAAAAAAATAGCAATTACTTTTGCAATAGTTTACCGAGGTGATATCTACACTCAATCTACGATTGCTGTAGATATTATCTATTATGCATTACGCATCGCTTTCTTTTTTCCTAATGATAAACAAAGAGATAGAATAATATCGAGTATGTGGCATACCACCCCCCAACGGACATTGGCCCTGGTAACACACAAAATCCGCACACTGACGACCGATGAGAAGATTATCGAGCTGGAGGAAGAATTGAGCAAAATGGAATGAAATCCGAAGAGAGGGTCAGGATACGATAGTTCTAGATTCCGGCAACATGCTCTTCTACCGGGAAGGAGACCGTTAATCCCAGGTTGGTGTTGGATTTCTCGTCCACAGGTCCCTCATCAACAACGTTATGAAAGTCGACAGTTTGTCGAGTAGGGTAACAAACACCTTATACTTACAATAATCAACCGGTATTCGTTAAAGGTCATACAGGTATATGCGCCGACCTCGACACATTTTGATGATGAAGTAAGGGCATTGTATCAGGAGATATCCGAGGCCATACATACCTCCGAAACATACTTCACCGTTGTTATGGGGACTTCAACGTGAAGGGCGCACGGAATGACGATGAGTTGAGAGTGGGGCCATTTGGGTATGGGCAGCGAAACCATAGGGGCCAGCGACTGGTCGACTTCATGGAAAAGGAAGAACTTCATTTAATGAACTCCTACTTCCAGAAGCGGCCATCCAGAAGGTAGATGTGGATGAGCCCAATGGTACTATCAAAAATGAGATCGACTTCATCATGAAAACCAAGAAGCGAACATTCAGTGATGTCTCTGTGATCCCCAAGGTAAAAACCGCTAGCGATCACCGAATGGTCAGATGCACATTGAATATTAATGTGAAACTTGAAAGGTCTCGTCTGGTGAAGTCCACGCTCCGACCTGGTCCTGCCCACATCCAGAAACCCGAAGACTTTCAACTCGAACTGCACAATCGCTTCCAGTGCCTAACCGAATGCGAAACTGTGGACGATATTAACAATGGGTTGGTGGAAACTTTCCAAGCTGTGGGGTCCAAGTTCTTTAAGACCCCGCGACGCAATAAACCTCAAAAGCTCTCGAACGGAACCATCAAGTTGATGCAAGACCGGACCGAGATGAGGCTGCCATCTTCAGCTGATATGTCGGAATATGGCAAATTCAATAGACGAATCTCTAAATCAATGCGACGTGGCCTGCATGCCTTTAGTGCGGCACGGATCAAAGAGGCAATCGAGCGGAAATAGGGCTCAAAAGTCTTCGCAAAGAATTCGTCTATTGGGCAAAGCCAAATTTTAATGACGAAGCTGAAGATTAATGACGGCAGCATCATTTCGACGAAACCGGAGATTCTGAGAGAGCTTGAGAGGTTTAATGGACATTTATACACATCAACACCCAGTGTCGGTACAGCTCGAGACGCAAAAGCTAAACTGACTCGACACTGCACTGAGGCTATCCCGGAGATCAGCCTGTATGAGATTAGAATGGCTCTTAATCAGCTCTAGAATAACAAGGCGCCGCCGGGTGAGGACGAAATCACAACTGAACTTCTGAGAGCGGGTGGAAAACCGGTACTTTTAGTCCTCTAGAAGTTATTTAATTCCGTCTTATTTGAAGGTACTACACAGGTTGTTTTCAAAAAGGGTGACAACGCCTTGTTGAAGAACTACAGGCCAATCTCACTTCTGAGCCATGTATACAACCTGTTCTCAAAAGTCATTATGAACCGTCTCGAACGCAAGTTTGATGACTTCCAGCCTCCCGAACAAGCCGGTTTCCGAAAAGATTTTAGTACTATAGACCACATACACACGCTCCGCCAGATTATAGAGAAGACAGAGGAGTGTAATCGGCCATAATGTTTAGCGTTTGTGGACTATGAAAAAGCCTTCGATTCATTTGAAACCTGGGCAGTATTGCAGTTCCTCCAACGACGACATATCGACTATAGGTATATCGAAGTGTTGAAGTGTTTGTATAGAAACGCCACCATGTCCATCCGACTTCAAGAAGAGAGCAATTGCAGTAAATCGTGAAACAGGGAGACGTTACTTCTCCGAAACTGTTCACGACCGCGTTGTAGGTCGTTTACAAGCTCTTGGAATGGAACTGACTCGGCATCAACATCAATGGCGAATATATCAGTCACCTTCGTTTTACCGATGATTACAGTCATCATGGCAGAATCGTTGGGGCACCTCGATGCTATGCTCAGCGACCTCAGTATCGTTTTCCAACGGTTCGGCCTTAAAATGAACATGGGCAAGACGAAAATCATTTCGAACGTCCATGTGGCACCCGTATCGGTTGTTGTTGGGAATGATACTCTCGAAGTTGTAGACCATTATACTTACCTTGGACAGATTGTTGTGTTGCCAGTGATTACGTAGGGCTCCGAAACGTGGTCTTTCACTGCTGGCCTTTTAGACACTCGGAGTTACTTTGCGGGATAAAAATCCGGAACATGGATATTCGGCGAAGAACCAGAGTCACCCACGTAGCTAATACAATTTACAAGTTGAAGTGACACAATGGGCAGGCCACATCACTCGTTGAACTGACGACTGATGGGAAAAAAAAGTTCTCGAGTGGCGACCACGGACCGGAAGACGCAGCGTAGGCCTCCCACAAGGTGGACCGACGATATCGTGAGGGTTGCGGGCAACCGATGGATGCAAGTAGCGAATTGTCGTTTGGCGGGGCGGTCTAAGGAGAGGCCTATGTTCAACAGTGGACGTCTTCCGGCTGACGATGATGATGATGAGTGTTATTTTATCAGAAACCCATAGTTTTATTGAAAGTTACATTTCTAATAATGGGTATTACTTAACAGGCAATTTAAGAATAAAATAGTATTCAAACAATAATAAAAATTAAAATGTATATTTTATAGGCGAAAATCCCAGTAACAGTCAATTACCGTTTATGTTTGGATGTCATTGTTTAACGAATAACATTGTAGTATACTATTATTGTGCACGCTGTCTTTTTGTTTTTACGCGAATAATATCGTTATGTTTTGTTGCGAAATAATGTTTTTCTAACGTATCCACTAAAATATATTTTCTTTAATAACTCGGTCCTAATAAAATAAAAACTTAATATGTTTATTTAGAATGATTCTATAAAAAATTAACTTTCATTTGATATATAAATCATTCTCTTAGGTTGGATAATTTTTACAATAATCATAAAAAAAACACTGTTTTATTTTTCCTGTAAAATTTGAATTTATCGATTACGATATTATTCGGTGGGGGTAGCGACATTATAACATTGCTAATCCCCCAAGGAGAATAGCGTAATTATAGATATCCTATTAATTGAAGAGCATTTTAAGGAATATTTGAGGAAAAATTGAATAAATAATATCCAGTGGTTTAGCTTCCAACTCTAAACAAACATTTAAAAACAACAAAATTCAAAATTGCTTATCTCCCAGGGAAAATAGCGTAATAATACATAGCCTATTAACAGAAGCATATTAATTATTATTAGGAATATTTGAGTAAAATTTGATCGACAACTTTACAGTAGTTTAAGAGATAGATCAAATCAAAAAAACATAAAAATTTCGAAAAAAAAAAGTTGATTTGGCATCAGAATCGATCCCTTATCTCAAAAAAAATACAAAAAGAAAAAAATATTCAATGTACAGGAATGACAGCTCTAAGATTTTATTTTATGTAAAGATAAAGAAAAGATAAAGATGTATGGAATTGTTTGAATCCAGCCACATAGAAAAGCGAAAGCGATCCGATAGTCTATGTGACTGGCTTGAAACAATTCCATACATTACAAACAAAAACGCTCGCTTCGCGTTCGCCACGCCTTGCCTGTCTGTTTGACAATAGCTTTAATGTTTGTACGAGCATCACGGAGCGCATGCTCAGATCATAATCAGCTCTTGCATGGAATTGAATGTATTTTCCACCGCTATAGACAAGAGCTAGCTATAGACAAGCTAACTAAAAATACAGGTCTTTTTATTATTTATTTATGTCCGTGGCTAAGTTATTTATTGTTTTATTTAGCCCACGCTGTCCAATAACTGCTGGCCAAAGGCCTCTCCCATGTTTTTCCAAGTGTTTTTCTCCAGCGCCACTTCGAACAAACCCTCACGGTATGTATGAGCCCAACTCGTCTCGCCACCTGTTTCTGGGCCGGCCTCGGCGGCATCGTCCATCTCCAATCATCCTATATGGTGGCTTTTGCAAGTATCACATCAAAACACTTATTTCTGAATTCCACGGGTCACGATGAAAGGCTAGTCAACAATACAAAATTGATGTTCATCAGTAAAACCAATTAAATTCTATGTGTTCGCATTTGATCGTATTTTCATGAACATATCGGAGCAATTTTAGATAAATTACCAATAGGATTGCCTATTGCATTATACCGGGACTATTGTGTCACTCACAAATACTGTTTCGTTTTGAAAACTAAAATTCATTGCGATATTTTTTTAAACGTTTTTTGACACTAGTTTTAAATACAGTGTGTAGCCAATTGCTCGGTAACCGTGCCAACCGTGATACAATTATCTCCTCTTGCAGATTTTTAAATTATTTTAAAGCATAGAATTTTGATTTTCAGTAAAAAAATAGAACATAATTTTTGTGAAAAAAAGGTTTTATCACGATTTTTCACGATTTTATGACGTAAAGTATACGAGGACTTTGTCGTTAACTTGATAGATAAAATTAGTTCCTCATCCATACACAAGAGCCGTTTTTTCATTTTCGATACAATTTACGTCGTAATAATTCAAGTACGCTGTACGGCCAAAAACGTAAAATTCACTCTAAGGCTTTTGATATGTTACAAAATTGGTTTATTCCACTTTGTTCACCTGGGTGATATCACCTGGGTGAACAAAGTGGACAACATTGGTGTCCTCAATTCACCTCGGAAAAATATCACCTGAGTGATATCACCCAGGTGAATTGCGGACACCAAAGTCCACTAAATCGCGTAAGAAAAGTCGCCTTTGTTCACCCAGATATTTTTCCGAGGTGAACAAAGTGGACAACTTTGGTGTCCACAATTCACCTGGGTGATATCACTCAGGTGATATTTTTCCGAGGTGAATTGAGGATACCAAGTGGTCCACTTTGTTCACCCAGCACGCGTAGCATGGCGATTCTATCTCTATTCTACCAAGAAAAGACAAAGTTATTTCATCGTTATTTCTATACAAATCGACTGTTTTTTTGCACAAGTATGTCAGGATTCGTACACCAATAAAGAATAGAAACATATCTCTTCTAGATTTTAAACATTGCTATGCTTAAATCGATAAAAATCTTTTACGTTCTGTCAGTTTGTCTATTCTCGCGTCGACAAAACCCGTTTCTACAGCGCCATGCTACGCGTGCTGGTGATATCACCCAGATGAACAAAGTGGAATAAACCACAAAATTCTGGAGCACTTCGGTAAAAACGTTCAAAAGTGTCGTCTCTTGATAATTATCAGCTTTTGAAAAATAATAATTATACAGTCACACACATAACTACTTAAATTGAAATTAAAAAAAAAAAGTTGACATTATTATTCAACAGGTACCTATTATAATATTTATAGTCTCATTTAAATGATTGAGACATTCAATGTAGCCCCTTTTTGTATGTATTAACATGGCATCGAAGCAAATAAAATATCCGAAAAAATAGGCTGTTTTGTTTACATAAATTATTTTACTAACATGCTGTAATTATGTCACACGATATAATTATGTTATTTTTATATGTCAAGGCTACATGCAATGTCAAGTTGGTTAGTTACACCAATAATTTTATAGCAACACGACATTTTAAAACAATTTTGAAAAGTGACTGGTTAAGCCAATCAGATGGCAAATGTGCATCCACACAGAGCGAGTAGCCTCGCGAGGTATTTGCCGCGCGAAGCAGCTCGGTTAGTGTGGACGTGTCTCGGCCGAGGCAGGCGCGCGCTGTTGTGGGCGAGCGACCGAGCGCCCGAGACATCCAGTGTCGGCTTTTTGTTTTGCTCGAGTATATAGTTGGGTACCTCGGTCGAGAAACAACAGGCGCGTCCACACAGAGCAAGCAGCCGCGACCGCGAGGCAGTTTCCTCACGCGGCAAATGCCTTGCGAGGCTGATCGTTCCGTGTGGACGCACCTATCAAATTATACTCGTATTACGAATCTTATCACTATATCGCGGCCTTGGTCTTGCCTTTTTTGTTGTGGAAAAAATATCAGTTGAGGCTTCCCGTATTGGAAGCAGAGGAAGGGAATGTCAGACTTATACAGACTGATCCACGGGGTTCTTCAACTGTATTTTACGTTCCAGGGTCATATTTACCTATTTGGCCAGTCCTATGACACCGGACCTTGATCTTTCCTAGCTGTGTGAAATATAACTTCTCCTTCGTCGTCGTGTCAATGATTCCTTATTATTATTTACATAGCCTTTTCCCATAAATGTGGACGTCGGTTTCCAGTCGCAGTCGCAGATGCAGCTAAATAACAGTTTTTACATGGAGCGACTGCTTATCTTACCTCCACAACCCAGTGACTGGGTAATACGATACCCCTTGGTAAGACTGGTGTCAGACTTTTGACTTACGGTATTGACCGTCTAAGATCTACATAATGACAGTTGGGACCAACGGCTTTACGTGCTTTATGGGGGAAACTCGCTATAATAAATGTTCATCCATCCCCAGTCCAACGATCGACGGTCCAACAGTCGATTTTAGCGTCTTATAATCGACCTGTGCAGCTTTTTTGTTTAGCTATGAGCTTCTCAATATTAACAGTTTGTCTGGATTCTCTTCATTTAAATCAAACTATAGGTATTGGTGAGTCATGCGAAGCCTTTTGAGGTAATTATGGCTTTAAAAGTTAACATTGTCTATTGCTAACAAACGATACAGTTTCAATTAGCCTACAACATTCCAGTCCATGGCTAAAACAAAATTATCCTAATCATCAAGAACAAAATTACCAGTGTATCCTATACAGTATCCATTCAAAACACTAACTATCGTACCGTATCCTGAATGTAAAGCTGCGTTTACATTGATAGTAATGAGAGCCTCGTGGCTAACAGGGCAATAGTTTACTGGTATTATCACAACGGTTAATGCAACAGATACGGGCATGTTGCACCATTTGACTTAGAGTTTGATAAACACGATACATTATAGAGCGTACATGCGTTACACTTTTATCAAGGGTAAAAGAAAACTAAATGATTAAATTAAGACATGTAACAGACACAGTGAGGTCAGACCATGAGAACGTGAACATTATATTTCTAGATCTTGAGAGACTTGCGTGCACCTCTTGAGATGGTATGCAATAATTAAATAGGAGGGTGCCCGTTTTCATAATTTTGGACAAATCTAATGTTTTTCCCATTGCTGGCTATGTATAAATTCGAACCTAAGGTGGCCGGAATTCACAATCACTGATGCCTAGAGTATCTCACGCGGCAGTGAAAGATATGAAAATGGAGGATTGCATGACACTCACGCGATCCCCGTCTTCCTTCTTTAACATTACTGCTTCGCAGAAGGAGGTAACTGTTTCACGGAAGGATATGACTGCTTCTTATATCTTTCTTGACCCGTACTATTAGCCTGAAATCCTCCACGGTGGTGTTCCGCCCAAGCGAGTAACACGTCACTCATACGTTTTATCAGATCTTTTAGACATCTTTCCCAATTCTAAACACGAAGTGATCATCCTTGTCACATAAAAATACTATTCAAATAGGTTCCAAATCCAATAATTAGTATTTTAACCGATCGGTTTTTTTACCGTAAAACCGGGCATCAGTCTTGCAAATGTAGGCTTACCTTTATAGTACAATTTTCCTTCTTTATTACGGACGAAATTTGCTTTAGCCGCACCTAATATCATCAATAATACTTGTAAATGGACTATGGGGTGTGTTTAAACTACGTATAAAGTAATACTCATTAAAGCTATTGTCAAACTGACAGACGAACCGAATGCGTGGCGTAGCGTTTTTGTTTGGAATGTACGGAATTGTTTGAAGCCTGTCACATAGAGTATCGGATCGCTTTCGCATTTTTAGGGTTCCGTAGTCAACAAGGAACCCTTATAGTTTCGCCATGTCCGTCCGTCCGTCCGTCCGTCTGTCCGCAGTTTAGCTCAGAGACGCACAGTACTAGAGAGCTGTAATTGGGTGTAAATATACGGATTTGTTGTGCCGAAAAAGTGGTAAAATAAAATCTCGTAAAATATTTTTTTTTAGGGTACCTCCTGTACACGTAAAGAGGGGATGTTTTTTTTTTCTCGCGTACCCGTTATTGTGGGGTATCATTAAATAGGTCTTTAAAAAATATTGATAGTTTCCATTAACAATTTTTTGATAAAAAAATTCGTTTGTGAAATATTAAGCTTTAAAGTGCTAAATTTTGCTCGACTCGAGTGTCCCCCCCCTCTACCAGCTAAACGGTTATGTTTGGGGGTGTGAAAAAATTCACAATAGTAGTATATATAACGAAGTTTAAAAGAAAATTATCATGACTAAGTAGGCTTTACAACTTTACGAGTAATAGTCGACCAACTTCGTCGTCTTGCAAATGTAAGTTTGTCACCTTTATTTTTACAGCTGTAATATTTTAATAATATGTTTTTACGGTATGTTTTTTGGGGATAGGTAGGTTTTTATCGTTAACTATTTTTAACTTACTTCAAAAAAAGGGGGAGGTTCTAAATTCGTCGTAATCTTTTTTTTATGTATTTTCCCCGATTTCTCAAAGACTCCTGGACCGATTTTGAAAATTCTTCTTTTTAAAATTAAATTCAGCGAATCAGTTTAGTTAATTCGCATAAGTATTTTGATGGGCAACTACGGAACCCTACACTGTGCGTGGCCCGACACGCACTTGGCCGGTTTTTTATATGACATGATTCGGTTCGGTTCGCTATCGCCTGTCTGTTTGACAAAGGCCTCATTTCTACGCGCATGCGATGTAAGATTTTAGTAGAATAGGCGAAGATTGGAATATAGTGCGAATAGGGAATAGGAGGATATTATAAGGAGTTATGGTTTACTCGAGGTATCTAAACCTTGAGTCGATGGACTAAAATTCACTCTGTTATTTCGGGATTGATTTAACTATACCATTCATACTTCTTGCTATACAATAAATCCAGGACGCAGGTTAGGGTCTTGCTCTCAGGCTATGTACCTTTTTCCTAAAAAGAAAGCTTTAATGAGAATATACTATCAGGATAATTACCAACATTCTCGCGACCAAAATTGCGGTCTAGAGCTAGGTGACCATAAGAACCATATTACAATGTAACGCGAACTGACATCATGACATTAAGTTCGTTAATATTATGTACTTCTAAGCTCTCGCGTGCTCAACAAGACGCAGCGATGATATTTTAAATCTCAAACTCACCGAATGTTGTAGGCCTGCATGTAACCAAGACGTGACATAACAGAACAATGCTGTTGTCCCCTCGTTTTCAACCTTTACTGTAATTTTATGCCCTGTCTCGTGCACCTACAAAGGAAAAAAAAATAATAAATAAAAATTAACTTATGTCGGTCTAACCCTACAGAAGGGAATATGGAAAAAAATAATAATTAAAACCTTTTCACTTACCTTCTTTTTTATCACTCTTGTTTGGAGGTTTCGAAACACGACTTTCTTTTATTGGAAGAAGAATACTTTGTTCGTTTTGTGTCTAAAAATATCTCTCATCATCATGATCATATTATTTATAAAAATACCCGCACACGAAATATTATTATTATTAATTATTTTAAAATGTGCAACCTAATCGGTGATTCGTGCGTCACAGCAGGCTGCATACAGCGCACTGTGAACTGTGGTAATGTGATTGCCTCGCACTACATGGTTTACCGGAAACCGGTTGACACCAGTATTTTTTAATTTCATTGTGTAGTTGTTGTACCGCCTATACTGTTTGCTATATTATCATTTTATTTATTTTTTATTTTCATCAGTGTTACCCTTATTTATAATATATACATTTTAGCTTTCTATACTAGGTACTTGCCAAATATTTTTGTTCCATATGTAAATTTAAACTGACTTTGACATTCGGACACTCACCATAGGTTCATTTGAAAACCAGCGTCGGGCACAAGTTTGTCCGACATTATGCTGAAATGGGCCTATTTGGCGCAGCCGTGAGTCACACAGTGGGTATATTCATTCAAGTTCCGCTTAGTTAAAACATAAATTTATTTTCTAAATTGTTTAGTTTTAAGTTCTTTTTCTTTGTTTCTTGTTTACTGTGTGCACTTGTGGCGTGTGCCAATAAATGTTTTTTCTTTCTTTCTTTCTTTCTTATATATTACTGACAAGCCCGTGTTTATTACATCTAACATAAGCTTGTTGACGCTAATCTTGACCACTATTAGACTGTACCTTAATGTGATCTGTTTACCTCTAATTTGGAACTGTTTGGTTCAGTTAATACAATACAGTTTAGAAAAATAGAGACATAATCTTTGTCGGTACCGTTGGTGCAGCTGCTGAGCGATCAATAGGCGAGTTGTTCCTGGTCTGGCTATTTGTGTTTCTAAATTAATAAATGCACAAATAGCCAGAACTTTTTAATTATTGTAAACGCATCTATTATACAGGACAATATCCAAGTGTGACGCAACGTTTTAAAAAAAAAAGGATATCATCATCTGCCTAGATTTTTCCCAACTATATTGGGGTCATGGACAGGTAATGCCTATCAGCACTTCACTCCATCAGACTTCTCCATCTGTTGCGATAAGTGGCCTACTTATCGCAACAGATGGAGAAGTCTGATTGATAAATTGAAACGGAGTCACGATTCTAAGCAGTGAGAGAACGATTGAGAAGAGATATTGGGGTCAGTATATGGGCAATACGATACCCCATGGTAAGGCTGGTTGTCAGACTCATGAGCTTCTGACTAACAGTAACGACTGTCGAGGATCTACAATTGACAGCCGGGACCAACATCTTTTACTTGCTTTCCGAGGCACGAAGGAAACTCGCTACGATAGATGGTCACCCATCGGCAGACCAAACAAGGATTTCTGAACTATGTCCGGTTTAGAAGAATTAATTATAAAGAAGATTATGCCATCCAAAAAAGGACAAATGAAGCAAATGAATATTCAAATTATAACCTATCGAAAAAACCTTCCTAACTCACATCGGGGGCCCATTACGAAAGCTGTCCTAATTAATTACTCAACCTAACTTTAGGTCCTCATCAATTATTTGCCATAACAGGGGTAATTGTATTCCGCGTTGTAATATCGCGAGAGGAATGCGTGGGTGACGTTCAATTATATTAGATTTTGTATTGTGTAAACACTTTGAGGGAGAACTGATGAGAATATGGCAGGCTAATATTGTGACTCTTCACTTTAATATTTCCAGAGACATGTTGGTATAAAATATGAGGGTTATTGGAAAAACACTTACAACCTCTACAGAGGTCATTGTACTCAACATTATGAAAAAACTTTATTAGGGGACCACACCAGGCCTGGCGCACTCCGCGGTGTAGGTATGAAACTGCAAGAACAAGCGGGTGCACCGTGGACGGGTTTCACAGTCGGCTGCTGCGGCGTTTCTATTTTTGTTAAAAAATGTACTTTATTCTCTCTAACATAGATTTAACATTTGTTTGTTTTTGGGAAGTGACACTTCTGTATGTATACTACTCAAAACAAAATAAGGGCCACCTGATTTTTATCGATTTATTAAACAATATTTAAATGTTATTAGTTATTACGACTTTATCTTATTATTATTAACGATTTTAGATGGAAATACACAAAAATTAAGTTTGTATCCCAATAAATCGTTAAAATAAACGAATTTGAATGAAAAGTGAGGAATTGCAGGAATGTATCAAGTTACATGAAACATAAAAAAATCGAAGAAATAACGTCTTCTATGTTCCAAAGTGTTCTTTATAGCTTCTGTTTTTTATTCTGTGTTATTTTATTGGAGGTGGAATGGTCTGGATTAGTTAACCCATGATAATTAGGTGTTTAATTGGGTGTTTTTCGAACATTTTCCTTTGGGATCCTCTACCAACAAGTTTTCAGAAAATTTATGAGATCCAGCTGAGTTTTGATGGGAATTTTGCTTTCTTTTTTACTCATCTTTAACTCATCTCATAAATGCTCAATAAAATTCAGGTAAAAATCATGAGTGACCACTGTAACATCGTAATTCGAGCGTCAGCGAATGTGTGCACAGTCAGTCGCGTCGTGTTCGCTCAACCATTATCCTGCTTCAAGATGAACTCAGGTACTCCTTGTTGTGCAAATGGAATAATATGGAGTTGCAACACATTTTCTATGTAATTTTGAGCAGTTACAGCACCCTCATTAAGAAGAGCGAGCTCAGTTTTGCGTGATAGAGAAAACCGCCCCAGAGCATAATTCAGAGCTCCCCGAAACAGTCTGTTTCAAGAGTGCAATGTTCTGAAACCTGTTGTTAAGATCTTCTCTAGGCTCTAATAAATCAGTCCTTATTAAAAAAAATAACCCAGCTGTCATCAATAAGAAGTACTGAAGCCCAGTAAAAACCGTTCAATAATTTTCTCCTTTGCCAATGTTTAACAATTTGCACCATATGCTGCAGTTAACTGGAGATGATCTAAGCATCTCCTTGAGTATTGCTAGTCTTCATGGAGTCGATTAAAATTAGTCTAGTTAATTATAGGGGTGCCTATAGGTCGATGCAATGGAGTTTGTATGGTCTGGGCAGTAGATTTTTGCTCTATTTGCGCGGTTAAAGAAACTTGTCTGGTCTTGAAACTGGTCTTTTTGGGTTTTACTTACTTACTTTCTTGTTTAATCACGGCGTCTGGTGATATTACCCGTCTTTTGAGACCAGTTTCAAGCGTTTTGAACCAATCATTGGGAATATTCCACCATTAAACCTACCTCTTCTGGGTATGGGCCCCCTGGATTAAGGTGACACCCCAAGTGGCTGTTTTTGCGTCCATATGTCTCTGAATACATGAAATTATGAGATTGAAAGATCATTATAGCCTGCTTGCTGTATTAGTCGGAGAAAACTCCGTTAGAAGTTTGAAAATTAAAAAACACCATGCCGTAAATTCTAAGTAATCTCAAATATCGAATAAAAAAAAGTTATGAATTTCCAATTATGCAGTAGAAACAATATTAATGCTTGAAAGAAACCATAACGAGACATTTACTATTTATTATGTACCCAGAATAAGTTTAAAGTGCAATTTATTAAGTGGCCCTTATTTTGTTTTGAGGAGTATAGTAGGTACTAACAAGTATTCTGTGACCACACTAGAAATCGCGAAAAAAAAAACAGCTTTCCCAAACATTTATTTTATGTTAGTATAATTCGTCAAAATGTATGGAATAGACTTTACCGATAAAGGTGTGGTTTCGTAGTAAAACTTAAATCATGATGTTGAGTACAATTACCTTTTACTCGTAAGAGGTTGTCGGTGAAATCATGTTGAGGGAGAGGATACCGTCCTCCCTCCGCCCGAGACGCAGTGGTAGACGCCCACGGCGACGGACGTCGCGGGACGATCTCCGGCCACCGTAGGCGCGGGCATGCGGGCGGCGAGTAAAGGGCAACTCACTGCCCGACCATGGACCATGCCCGGGTCGACGGCGCGTTGTGTCCCACGCGCGCCTCAAGGAGCGTCAGCATAGAGACGGGGCCCCCCTATAGAGGGCCACAGTCCTGCCGGGGTTGCGGGACATACGTATACCGCGACTCCGGCACACAAAGGGCTACCGAAGGACACCGTGGATTTTAGTCAGTACAAGTCTGACAGTCCCTCCCGCCCTGCCCGGGGTTGGAGGATTCATTTGATGTTTTGCCAGGTAATAAAAAAAAAAGAGGTTGTCGGTGCTTTTCTAATAAGCCCGTGTAATTGTATGGTTAAGTATTTATTTTAGAGGGCCAAAGTCTGCCGGGGTGGCGGGACTGTCTTATCAGGTAACCGTGTCCCCAGAACGTAAATGAATGGCTATTGAATGACATCGTGGATTTTAGTACGTACGAATCTGACAGTAATGGGTCGGAGGACGGTCGATGGGAAGGAATGCGAAAAAAAAAACTATAAATACCATCGGGTATTTATAGTTTTTTTTTTTATATTTTATAAATACTTTCATGACTGATGTATTGATCATCTGAGCTATGATTTCACTGCTTTATACAAAAAAAAAGGTTTGTGTGGTTTTATGAAACTACGGTAAAAGTGAAACTTTTTCACAATATTTTGTACACTACACGGTCAGCTGATGCGAACTATTATTATAGTCGCCGCCATATTGGCCTCGACTGCTCTGACGAGCGCCTTTCACTTTATCCTTACACGTGTCTTAGTGATTCTAAATCTCTGTTATTAATTTATCACAAAACTGATATTCTCTCTCCTTCAAGTTCTGTGAAACCTCTTTTTGTATTACAGTGGGACAAAATACGATGATAACAAAATGTTCAAAACCATTGCATCCATTCTTAGTTTAATTTTCACTATAATTTAACGATAGATCGGTGACACATAATGCCGTAGCTTTAATATGTGGTTATATGTTTTTACAATTTATAACTACCAATTTTAATATTGCACCACTAATTATAGCGTTTAGATTTTTTAATGCCGGAAAATGATCGATAATTAGCAAATAATTACCTATTATCAGTTTACATGAATGCATGGCATTTAACAGTAATCCATAGGTACGCTGATTTAATGTTTTAATGTCCACTGCGACACGCAAGCCCTGTACAAGTTGGTAATTTAAAAGTTACACATCAATGTACGGTTTCCCTTTGCGTTCCAGGGCCACGTCAGTTTGTTGACAGCTCCATGAGTCCTTTTTATCCTTGAATTGACTGCGAGCTACCCATTACTCGCCTTCGACACGGATAGGCAAAGCCTTTGAATTAGATTGTTGATTCTTGACGAAGTCTAAAAATATCAGACAAGTAAAGCAGTTTGCAAAACCTAGTTAAATCGTAACTTCCTTTGCTAAATATCTCTCGATTAACATACATACCTACCTTGTCAATATAGAAACCTGACGTACATGCGATTAAGACTGAACTCAGACGTTTCTGATCCGAGATACACGGGAATATGGCCTGTATAGACGGTTGTTAGGTATTTGAATTACAAACATACGCAATGCCGCTTCATTCACGAAGATACATTTTCCATTACCCGTTGTATAAACGCCTGGAGCTTTCAATGATAAACATAGGCCTATTCCACATATGACTTCAAAGAATTTACATACAGATTTCGCTTCAGGATTCTGGAATTTCTTGATATAGCAGTGCTATCTATAGATTGACTTGAAGCTGTCAAAAAGGCAATTTTTTTGAAAAAACACACACAAAATCTACATAGTAAAAATTTTGCATTCATTGACAGAATAATCATCACTCATCGATCTAATCTCCACAACCCAGTGACAAAGTAATACGATACCCCTGTGCCAACTATGTTAGGCTCGGCTTCCGTTTGAACCAAATGTAAAATAATATCAGTTTTTACTTATATCGACGGGGCATCTGACCTTCACAATCCAGAAACTTGGTAAATACCCCGTGGTAAAACTGGTTGTCAGATTTGGGAACATCTAAAATTCTTAGCAATAGATAAGACTGTCAAAGATCTCTATTTGAGAAACGGGACCAACAGCATCACGGCTTTATTCATCATTATCAGCCTATAATGTTCCCACTGCTGGGACACAGGCCTCCTCTCCGTGATAGAGAGTGGGCCATAATCCACCACGCGGGCCCAGTGCGGGTTGGTAGATGTCGCATGTCTACGAATTTTTGGTTCTAGGACATGCCGGTTTCCTCACGATGTTTTCCTTCACCGTTTCGAGAGCAGTGGTGATGAAATAAATTACAAAAAGTAATGCGCCTGGCGGGGTTCGAACCCACGACCTACAATTCGTAAGTCGGTACCGATTACCATTGGGCCACCACTGCTCTACGGCTTTATTCACTGACAGATAATCCAAATCCAATAGTTAAATTTATCAAAATGTTTAAAGGTGTAATAAAGTGAACACTATGTATTTTTGAACATTAATTTCAATATTAAATTTCACCATAAAAGGTTACAGGAAGGTAATACTGTGCCGCAATTTTTACCGTTGGGAAATCCCATCGATGCGATGGCTTGGCTTGTATCCTGATTTGACGTAGGTTAGACAAAATAATTTATTAGGGTGCGTCCACATCTGGCGAATGCGCCGCGAATGCGCAGCTCGCACGCGGTTTGCGAGCGGCGCGCGAGCTGCACGCGCGCAGTAACAGCAATGGTTTGGTACGCCAAAAGGCGCGCGCGCGGCGCGCGATCTGCACGCGTGCAGCTCGCAAACGGCGTGCGAGCTGCGCATTTGCGGCGCATTCGCCAGATGTGGACGCACCCTTAGAGAGGTCGTCCAGTGGTCGACAATCGACAATAATACATTTTGAATTTGGAACTAACGTTATTTTAGTTCTATTTTAAAAGATTACTCTTCTGATTCAAATAATGTCAGTATGACATTCTATGTATGTCAAACGGTCAAACGCGTGGTGGTGTGTAGGTAATGTTGTTTTTTTTTATTAATTTTATGTATTTCATAAAATCATCCTATCTAAAATTACAAAATATGTGAAACTCAGAATGCGGAAATAAATATAACACCACTCCAACAGCGTAATTTAAAAAACAAGGTACAATTTTTTTCCTTTCACTTTAATAGTATACATATTATAGATTGCTTCTAGTGTGTCTGCTGTCTTAATCCAAATTCAAGCCTGCTCCAATTTCGATCTGTCTGTAGTCAAATCTTGTGTCAATATTGCTGATTGGTTGTTGATGTTTTGGACAGCCAATCACAACAACTCACATGAGATTTGTGAAATAGCCTGTTGTTTAGACATTTAATCTGGCTTTCAGTGAACGAGGCTCAGAGATCTGAGAGTTAACCTATCAGTTCCTGATTACATTTGATTAATCGGTGATTTATGGCTGCGGGCTGATATAACAATCGCTTCTGTTTAAATTTTTTATAGAACTAGATTTTGTCAGGGGTTTTGTCCACGTTAAACTCGAAAAACATGCCACTCGAACGCCATAGGGAGATAAAAAGTATATTTAACGTAGCTTTTGAGTGAAGAACAAACATCCATACCTACATCTATTCATCCTTATTATCCCACTTAAAATATCAGATTAAGGCTGTTTTTTCGAGGAGAGATACTTTTTAGTTTATATCTTTTATGTTTTTGTGTTTTCTTTTAATGATTTCAACACTCTGTTCCGGGCTGTTTCCTAGGTATGGCGTGGGTTCTGCCATTGTACATGTCGCCATCGGTTATGTCGGTAGGCTCTGTCATTGGGTTGCTGGGTGCCCGGCATTTTGGCGAGAGGTGATTTTTTTATATAGGTAATTATGTAAATTAGGTAGTGGTTGTGTTTTAAATATTTTTAGTTTATAGATAGTATTTTAGTTTATTTTTTAAATGTATTAGCGTTACCTTACGAGGCTGACCTCGTACAAATGTGCTGCAAGCCTCTAAATAAATGATTTAAAAAATATATATATATCAGATTAGATAATTGGAAGTTAAACTAGCTGTAGCTCACGACTTCACTTCCCCTCGCTATAACAGCTTATAACCACCTTCTTCTGTACCAAAATTCATTAACTTCTGTTCAGCCGTTATGAAGTGATAACACAACAAACACAACAGCACCCTGTCACAGTGATAACACTAGCTGTCACCGCGGTTTCGCCTTGTTTGGTATACTGCCTGAGTATACTTTGTCATTAGACTAAGGGCTGATTTTTCAATAGTCGGATAATCTTTATCTGAGGAATTAAAATAACGGTTTGACATATTTTCCATAGATAAGCTGTCAAATCGCCATTCTCATTCCTCAGATAAAAGTTATCTGAATATTGAAAAATCAGCCCTTACTCTGATAGCTAGGTAATTACGAAATATTACTGTATCATTTTTTTATCGTGGTAAAATTATCAAATGAGTCCTCCTACCCAGGGCGGAGCGGGAAGGACTGTCAGACTTGTACTGACTAAAATCTACGGTTATCCTTCAATAGCCCTTTACCTTCCGGGGTGACGGTTACCTGATGAGACAGTCCCGCGACCCCGGATGTTACTGTACCATATTCCCCGAATTTAACCCAGTAGAAAGTACAGGGCCTTATGTGTTCATGATTTTAATCCACACGTAATGTCCCATTTTTTTCCGATTTTATATCACGCGTTATACAAGTGGGTTACATAATTTATGACGTGACAGGTCATCGAATGCCTGCAGTGGCATTTTGTTAAAAGGCCAGTTTAGACTGGCCTATATTTCTTTCCCGTATTCAGAGAACCCTGAATTATTCGCATGTTACACTATTCCATCAGTATCTATAGTGTCCGTTTCATACTAACGGCATTTCCCGTTGGTTTTCGATAATATGTCTTTAAATGGTTGTATAAACGTCCATTTACGTGATAATTAACGGTATTCTCCGTTCGTGTGGTCATAATACATATTTTAACCAAGTTATAATTTTATTATTTATTTATCGACCTTTGACCTCTACCTCGCCTGATGGTGAGCGATGATGTGGTTCAGAATGAAGCACGCTTTCTTAAAAGTAATATTCATTCTTGACTTAAGACCCCAAGGTTCAGCAGACAATCTCCGGCCACCGTAGGCGCGGACATGCGGGCGTCGATTAAGACTATTGTCTACCGACCGCTCGTCCATACTAAAAGAGAAAACGTTTTTCTGCCCCTAAATGTTATCCTATCTCAATGATTTTTTAGAATGCTACTGACACCGTAAAAAACTAGGTTTATAGGTTTTCTTTTTTTCAAAATTTATAATAGTTTGAAAGTAACAGGCGCCTAAAAGTTACTATTTTTATGACAAAATCTTCATTGAAGTAAAACCTTCGTATTTTAAAAACAAAGAAGTTTTAGAAAAAAAGCAAAACATACAAACTTAGAATATAATATGCTGAAACGATTGACACCAGAATCTAAGAGATTAGACGTGATTTAGTATGTGAAAAACGTTTTCTCCCGAGAGACAAATTTCATATAAAAAATACTCACAATCAGTCGCGAGCTGCAACGCTCTCTATCGCACGATCGGGGGTTTTTCAACGCGCGAGAGGGACAGCACGAGTTTTTCAAAATACCTATTCTTTGAAAAGGCAGTCGCTATACAATCCTCTTAATAGCCGACTCGCTGTACGACCATGGACCACGCCCGGGTCGACGGCGCGTTGTGTTCCACGAGCGTCGAGCGCCTCAAAGAGTGTCAGCATAATGTCGGGGCCCTCTAGAGGGCCAAAGCCTGCCGGAGTCGCGGGACTTACCGAATTACAGTGACCCTAGAACGTAATGGGCTATTGAAGGACACCGCGGATTTTAGTTAGTACCAGTCTGACAGTCCCTCCCGCCCTGCCCAAGGTGTGAGGACTCTTTTGATGATTTTACCACGATAAAAAGGACCTCAAGGTTGAATCTATCGGGAAACATTATTCCACTTCATATCCGTTACACACGTTAGATGTCATCGAAGTACAATCGACAAAGTTGAATCATGACCCATTTTGACAAAAAATCGTTTGAATCCGTCAAATTGACAAAGATCAAAGTCGTAACCATGGATATGTACATATCGACGCAAGAAAGCAATCTTGTAGTATCTCGAAAAGTGGAACTTTACACCAGAGCCAAAAAATATTTAAAAAATTCATAACTCGTAAACTAGCTGAAATCGAGAGGTCATTTTTGGAACATATATTTCTTATAGAGAGCAGTGGTGGCCCAGTGGTATCGGTCCCGACTTACGAGTTGTAGGTCGTGGGTTCGAACCCCGCCTGGCGCATTACTTTGTGTAATTTATTTCATCACCACTGCTGTCAAAACGGTGAAAGAAAACATCGTGAGGAAACCGGCATGTCCTAGAACCAAAAATTCGAAGACATGTGACTTCCACCAATCCGCACTGGGCCCGCGTGGTGGATTATGGCCCACTCCCTCTCACAGAGAGGAGGCCTGTGTCCCAGCAGTGGGAACATTATAGGCTGATGATGATGATATTTCTTATAATGAAATTTATTAGATAACACTAATTTTAGGGGTTAAAGTTGGTATAACATGAGTTTTTGCTAGTTACAGCAATTGGTTTTTCAATTTGAGTCATCAATATTGCTGTATCTTGATCATAGACATAGTAATCATATCGACGCCAGAAAGCAATCTTTTAGTATCTCGAAAAGTGGAACTTTAAACCAGAGCCAAAAAACTATTTAAAAAATTCATAACTCGTAAACTAGCTGAAATCGAGAGGTAATTTTTAAAACACATATTTCTTATACTGAAATTTATTAGATAACACTAAAGATAGTGTTCTAAAGTTGCGAGTTACAGCAATTGGTATTTTAATTTGAAGCATCAATATTGCTGTATCTTGAAAAAAAAAGGAAATTTTAGACAACAATTATGATGTTGATTTTGTTGTATCTATTTCTTTTTGTAAAATAGCTGATTTTATGGTACTTACAGCATTTTGAAGTATGTTTTCTTAAAAAGGTTAAGAAAATTCCACGTCGTATCATAAAAAAAAACCTGCTAGGAAAACATGGGTCAGACTGTCCGACGCAGTATTTTTTTCTGAATTCAAATGTGCAATAAAAAAAATCCCATTTTGCGAGATACGACAAAATCGCTTTCCAGCGTCGATATGTTAACGCGAATGAGGACATAATTGTATTTGAATGTCTGTTAGAAAATAAGCTATGGCTATAAGCTAAGTTATGGTGGGTCATAACTCAACTTTGTCGATTGTACATTCAGTACTTACTGAGTAGATTTTATGAGAATCGTGAAAATATCACCTCAACAAGAAATATGTATAATGGAATGACATTAAAATTTCGTGAATAATTTTGTATTGCAAACAGTAGAATTTGGCTTAATTTATGTTATTCAGATTTTACGAGGAATTCTGTTTTTGTTCGGTATTGAAGATTCTGTTCATTGTTTTGTTTGCTGTATGTTTGTCAGAAATAGGAAAGTTATTTTGTCACAATTTCTTCGAAATACAATGTCAAGCTAAGTGATTTTAGAGAAAACATTTTGTTCAATGTCACAATAATGTTTCTCTTAACTTTGATTAACAAATAAAATGTTCATGATTCTGTTATTATTTTTATTTGTAATAGGAAGCTTATAGAAGATAATATTTTAAACTATACTATTCTTAAGATTCCACGGTTGAAACACAAGCTTTCTTTTTGCGAAGATAATAAAATTCTGATTTCCTCACTATGTATTAATAATTATGAGTGTGCATTAACACCCTTGAATTGAGTACCCTTTTTAATTAGTTTAGTTATCACCTTTTTTGCCTTCAATCTTCCGCTCCAAATTGAGTGGAGCGGAAAGGACTGTAAGGCTCGTACTGACCAAAGACTACCCTTTCATCGGTTGATATTTGTGTGCCAGGGCCGCTGTACCCTGTTCAAAAAGAATTTTTACCCTCATCACTAACCAAGCCATTTGTTAACTATGTTGACAAGTCGGCTTCTAGTCGTATCGGAATACCAGTAAGTAGTTTTCTATGAGCAAAATTTCAGAGAAATTCTTGACGAAACGGTTGGCGCAGTGGTTGAGCGATCGAGAGCTGTGCAGATGCCATGGGTTCGATCCCCGCACTGAACAATTTTTTTTTTTTATTATTAATCATTTATTGAAGGCAACAGGGCCCATAGAATTACTTAACCTAGATACATTATATTCAGAGTGTTAGTAACAATGTAAACTTATACCTATGTGAGTAACACAATTACAACATACAAAATTTAAACACACAAATATTTACAATATACACATCTATCATTGCTTCAGCATTCCAGCTGAAATACTGGAGCAACGATTTAAAACTGCACAGTCTAGCCTGTCAGCAATCATGCTCAGGATGCTGTTGGAGCTGGCCCGCACCCTGCGCACCAGAGAAGTGCATTTTTTACGCATCAATGCATAAAAACAATCGACGCGCATTTCCGCAAACATCCCTGATGCACTACAGAAGCGAGGCAGCCCCATCAGCACCCTAAAAGCATTATTGTACTGTACGCGAAGGAACAATTAGTAGATTATTAACCAAGGGGATAAAGCAGTGTCTTCTGTCGCGGGTGACGATTTAAATCGCGAGCGTCACGAAGGACTCGAGGTTTACTCCCGAGCGTAGCGAGGGTGTTAAAACCTTAAATCACGAGCGAAGCGAGGGATTTAAGACGAGTCCTGAGTGTAGCGAGGGATTTAAGTTCACCCAAGACTAAGACAGCTTTATCACCGAGGAAAATACTCTACTTTTCGTACCATTTGCGAAAAAAATAACACAATAATAATATAAGATAAGCATTTAATAAAAATAATGAAAATTAAAAGTAAAAGTTAATATTTGAAACATTGGTCCAATTATTTATTGAAAGAGTAATATTTTTGTTGGGTACATTTATTGTTGATGAGTTAATTTGAGTATTTCTCTGTTCAAGTTGCGTCTGAGGAACTTGCGTTTCATTGCAGCTAGTAAACGTCGGAGATAGTGGTGGTGGTGCAATGTCAGTTACGGACGAAGATAAGATGCCAGAAGTTGATGGTTGTGGCTCTGATGGATTAAATTTTATGTTTTTGTTAATTTGACTGCTTAACATAGTTTTATTCGCCATTGAACTTTCAATATACCCCTCAGCTACTCCATCAGAGCTCCAACCACCGTGTCTTTTTATTGACGTAATATCCGCCCCTGAATCCGCCAAGAAAGTCGCCGAAGTTCTTCTAAAGCAGTGACCGGTGTAGAGTTCAACATCTTTAAGTTGTAGATATTTTGCAATATCCTTTGGCATGTTGCTAATTTTATTTTTGCCGATGGCTTGTCGAGTACATTTCCCATTCCGATAGTTTATAAAAAATCTACTGTTTTCCATGTTGGTGGGACGTAATGCTTGGTATTTGTGAATGATTTTAGTATATTCTCCTTGTACAATGAATGAGCGATTTTTCTTTGTCTTAGTTTCCTTTACATTAATCAGCAGCAACTCATTGGAATGATTTTCAACGTCCTCCACCTTTAAGTTTACAAGTTCACATCCGCGGCAGGCACCATTGAGTCCAAAAATTAAGGCCACCTATAACAAAGATAAAAAACAGGTAAATATATAGAATAATTACCATTACTAAGATACGAAATATTCATAGTTATATCATGTACACTTACTTTTGTGGCCAGATAAACTTCGTCAGGAGCTTCATTAAGAAATTTTTCCACATTTTGAGTCGTAAAAATTTTAGACTTCTTTGCGCAATGCCCTTCTGATTTTCTTTTTAAAAAAGCCAGCAATTTCGTAAATTTGTTTATTTCAATGCTGTGTTTGATGCTTATTGTAGCTTTCAGTTTTGAGTATATGCACCAAAGTGTATTCGGATTCTTTGTCTTGGATAAATAATCAAAATAGACAAGAAGTACTGATTCTGAAATTGAAAGGCCTTTCGCACTTCTCCACGTTGAAAATTCTTCATAAGTTTTTAAATAATTTTCCTTGGATTTTGTTGGAAGCAAATTATTTATAATTGCGGCAGCATTTGCACTGATGGAATCAGACAATTCACTGTCACTGTCGCTTTGATTTAACATCGTAACTTATTTTTCCCACGTTTTTATATTAGAATATTAATTTATTCATAAAAATAAATTAAAATTGTATTTAAAAAAAACAAAAACGCGGCAAATTCCTAGACTAATATTTTTTTGTCGGAAAAGCAAAGGCATCAAGCTCATACGGCCTCGACGGTTTTCGTAATTGTATTGAATAATCATAACTGCATAATAAATGCGTATTCCTTTTTCAAAAAGTTGTATAATGCTTTAAATACAAACTCAATGTTGTAAAGACAGACTGATGTAGTTCAGTATCGGTAAGTATTCCAAATTCAAATCACATTCTCTCCCTAGAGGATGAATGAAATTCAGTACAACTTTCTTTCCCTAGGGAAAGCTGTTTCTAACAGATTAATAATGACTATTGTTATGTACGCTTTTTGTGGCATAGAATGTCACTTTTTTGAGCAAGTGGTACGAAAAAATTTGTATGATCTGCAAGTAATTGTTCCGGCTGGGTGTTTGTGTATGTGAGTTTCTATGTTTGTAAACTTTCTCACGATACAGGAAGAAATTCCTGGAGTGGGGGGCAACTTTTAAAAAAAACGGGTGGTCCCAAAACATGAAATGAAACAATAAACCTCCCTGAAAAGTCTCGCCAAACTTATTAACAATGCAGATTCTGATTCCCTCTTGCGAAAAAACTCATAATCGCAAAATAGGCCATTTCATTGGACCGCAATATTCCAGCTGATGAAAGTCGTAAAACAGTGAATCGGTTGTTTTTCCCGACTGTAAGAGTTGACTGAGAGGTGACTATTGTTCAGTGAGGATGGATTGACAAACTGCTCTGTATTGCACAGTTTATGATGACTGAATTGTGATTGAAGATTGTGGTCGTTGGCGGCATTGGTACTTTAGTTTCTGTTTCGTGAGATGTTTTGTTTTGTGGAATGAATACTAGTTAGTATGCATGAAGAGGCTTCACCCGCCCGTAAATCGAAAATTATCTAACAGGAACGTAAAACCGTAATAAACAATATTAGTATGTAACTACCTGTGTACCAAATCTCATCCAAATCCAAGTAACAAACATCCATCCATCCGTCCTCTAGCTTGTGAAATACATTGATACATCCCCAAATGGTTAGGAAGATGTGTGCCTAATAGTATTTCTTTTTTCATCTTCGTAAAATTATCCAACGGACTTGTACCTAAATCGACGGTGATCCTTCAATAGCCGTTTACGTTCCAGGGTGACGGTTACCTAATAAGACGGTCCCACGACGCTACCTAATAGTACACTCCATTTTAAGAGACCATTGCCATCACATTGACTCCGTGGCCGCTTCATAGATTTCTAATGGCAAAACCCAACAACACTTTTCCGATTGAAGCCGGTACCTCTACTTAATCAGTCGATATAATATTATTAAACCAACGAAGCAGTCTAATGATAATGTAAAAATACATCTTCAAACCTTTATACAACTTTGTAAAACAAGATTTGTAAACTTAGGTCGTGGACTAGAAAAACACAAGCAAGAACAACATAACAAGTAACACAGCGAGACGAGGAGAAAGAAGCGTTTAAACTTCCACTTAAACAGTCTAAACAGACCACAAGAACTAACAACTTGCTCAAGCTATTAGTCGCTGGAGGGAAAATGAAATATGTATAGACGCCAGCACATCAACACCTCAATCTGTCAAATTTCTTTAATAGATCTTCAACCTTATCACAATAATAGAAGGTTAACATTCGGTTGGTAAAATTTTACAGATAATTCGGGTAGGTTGACCTTCTGGCGTCTGAACTTTGCGGTAGTAGACATACGATCTTTCGGTGAGATCTTACTTTCTTTTTGGTTTAAGGATATGGCCACCCTCTGGTGTCAGGTTTAAAAGCAGAATTATTACATTAGTGAGTGAAAGGGACTGTCAAACTCTTACTAGTAGAACTTGTTCCTTTATAATTATGCCCTTCGCAATCCAGGGCTTCTTATTGGGATAAACCCACCACACTATTCCCATATCACTGAAAGTCCTGAAAGCCAAAATCAACAGTGGCAACCACTAGAAAAGCGCCGAGACAATGAAGCTCGACGTGTCCCGGAAGAATAAATTTACTTGTCTTTGATCTTACAATGAAATTAATCAGAAAAGAATAGTGGAGGAGTAGGAAAAAAATTGTTTCCACTTCCCTCCATGCAAGCAGGAGGTCGGAAGGAGGTTGTAATGTCCCCAGTTGCCTAGCACCGCGGGTAAAAATGACGTCTATTAATAGGGCCTATCGCGATCCAGGGCTGCGGTATTCAGCCTAGACAATACCGCGACTCAATAAACCAAGAGCTGAGGTTATAGACTGGTTATGTAGAAACCATAAATGCGAAACCCACCCAGTGTCAATATTGACTTGAATCCACCTCTAAGGTAAATAGTTTGTTTTCTGTGGGTTTACTCGCATTACTAAGAGCTTGTTACTATTGTTTATAGCTGCTATAAATTAATATGTTTTATGAATCTAATATCTTTAAACGAGCGAGCAATTCTTGTATATTTATATACAATCAGGATCGCGGAAACGGCTCCAAGGATTTTCATGAAAGTCACAGATTAGGGGTTTTTCGGCTCAAGGAATCGATTTATCAGACAGGTCCCAGGTTCGAGAAAAGCTCGGTTTCCAAGATATAGACATTTTAAAAACCGAGCGAAGCTCGGTCAACCAGATATTACTCCTAATGTATACAAATGTAAGTAACATGAAAAAGAAATCACAAACTACAAAAAGATTTATTTTCTCCAAAATAAATCCTATATTAACACAGCTCCATTACAATCTTATTACCAACACAATATGAAAACATAAGGCGACTCCACAGTTTTTCTGTTACCTCGTCTTTATGCCGTGACGAATACCAAAAAGGTTTTTAGTTGGCAGGTGTGCGTGTCCGTCCGCATTGTCCGGTTGAGCTGGGCCCGGTATACCTAGCGTTGAATGTCATTTTCGTTTTTGAACCTTGTGGATTGTGGTGCAAGTTGTGGGAAGCGTAAAGATTTAAGAGAACTATGTGATTCGTGATTTTTGTGAATAGGCCAACGACATTTAGTAGAAAGACTCCACTATCTCTCAGCATGGAACTTTTTGGAGACCCATCTTTCTCTTCTAGCAACCAGTTACTATTGGTTGCTATTTGGTTGGGATTCTACTGAATTTCTCTACGACTTTAATCATTTGTAACGTATCCTGAGACAATGAGGCGCTACACACCACGAAAGAGATGGTGTAATGAACTGTAAGGTTCCAATTCTAACTGAACTTTAAAGAAGACGCTTAGGTTGGCGACAAGTGGAAGGAGTGACGGGTTGCCTTTGATCATGAGTGGGACAAAGGAAGAAGCTGAAAAAAAGATGTGCTGTAGTCTGTATTTCAAAATATATCTTCAAACACGTCACTCTAAACTGAATATGAAGCGCTTGCAATTCTGCTGAAATGTTGAAAAATTAAGTATACTCGTAGCTGTATGTGTCTGTCCCAAAACACCAGCTCAGCAGACTACAAAATTTATGACATAATAAAAAGAGCTAATTTTCTCTAGCTAATACTCGCCCTCGTTTATAACTCAACCTCTCACATCCTGTTTCTCATGTTAAGGGATTTTGTCCGCTTACAACGTAACACTGTTTCATACATGGCTTTAAGCAGATAAACACAGGGATTGGTCCGGGTTCCGCTGAAAATGATATTTTTTTGACTGGTTTGTTATTTTTTCGGCAGTCCCCTAACCAGTACCGTGTTAATACTTCCATCAACCTCAAATCTTGGTACTGCCAGTTTATAATCCCCTTTTCTGTCCTTTTTTCTGGTGTAACAAAAGATATTTTTGCTGTTTTTCTATTATGGAATTAGGGTTTAAAAGTTCGTGAGGAAAATAGGTTTTCGTTAATAGAATATTAAGTAGATATTTACCTATCTACTCGAATATATATTGTGATGTTTGCACGTTCTTAATATATTATGTACGTGTCACAAGTAATATTATATGTAAATGAGATCACGTTAATATGCCTTCAAGGATTAGGAATGAATAGAAGTAAATATATTAATGATTGGATTTTAGTATAATTCTTTTGAATAATTTATGATGTTTTAAGCTACCAATAGCTTGAAGAGCTTTTGCTGTAGCCGGTATTTGATATCATATATTTTGATTCTCAAGTCTAGTCAAGAGTTCTAGACAGTGAGTGTCTAGAACTCATGACTAGACTTAATCGTAATCATCAAATGAGTCCTCCCACCCCGGGCAGGGCGGGAGGGACTGTCAGACTTCTACTGACTAAAATCCACGGTGTCCTTCAATAGCCCTTTATGTTCCGGGGTCACGGTAAGGAAATAATCCCGCGACCCCGGCAGGCTTTGGCCCTCTGAGAGGGGGGCCCCGTCGAGTGTTGCGGGTTCGATACAATCACGGCACAAATATTTTGTATGATATACAGGTACCGTAGTTGTCCGGGTTTAAATATTCGTGTTTGTCAGTTTAAATATTTGTTATCGCACCCACAACACAATAATTTCCTATTTTAGGGGAAAATAAATGTGATGTCTATCTAATGAACGTTTTCTTTCTATTCCAGGAGTAGTAACATCGTCGGTAGCAGCCACGGTTACCAGGGTACCAGCGATCGTCGGAGGTGAAGCAGACATGCCGTGTGACATCAGACCTCCGATGCACAACGACAGTCTTCTCCTCGTCGTGTGGTATCGTGACGATAACCCTGTGTACAGGTAAGTGGTTTTACCAGAACACACAATTATGAAATTACTACGATGTTTTATATTAGTTGTTTCGAATTTTTTCAAACATTTTTATTTATTTTTCGTAATGAATTCAGTATAACTTGTTCTTGGTATGTTGACAATTTAGGTTTTTTTAGGCACGTTTCATCCGGAAATAAACAAGAGGATAATGCACGTCAATACTGATTGCTGTCAGGCCTTTTAATTCATTCCAAATTACCGGAGAACTGTAGGTACAAAAGTAATGTTAGGAATTTAATGTTAGTTCTACATTATCGCCATTCCAAGCTGCATATTTTGTAGGCTTATTACGAATATGTCCGCTACCTGACTTCTTGCTTTTGGTCTGCAGTCACCACTTGACCGCAGCG
Organism: Agrotis clavis; assembly: GCA_954870645.1. Classification (NCBI taxonomy): domain Eukaryota; kingdom Metazoa; phylum Arthropoda; class Insecta; order Lepidoptera; family Noctuidae; genus Agrotis; species Agrotis clavis. The sequence continues at coordinate 23,904,470 of OX940927.1, read as the reverse complement.
AAAAGCGGCAATGTCATCATCTACGACCCGTCGCGTTAGATATTAGACTTTTAAACCGCCTTACCACAAAAAAAGAAACATCTGTTGAAAAAAAAAGTGCAACTGCAAAACGTGATCAACGTGAAATGTCGTTTTGACGTTCAAGAGATGTTCATCTTTCTTGTGGTAAGACGGAAAGAGTCTAATCTAACGCAGTCATCCGTTCAAAGTTAAATCGAAACCTATTTCACAAATTCCATTAATACCCTAAACTAATAATCGAACAGCGGAAGTTATTAGCGCTTAAAAAGTTCATTCCACAATAAACAATGGCGGCCCGGTTGTTTTGTCATTTCAATTGAACATTCAATTGTTTTCCAATTTCATTCGAGCATAGAGTGTTAATTACAAATTATTATTGTTTTCCGTTCTAAAAACACAGACGGCTAATTAGGTAAATACCAGTTTGACATTTCCGTCGTCCAAGTATGTTAATACACTGTAGGTATGGAAGTATCAATTACTAACCGCCTCGTTTGCGATTTTCCAAGAAGAACGCTTTGACGTAATAAATAAATTGATTCTAAAAAGGTTGTCTGTAAGTTGATAGCAATAATGTTGTCGAGGTATGGTTTACTCGTTGATAGTAAAGTTGTTAGAATAGATTGGATGTTTCACTTTATATAGGTATTTTTTAAACTTTTTAAATAGATAAATTATTTATAGGTTATTTTTCAAGGTACCAAAACAGGTTGTTTTAGCAGAATCATAATATTATCTTACGATAGTATGAATCACATTACAATGCATATGCCAGCCTTATACGATCAAGTTTATCTTCATACATAGGTACAGCGTGGAAGTGACAGCGCTGTAAACTTGACGGTCGAGAAAACGGGATCGTTAATGGCAGGCGTAACAATTTGTAAAATGATTGCAACAAACAATCACACCTATTTTATGATTTGTGAGGAAATCGGTATGTCCTCCGAGCGATCCTTGCAGTGGTGACACTCAGGCGATTATTACTTCCCAATCAGACACAGGAACCCCCCGAAACTTTCGCGTCCAGTGAGAACCAATGTCAAGCGGAAGGTGAGGACGCCGTGACACATCTCCAGCCGCTCCTCAAAGAGCACTCAAAAAGGTGGTAAGACCACTGTCTTACCACCGCGACCGCAGCGTTCCATACTAGGCACGTAAGGCAAAGCTTAATTTGAAATTAATTTCAACACATAATAATACATTAATTACTTTTAACAACATACTAAAACGAGATTGATGTTCCAAACGCCATAATTACACAGGTTTATGTCCCCTAAAACGGTACCCAAGAGTAAAACTATTCGGTTACAGTAAAATGCATGGCTCTTAAAACCATTACCAAAAACACCTCATGCCAGTCGTTTAAGAGACAAATGTTGAAAGTTGTTTAGACCAACTCTTACTAAACACATTACACTCCTATTCCTTGGGGACTAATAATCATATTATCTTACTACCGAGGGTGTAATTAAAACATTTATGTGGTACGTAAAACGAAGTTTCTCGACGTCGAAGTTTCGAGTTTTGGGAACTGATACGTTGGTTGGTGCTTTTGGTAATCAATGGATTTTTGATTTTGCTGCAGTATCGGTGAAGAAGCTTAGTGGTTTTACTGGTATATATTGCACAGTTTAACTTTCTGAGAAAATGATGCTCATGAAGTTTTTGTATATCAGATAGTCCTCGTGGATAGTAACGAGGACTATCTGATATACAAAAACTGGAAGGTTAAAACCTTTTATTTCTTCTTTTTAACCCATTCCCAATGGTCGTTATATATTTTCTTGAATTGTGATGGATTTAATTTATACACTAGTAATTTCTCCGATATAGTGGGTGCCTTTAAAAAAATAGAAACTTACATACACAAACACCCAAATATAGGCTAGGCTTTCGTCACAAGTCTAGGCTCTGTGGCTGAGTCACAAGTCTAAGCTCTGGCTCATAAAAAATCGTAATGATAAACTCAATAGCAATGCATGGCCTGAAAATCGGACTCAAAGCCTCATATAAATATCGAACCGAGCTTTCATTCACCCAGAAAAAAAAAACCCTCCACATTATGAACTCAATAAACGTGGAACATTTTTCTCAACATAAATGACACTGACGTATTGCACGAGTCAGCGTTACATGCTGTGAATGCAACAAATCCTCATTTAGTTCAAGATTTATAGTGTCAAATACCACAGTAGCTATGTGGTTGGCATTTTAATAACGTACCATGAATAATATTTAACGTAAATCACGTTTATTGAGCGTAAAAACAGTGTTTATTTACATTGTTTTATATGACTTTACGAGTTGGCTTGAAAAAGTGGTTCCACATAATTATAATTTACCCCTTCTGATGGTGGAATGACTTAAGAGGTTACTACGGTGTATAAACGTAATAGGCAATTATGCCTTTGTCAAACTGAAAAACGTGCCGAAGCGTTTTTGTTTGTAATGTATGGAATTGTTTGAAGCCTGTCACATAGACTATCGGACCGCTTTCGCTTTTTTTATATGACAGGATTCGGATTGCATTCGCTTCGCCCTGTCTGTTTGATAATAGCTTTAAAGAAATAGTGTGACTTTCAATCAGTTAAGTCTGACAGTCCCTTGTACAGTCAGGTTCAAAAATGAATTATAAACTTCTCAAAGCAATAGACTGACGCTTCACTTTGACTTACGACCTTTTGTTATAAGTTGTTTTATTACTATACATATCAAATTAACTTTTGATATAGTTCATAATTTCAACCGTTGATCTACAAGTAATGCTGGCGCAATGGTAATCGTGCTCGGGATAGAACTTCTGTTCGTTCGATTGCGGAGGATCGAATCCCACTTTTTTTTCCCAAATACTTTATTTAATTTAATTTTTAATAATTTATTACTTTATTCTTTTTGTTATTGTTTATACATTTTTTAGTAGGAATTTGATAATTAAAATTGATTTTTGTATAACTACTAATATTAGTCATTAGTGTTGTGGGTCGTTCGTTATAATCACAGATATAGGTCTATCTGTATCTATATCTATGGTTAAGTTTAATAAAGTTTTGTAGGTAGATCGTAGAAAAAAAACAAAAGTGAATTATTTCGATTTGTGAGGTAGGCATAACTGTGTTATCTCGTTTTGGGTCTCCTAATTGAACGTTGTTGATTCTTGGTTATTTTGTGTGACTATGTAAACAGCATATAAGTGTTACACTGTCCTGTGGTTTTGCAGTGAAATATTAACAATTGGATTTATATTAATATTGAGGGCGAACATTATAGCCCTGTATAAATATGTGGATTAAACTTAAAACAAATATCAAATGAAACCAGACTAAGTGTGAGTATTAACATTTAAATTTTAATCATTCCACATGTTAATAATTATATTTTTATAAATAAGGTTCCCTATTAAAAAGTATTTGTTTAAAAGTAAAAAAAGTGATTGATACTTAGTATGTGGTTTTAAAGTTTTTTCTTAGTAGTAAAATAGATCAACAGCTATTTTTGCATAAATAATATACCTAATAGTATTCTATGTTTTGTTCCAGTGACGAAATACTATGGGTCTGTGGGATGAGATATGGCATGATGATGAGATGAGTTGTTATGAATAAACAGGGACGTCAGGGACGTCCGGGAATGGTGAATGAATACGAAGGAAAATGGTTTCCGTATAACTAATTCAACACAAAATTAATAACCGTTCATCGTGCACTCAACACTGAAGGCATCAAACTATCAACTAAAAACTGTTATGTTTAAAGGAATAAAAAAAAGACGTTAAGATTGTCTCGAGGACCTTTTATTGATATGAATTTTGTTTATTTATTGTAAATAGACTGAAAACGTAAACATCATTTGATAACTTATTATTCAAGGATTAAGATTGAGGTATGGTTTCAAACATCTTTTCGTAAAGAAAACGATCCTTAAACTTACCTCAATAACTTGTAACAGGGTATTTTTTTATGCAGTTTGGATATTTTTTTCCGTGGTTCTATTTTTCAGAAGTAGAACACATTTCCATAATATAACTTTATTTCACTAAATCGAATTTGTTGAAACTGAAGAAACTTACACCGCGGTACTGGAAAGCAAAGGGCAACTGGCCCTTTGCGTTCCAGGGCCGCTATGCCCCTTTGCTGTTACAAAATAATCGCCTTTTAGCATAGCAGCCCTGGAGCGCAAAGGGCCAGTTGCCCTTTGCGTTCCAATACCGCGGTGCCAAAAATTTTTTGTTATTGAGCATAACAAGTTTCTTCAGTTTCACCAAATTCGATTTAGTGAAAAAAAGTTATATTATGGAAATGTGTCTTGAGCGTAAAGGTCAATTGGCCTTTTGCATTCCAGGGCCTAAGATAATCTGTCTGAGTCAGAAATAACCCAAGTCACGAGCTCACTTCGCTCGTTCTTGCGGACCTGGAAGGCAAAAGGCAACTGCTCTTTTGTGTTCCAGGGCCTACCTAACATGTCCGAGTCGGGATGACTCAAATAGCGAGCTCGCCTTCCTCGGTTTTGCGGCACTGGAACGCAAAAAGGAAAAACTGGCCTTTTGCGTTTCATGGCCGCGGTGCCTTGGTACTGTTTCCAAATAAACGGCTTTAATAATGATAACTTTGTTAAAAATGTCCGCAATGTATAAAAATACCCTGTAATTGCTAATTAGCTTATAATAATACGTAAGTTACCCTTGTTAAAACCACTTATTTTAATTTGAAGAGAATAATAATGTTTTTATTTTGAATTTTTTTCTTTATTGTTTTATATTACTTATATTAATTTTAATAATTTCATAATTTTGTTTAATTAATAAAAATTGCATCTATGGTTTTCGACATCTATTTCACATTATATCCAGGTCGAGTAATAATATTCATAATTTTAGCAGTTTTATAACTTTAAACATAGAATAATAATAATTTCAACTAAAATATATTATTATTGTTTTTACATGTTTTTTTTTTATTATAAACCCTGTAGGTAATAAATTATCATCATTAGTAAAAATTGAAAACGAAATAAAATGACAATAAGTAGTACTAGACTAACGAAACGAGTAAAAATATTTGACTAACAAAAACAGATGGTGACCATTGCATTGCTTTCATTAGTAATGATCTAACAATATGATTGTGCCGATAGCGTGGGTTCACGATCAATGAAGTTTGAGTTCGAATCTTAACTTTTGAAATGTCAGTTGATTTTATGATAATATTTTTAATAAATAACTTATTTATTTTAATTTTGTTTTAAGGCTTCCGTCTTCTTTTGACAAAATTGAATCGCGTTCGGCCAGTCGATCGTACGTCAAATTTCGGGCTCCCTTCCCGCAACCCCCCGCATACATCCTGCCTACTGAATTATTATAAAACAATTTTGATGCGGTAAGAACATTGCTCTACTAAGGATTATTTAAAAGGAGTTATAGAAATTGTTGCTTAATAAGTAGTTTTAATATGACTTGGTTTGTAATAATACGAGTATCACACAAGTGTTTTAATAATAATAATAACAATCGTGTTTAACTAATTAAACCTAAAAAAAGGTCAGTGCAGCAGTGATGCTGGCGAAGGAAGAGGCGGGACGCGTGAGAGAGAGGACAGCGTAAACCTTACATCCCAGCCACAGTGGTAGACGCCCACGGTGACTCGGTCATGGTCATCTCTGGCCATCGTAAGCGCGTAATGGGCGACTCGCTGTCCGACCATGGACCATGTCCGAGTCGACGGCGCTTTGTATACCCTTTGTAAACCGAGAACGTAAAAGGCTATTGAAGAACACCGTGAATTTAAGTCAGTACAAGTCTGACAGTCCCTTCCGCTTAACCTGGGGTGGGAGGACTCATTTGATGATTTTACCATGATAAATAAAATAAATATTTAAAAAAACAAAAAACCCAACTGCGTAAAAAAACTAAAAAGAAAGAAACAAGCCCAGTAGTTTAGAATTGACTCATTCACACTCACAGTCGGGGCCCATTCAAATTATACCAATCAATTCTTCCCAAGGGGCCCCGACTGTGAGTGTGAATGAGTGAATTCTAAACTACTGGGCTTGTTACTTTCTTTTTAGGTTTTTTTACGCAGTTGGGTTTTTTGTTTTGTTTTTTTTAATTTATTTTATTTTACTTTTTTTTTAGTTTTTGTTAGCATTTATCAGTCCAAATTAAATTGAAACATATGTTATATATACATTTTGGTAAACCATTTTTAAAATCCTTTGATTTGACACCCCACTTGATAGAGTGTGAGAGATCTTAAAAAAATATTTTTAGTTAGGAACCCTTTGCACGCGAGTTCGACTCGCACTTGGCCAGTTTTATGTACCCAGTGACACTCTCACGTTTAAGACGAATCTAACGACACCTCTCAAGTTAAACTCCATCAAGCCGTTTAGGCTGCAGAGCAACACAAAGAAATATACATACATACATACACTCGAAAAACATAACCCTCCTGGCGCAGTCGGGTATAAAAAGTCCGGGGCCATGCCCGGGTCGACGGCGCGTTGTGTTCTACGAGCGCCTCAAATAGCGTCAGCATGATGACGGGGTCCCCCTCTAGAGGGCTAAAGCCTGCTGGCGTCGCGGTACTTATCTCATTACCGTGACCCCGGAACATGAAAGGGTTATTTGAAGGACACCGTGGATTTTAGTCAGTACAAGTCTGACAGACCCTCCCGCCCTGGCCGGGGTACCACAGTAACATCCAAGGACTGCACTCCTTGTCATAGGCACAGTCCATTACCACCTGGAGACAGAGTAACCAACGCTTTTGTTCATTGCTGGATTTTAATGAAGGAGCAATGTTAGCGAACGTGAATGTGATACAATAACTTGCTATCGTTAAGCAATTTAAAAAACAGGTTCAAACGATTTTCGACCTTATTGACATTTATGCAAAAACCGTATTTTAATGAAGGAGCAATGTTAGCGAACGTGAATGTGAGAAAAAACAAACCAAATTTTAAATGTTAATAAGGTCGAAAATCGCTTGAAGCTGTTTTTTTAACTTGCTATCGTTAAGCAATTTAAAAAACAGGTTCAAACGATTTTCGACCTTACTGACATTTGTGCAAAAACCGGATTTTAATGAAGGAGCATTGTTAGCAAACGTGAATGTGAGAAAAAACAAACTAAATTTTTAAATGTCATTAAGGTCGGAATTCGCTCGAACCTGTTTAGTTACTTCTCCATATCTCTGCTATATAGTATAATTATAATGTCCTCAGGACTACATTATGTTAACTTTATTTCAACAGAATCGGTTCACAACTGAAAATTCTGTAGGAAAATTGACAATTAATTCCTTTTTTTCTACCCATATAGGCCGCGTTTAGTTTGATATTTAAATGGGACCAACTTTCAGATACACTACGTACAACAAAAAAAAAAAAATGAATTTTTGAAATTGGACCACGTAAGAAAAAGTAATGAATGGTCATAAATAAAATATATATACAGGCTGTATCAAAAACTCTGTTGTTCCTTCTACCTACGTTTTAAGAATTGGTATACAAACGTAATATAGTGAGTAATTTATGAAAAACTATTAATAAAATTAATTAAAATAAATATTTAATTATTAATGTTTGTAATATTTAACTAGTTTGTTACCTCTGCTGCAATACTGCATGAAGCGATGTCGCGAAACCACAAAGAGATATAACGCTACCGCCACTCTCTTTGATCGATGCCGCTGAGCCGCCGCCGCGCGCCGCTGGCGCAAATAGGTATCCAACAATTTTTCTACACAAGTTGCTATAATCACTTTTACGAACCAGTTTTTGAAAATGTTGGATTAGTAGGCGGTATTTTTATGCACAATTGATTAATTTTTAAAATTACATTTAACACTTTCACTACACTTAAAATGTCGTCGAGTGTGTGTGTCGAATGAACCTATTAATTTATTATGACATCAACTTGACGGCCACGGAGATGCTGTTCGATGTGACCACCTTCTGCCTCTACACATTTGTGACAACGTCTAATATTGTTTTCGCGCACGCTTCGCAGAACGGAGGTATCGGACTTGATGTGGTCAAATGCTGCTACTATGCGTGCACGCATTTCGACCTCCGTATCGCACACCGTTTTGAATACCTGTTGTTTTACAGTACCCCAAAGGAAAAAGTCTAATGGCGTCAGATCAGGTGATCTTGCAGGCCAATTGATGGGTCCGGCGCGACCAATCCATCTGTCTCCGAACTCGGTATCCAAATAGCTTCTCACATCGCGGGAGAAATGTGGCGGCGCGCCGTCATGTTGGAACCACATACGTCGCACGATATGGAGGCCTAATTCGTCCAGTTCATCACTCAGCTGTTCTTGAAGGAAACGAAGATAGTTGGCACCGCTCATTGATTGGTCTAAAAAACAAGGTCCAATAATTTTATCACCAATAATTCCAGCCCAAACATTAATCCGCCACCGATGTTGAAAATGACTGGGTTTAATAGCATGCGGGTTTGTGATCGACCATACGTGTTCATTGTGTGAATTGAACACACCTGTTCGGACAAATGAGCACTCGTCGGTGAACAGTACAGAGTTCAGGAAATCATTATCTTCTGCAAACTTGTCTAGTACCCATCTACTGTATTGTAGTCTTGGCTCATAATCTGAGGGAAGTAATGATTGGACGCGTCGATAGTGGAATGGGTGCTGGCCATCTTCTTTGAGGACTCTCCACACGCGCATATGGTTTACTGCGAGTTCACGTGCCACTGATCGCGTACTTCGCGTTGGATCGTGCTCAAACAAATCCAAGACTTGCTCTTCAATATCGTCTCGAGTCCTCGGTCTGCCTGCGTCAGCTCGATGTTGGTCTCGTCCGTGGACACTGCCGGTATTGAACTGGCGCATGTGCAAACGTTGGAATGCCATCGCCGACGGTAATGGTAAATTCGCAAAACGTTCTTGGTAGTCTGCGTGCTGCTGCATAATTGCAATCACATTTCCCAAGACACATCAACATATTAAAATATTCTGCGTTAGAAAAAGACATGTTTACGTAAACAAAACACAAGTCACTCACTACGCGGGTCAACAATCACATCCGTTCGATAGGAAGTTGCGCAGGCGACTAAGGAAGAAGGAACTAGGAAGTGATTTGCGGGGCGGAGGGCGGGGGATAAAGGGTTAGTTAGGCACGTGCGCCGCCCGCGGTAGCGTTTGTCGGCATTTTTTGTCAAAGTCAAAGAAAGCCGCGGAGCTCGTTGGCTATTTATTATTAAAAATGTACTTTTAAAGTCAGAGATTGTAAACATTTTTTTGAATATGTCGATTTTACTAGTTATTTGATTATGACAAACGGACTAGTAAATATTGTTTTTTTTTTAATTCTATTTTCATAAATGTTATCCTTATAGGTATATGTATACGTCCCTAAAAGGAACAACAGGGTTTTTGATACAGCCTGTATATATACATGTCGAATTGAGAACCTCCTCCTTTTTTTCCGTCGGTTAAAAAATATATTTTAATTTAATCAAGTAGAGCAACCTGAGATGCGTAATCACCGTTAGAGCGAGAGAAGGTGCGAGCGAGAGGGACCAATAAAAATTCGTCGTGGACCTCACGTCCGATCGCTCCGGCCGTCCACCGGCCACTAAGGAATTTCTCTTGCAATTCTCGTTTATAAACACTTTTTGAGAGGTTATTTGAGATATTTTTTATTGTTGAAAAAAAGTGCTTTAGGTACAATTTTTTTTTTGTATTTGCTTTATTGATCTGTCGACATCAAAATAATCTAAATATTACATACCTACGATGCATAGTTCTTATGAAAAAAACTATTTATTGAGAGATAAAATCCGAGAATTTTGATAATATTCTGCCATCTTAATTTAGAAAATGAAAGATAAATATAAAAAACTAATCAGCGCAGTTTGAAGACGAGGATATTGCGGTCATTATGCGCTGCTCAGATTTTTAAATTAATTCTTCATTGTCTCAGATTGAGTGCACCAAAGTAACTCGAAATGACGTTGGGCAGGAAAGAGCTGATTTGAACGCTTGATTTACCGTATATAATCCACTTAAATCAACTTAAAAAAAATAACTAGCTGTTACTTATATTATGGTTATTTATGTGCAATAATAATATTTCAAGCTATTGCACTATTTTGTTCAAAAATCACAAACAAAGTTACGCAAATAATTCGGCGCGAGTGAATTTTACAAGACCTGAGCCTTAACGCTTATTTATTTTTAAAGAAGTTATATATTAGTTATTGTATTAAGTATTATTTTTGTGTTTAAACTAATTTTGCTTGCATTTTGTGAATATTTAACAATACCGTTATAATTATATTAAATCACACGACACTAACCAACAAATACAAGAAAAAACACACGGAAATTCCAAACAAACGCAATAAAATATGTGTGTTAAAAATTATAATTTTAAACAATCGAGTAAAAACCCACAAAAAGTCTATCAACTGCTGCGTGATATTTGAACTCGCACCTCTTTCGACTAACGCATTTATGTCCTAAATGCCAAAACCACTGAGCCAACTGGACTCATATTCAGACGTTGAAATTATGAACTTAATAGTTGAAGGATTATTGTGTATCACGAAAGTAGAAGGTCATAAGTCACACTAAACGTTAAGCAATTTCTTTGATAGCGTACGCATGGAATTTTGATCGCCACTGTACTTTACCTAGTGAGGAGAACTCATTAAATTTGTTAATTTCCCTCCTCACAAAAAAAGGTAATAGATACTTTTTGTAATAAATTATTTCCAAAATGATCATATACCCTTTCACTATTATAATAATTCACTCATTGGAATAGGTGTAGATCTCAAGGAGTATAATTATGTGTCCTAATTACACACATAATGCGCTAACTGTTGTCTGTTTATATACCTACCAATGGATGCTAAGCAAAATAATTATTACCATTTTGTGTTGATAATTAAAATTGTTTCTTAAAAGGATTACATAAAAAAGATATAGCTAAACTAGTATTTTCTCTCTCTCTGAGTACTCGTATCTAAATATTTCCAGAAAACGCAAACTCATAATTTCACTGGCTTACGACACCAGCTTAACAAACTCGAGGAAATGAATACAGCAAGCTAATAAAGTGAGCATTTAACGTCGTTCCACGGTTAGAAGATCAATACCTGCAATGGAACGTAACAGTCGAACAAAACTCAAGTACAATTAGCTACTGCACAGAACGAACGCCTAACTTTGCAACTACGGCCAATTTCAGAGAGAACGAATTTTGTAAGTCACCTACAGAAGTACAAAAGTTCTCCCACAGTTCAGTACCAAGCAATTCTGTAATTAAAAATTCGAATTAATCCGTCCCTGGCGTTTTCGGATGAACGATTCAACTGCAGGTGGTGAAGGTATTCCAGTATAATCGTTTGGTACAATTAAATGCAAATAGATCTGAGAAAGCTAGTTCGCTGAATGTGTTTTAAACTAGTTTTTGGATCGTAAAGGAAATCTTGGTGTACGAGTTTATTGCAGACTGACTGGTACTACATATCTTACTAATAATATAAATGCAAATGTTTGTGAGAGTAGATGGATGGATGTTTATTACTCTTTCTCGCTCATTTGAATGAAATTGTTCGATTCGGATGAAATTTGGTGCACAAATAGTTTTTAACCTGGATTACATAGGATTGTATTTTTTTCCGGTTTTATCTTCCCGTTGGATGATTATCGAGTTGTAGCTGGCCAAGCCGCTGGTAACAGCTAGTTACTTATATCAATAAAAGATATGTGGGGTTTATCATTTTATTTTCCGGATATCATCAAGACAACTTTTGATTGAATATAATTAGAAGAATAATAATATGAGATCTTAAAATTTTGATCGGGTATCGAGAACATAATTATAACGTACCTACTTACAAAATAAAAACAGTATTTTCTACGTTTCAACTATCGCGTCGCGTCGCCATAATAACCCGACACACATACGCTCATGTAATTTTTCCATCGGGTGAAGCGGAAACTGGAAAACACAACCTGTATTTTTTTGTTGTTTATTGTATACTCCTTTATCCTCGTCTTTTTTCCAGGTCCATTCATTATTCGCACGCTTGGTACGAATATTACACATCTGACCTTTCTAAAAAACACCTTTAAGGTCACTTTGTCCTTCTAAAGTGTCTCGAACGCACCTTCTCGTAACCATCTGTCTATTCAATATTTTGTTACCCACCTTTCTTTCAGTCCCCAACCATTTATCATAATTTCCATTCGGTTTATTTCGTCCCCAAAACCAAAGATATTCAATCCCTTCGGTCTCAGTGCCAACAAATGCTTTTTATCAGGCCAATAGTAAAGGTGCCTTCGATTCGCTAGACAAAAACCTATGAATACAAATCAAGTAGACGCCAGACAAAAACCATTGTACCTACCTCACATTTGACCCTGAACACTTGAAATCTCCAACAAAAGCTCTTTTAGGTCTTAAGAGAAGGATAAGTGGGAATTTACCCAAATTCTTGTGAGACAGGGATAAAAAAGTAATGTGACTTTTTAGATACCCGCCGCAGCGTTGCTCTTTTTGAACTTGACCTTGAGAAAAATATGCCCCTGGCTCTTATTACCTTGAAAGGGTGAGGTATGCGTGGGTCATAAATCGTCGATGAATTGGCCGACGACGATACGAATAGCATTATGTTTTAGAAACTAAGTAGTAAATCTCCGCAGGTCGTAAAATTCTTAAAATGTAAGGTCAAATTTAACTTTAAGCTCTGGTCTGCTAAGAAGCTATAACTTAGAATTATCACGTCAGGTTGTCTCGTTGATCTTGAAGACGCATGCTCTAGTGCAGAGCATAACGTATGGTCTTGGGTTTGGGTCCCACGTTAGGCAAACTGTAATTAGGACTTTCCATTAGGATATTTTCAGACAACAGTATGAAGTCACAGAATATATAATAGTACCTAAAGGATGAAGTCTAAATTTGCATCGCTCGGTTGAAATGTACAATTGTACACCTTGTAGTAGCAGATTGTGTATGTGATAACGTACAACTTTATTTAACCTAAAGGGTAAATAGAGGTGTGGATTAATTATTAGTCAGAACTTGTTTGCTAGTCCTTTCCGCTCTTACCAAAGAAGTCCTCCTTGGGTGGAGCGATCCATTGGATGAATATCCACAAAAAAAATGTACTTTAGCATGATAATAATGGGGTCTGGATTGTCTTATCAGGTTACCATCACGCGACCCTGGTAGAGGGCTGGCAAATACGAGCACACCTAAAATCACATTGAATGATTTTATCACAAAAAAAGCAAGATGATAATTGTAATGTAGTTATGTTTAAATAAATTTAGCTCTGCACTCAATAAATGGAGAAACTTTAAATATGCACATAGCAGTAACCATTACATTTTCCAATACTTCCCGTTTCCACAATCATTGCGCCTTTTGTTCTGAACATCAATAAAAGCGAGTGCGAATGATGTGTGACGTTGCTTTCTGTTTACACCAGTTTAACGCGTGCGGCAAACACGAAGGGAAACGGTATCGTAAAGTTTTGCTCAAACACTGATACGATCTCATGCAGTTGCTTTGGTCTTGTGTTCAGGCTATTGGAGTAATTTGACTCCATGTTTCTGGATAGAATAATTGTTTATGAATGGCATGGAAATATTCTTACCTCCTATTTTTAGTTGCTTTATTCAGTCTTCACTGGGTGGGGCGGAAATGGACTGTCAGACTCATCCTGACCAAAAACTATTACATTCATACAACTTTCTTTTGCGTTCCGGATCTGTGGTATCCTACTTAGACAGTTCCGCGACCCTAGAAGGCATTTGGCCCTAAAGCGGTCCCGTCAGTTTGTTGACAGCTTGTGGAATGTCTCTTCATCGTGCTGCGATTAATCATCGGGCTGAAATCATGCCAAGCTTGTTCCATTTTTATCGAAAAAGAATATGGCCAATGCTTGTTGCAAAGAGAGTGCTGTCATCGGCGTAATATTGCAAATGGGATATTTTATCTAAGCTCCAATTATGGTACCTTCACTCAATATTTAAAAAACTAAAAAGGCTTTAAAAGTGTTGCAAATATTGACTAGTTTTAGTCAAATGAAAAAAAAAAACGAAAACTTTTAAAATAAAAACCCCTACACTGACTTTCAAAACATTCCAAACCTATTACAATATTAAGTGTAAAATTGAAAACTATAAAAGTCGAACGTATCGATATCGCAACCAATTACGCGAGTATCATCAATCAATACGCACATAAAAAGCTCGTAAAACGTCCGACAATTGCCTTTTATTCTAAACATTATGTTCAAGGTCATGCCTTAATGGTTCAGTCATTATTATAGGGATAAACATATCAATTTATATATAAACGCGGCCTTGTTTGGTCTAGACTCGGTAGATTTAAGTGAAAAGGTAGAAAATTAGTTTTTGATGAGGATTTTGAGTAAAAGAGAAGCCAGCAAAGTGGAAAATTAAATTTATTAATATTTCAATAGTCCACTGATTGCAACGGATAGAGGAGAATATTAAAAAGTTTCGTTTCGCGTGTGGGTAATACTTTTAAGTCTACAAAGTCGAGCGTATTATTATTGTGGTGACAATTTTTTTTTATTTGACCTACCACACGCTGGTCTTCTATTTATAAATCTCATCATCATCATTATCATTTCAGCTGGAGATCACCCACTACTGAGTATAATAGGCCTCCTCTTTTTTCTGCCATATTTCTTGGTCATGCGTATCCCTCATCTATCCGCTCCCCGAGATATTGACGATATCGTCAACCTACCCGAATCTGTAAAATTTTACCAATCGAACATTTACCTTTTAATAACGTGATAAAGTTGAAAATCTATTAAATAAGTTTGACAGATTGAGGTCGGTGGATGTGCTGTCTGTACATAAAAATATATTGGGTTAAGATAGCAACGGTTTTGGTTTTCACATTATTTCAAAGTCTAGTCTAGTCTTAAATAAATACCCACTAAAATAACATTTGATACAATTTGCCGCTCATAAAATTAGAACAAAAGTCAGCTTGTTCAGACGTTCATAATTTGTTCAACTTCGTTTATAGCAGCTAAAATAACTCACTTGGAAATAAAACTGCCTTTGTACCACGTTTTGTTTCAGCATATAAGGTCATAGCAAATATATCAATTTGCCACTGCATCAGCAGCGTTTATATTTCGTTACATAAAGTAACATTTTTACCATCAGCTACCTAATTGTGTTGGTCTAAATATAAGTAACATACATACGAGCATACAAATGATAAAATTCTTTAGTAACTAAATAGAACCTAAAATATATGTAAAGAAAAATATATTTTTCTTTAATTTGAATTCCCGCGCAATAATGGTTCTTGTGCTGACTGCAACATCAAAACAGTTTATACCTAGTTCTACGTTTTAAGTCTAATCTGTGGTAAAGAAAACTTGAAGGTAATCTGTGGACTTCACCTAAAAGCGCTCGTCATTGTGGATAAAATTACTATTGATCTTTTATTGTGATTTAATTAAGAATCAGGCAATCAGCTTCAGTGTTGTATTTTGCGGGAGAATATATAATTTGGAAATCGTATTGAGATAAGTAGTATGACAGGTCACCTAATTCTTCATCTGTTCTAGATCTTATGTTCATATTCTCCAGTGGCTTGTGATCCGAAAAGACAGTAAATTTTCTACCTATCAACAGATGTTGCCAATATTTTACACATTCTTTAATTGCCAGGCATTCCAGATAAACAGCTTTCTTTCTTTTTTGTACTTCATTCAATTTCTTTGAGAAGTATGCTACTGGTTTCTCTTCGTTGCTTTCTTGTGGTTGTTTTAAGACAGCTCCCACTCCTAGTATACTGGCATCTGTGTATAATTATGTGGATAGGTAAGTTTGGGTCAAAGATTGTTAATATTGGTTGAGAACACAATATCTGTTTCATTTCCTCAAATGATTTTTGGCATGATTTAGTCCAGTTAAAAGGTTGTCCTTTTCTCAAAAGGTTATGTAATGGTTCTAATTTTATTGCTATATTTGGCACATACTTATGGTAGAAATTTATTTTCCCCAAGAATTGCCTCACATTTTTTTGAGTCTTTGGGGTCGGAAAATCTTTTATTGATATTAAGTTATCTTTCAGAGGCCTGACTGAGTTATTCTGTATTACATGACCCAAGTATTTAACCGAGTCTGCTGCAAACGTGCATTTTGAGAATTTTAATTTTAAGCCTTCATTTTTAATTGCTTGAAATAGTTGTTTTAGGTGCCTGACATGGTCCGAGAAAGATTTTGAGAATAGCAAAATATCATCGATGAAACATACTGTGAATTCTGTGAGCTTGTGCTTCCGTATGATATTACACATTATCCTCTGGAAAATGGCTGGAGAAGTTTTCAATCCGAATGGTAAGCAGGTCCATTGATAGTGACCTTCTTGTGTCACGAATGCAGTCTTGTGTCTATCTGAAACACGCAAAGGTATAGACCAAAATGCTGAATTTAAGTCAAGTGTTGAAAAATATTTGCAATCTCTTGTTTTTATTATGAGGTCCTCAATAAGAGGAAATGGCTGTGATTGAGGTACCACTATTTTATTTAAGTCTCGAAAATCTATGCACAATCTTGATCTTTTGTTTTCATCTCTTTTAAATGCTAATGTGACTGGTGCTGCGAATGGGCTATATGATTCTTCTATTATATTTTTTTCTAATAATTTTGCTACTTGGTTCTCAATTTCTTTCTTGTCTTCCATTGTGCAACGATATGGCCTTTTACTGCAATATTTTTCTACTAGGAGATCAATGTGTGCTTCATAATCAGTTACCTTTCCTATGTCATATTTGTCCTTTGCGAACACTGTTTTATTTTTGGATATTAATTCATCAATCAAAGCTTTTTCCTGATAGTCCAGATGGTTAATACAAATTTTGAAGTTTTCTTCACTGAAGTCTTCGTTGAAGTTTACTAAATTATCTTCTTTATTTGCTTCCTTAGAAACAATTTCACTTCTTTGTATTGGTATTTTCTGACTAATTTCCAAGTTTTCATTTTGGACTAGATAAAATTCCTTTATGCAGTCTAGTCCCACTAAAAAATCATAATCAAAATTCTCTTTGTCTATTACAAAAACATTCATTTTTTTTTCCAAATCAAAAATGGCAACATTAAGAGTAATTATTCCATTTGCCTTTTTAACGCCATTAATCGTTTTTAAATTACTTTTGTTGGAGAGACCGGTTTCCTCATTCTTTATTTTTAATAATTTTGAGTTTATCAATGAGACATTAGACCCCGAGTCATAGATCCCAAATACTTCAACATTTTTATTGAGTACTAATTTTATTTTGATCAATGGCGGCACTATTAGTTTTTTTGGTCTTCACACTGTAATTCACATTCTAATTCTGAATTGTTTATAAGTTTTATTTGCTTTTTATCCTTTTCAATGTTTGTTTTTTGTTTAAACCAACAGGAATCTTCTGCATGATAGCGTATGCCTTTATTTAATCTTTCACATATACTGCATTTTTCTTTATTTGGCTTTGAATCTTCTTTTTTCTTGATTATTTTTTTTCTTGTGACCAGATGTTCTAATTTGCCAAGTTCGTTGAATAAATTGCTTGTATGTATAATTTCTTCTTTGTTAATTTTGTCTGTTATGAAGTCTGGTAAGCCTGCAGCAATTATGTCGATTAGGGTACCTTCATCCATTGATTTCCTTATCTCGAGTAAAAGTCTTTCCTTTTTCACTGCATACTCTAGTAGAGATCCTGATTGATACTTGAATGATATGTATGAACAAGCTCATTGTTTTATTTTCTCTTTGGAGGGGAGATGTAAAGAAAAATATATTTTTCTTTAATTTGAATTCCCGCGCAATAATGGTTGAGCAGTGGTGGCCCAGTGGTATCGGTCCCGACTTACGAGTAGTAGGTCGTGGGTTCGAACCCAGCCAGGCGCATTACTTTGTGTAATTTATTTCATCACCACTGCTCTCAAAAACGGTGAAGGAAAACATCGTGAGGAAACCGGCATGTCCTAGAACCAAAAAATTCGAAGACATGTGACATCTACCAACCCGCACTGGGCCCGCGTGGTGGATTATGGCCCACTCCCTCTCACAGAGAGGAGGCCTGTGTCCCAGCAGTGGGAACATTATAGGCTGATGATGATGAATGGTTCTTGTGCTGACTTTTTTTTTTTTTTTTTTTTTTTTTTTTTGGATACGGGCATCTCGCAGGTCAACCTATAAGAGGTTGTGTGCTGCTTAACCGGACTTTCCTGTGGTTGCCATAGATGACTCTAAGGCCTCCAGCCAGGGGCTTACAAACTAAATTAAAAACTAAGTGACCACACGCTAAGGGCACCCCCTGTGGGGTACGGACCTCGGCTTAGGGCGTCACTGACAGAGGACAGCAAGGGACAGGCTGGATAACTAAATATTTCATTATTTAGGGGCTAATTTAAAGCTACTGGCTCAGCATCGCGGGCTGGCTCTTGCAAGGGACGGGGGGGAGTGCATTGACTTGGGCGTCGCGGCGGGCGGCCTCGGCGGCGAGGGCGGAATGACGGAGTCGGTCTGTGTTTCTGTTTGCGAAGCGTACTGGTTTCCCTACGGCTCTCCTGGAGGAGGGTGATGGGGTCGTCGGGGGTGATGAGGGTATGCCTTGGTCGGCGAACGGAGCTAATACGCGATGGATCGTATCGAGCGGACGATGCGATTAACGGATTGGGGTGCCTAACTGCAGTTTCAAAGAAGCGCGTGGCAATGCGCTTCATGAACTGAGCGATGGTGGGGATCCTAAGGTCTAGGTGGAGGGTGTCGTTACGGACATAGTACGGGGCTCCCGTGATTTTCCTAAGAAAACGGTTTTGGAGGACCTGCATTTTGTAGAGGAAGCGGGGATTGGAATGCGCAAAGATGGCACACGCGTAAGTCATGGTGGGGCGGATTACCGCCGTGAATAAGCGCATTTTGCACTTGCGGGACAGGGGACTTTTCGGGATGAGCATGAAGTGGAGCCTACCCATAGCAAAAGCAGCCCGATTACGAGCTGCTTTGATGTGGTCTCGGAAGGAGAGGTGACTGTCGAGGGTCACACCTAGGTACTTGGCTTGCTTCTTCCAAGGAATAGGCTTGCCGTACATAGTGATCGGGGTGGGGTCTACTGGTCGCTTACGCGGTTTGGTGAATAGGACCGCCTGGCTTTTATCGGGATTAACCTCAATTCTCCATTTCCTGAACCAGGCGCCTAGGGCGTTGGCTGAGGTTTGGAGGGTTTGGGCTATAGCGGTAGGACTTTGGCCTGTGTAATACAGGGCCGTGTCGTCCGCGAAGAGAGCTAACTGAGCCTTCTTGCTCTTGGGGATATCGCTAGTAAACAGCGAGAATAGGTGAGGCGAGAGGACTGCGCCTTGAGGGACACCGGCTAGGATGCGGTGTGGGGAGGAGAGGGCGTCGCCTATGCGATAGCGGAAGGTGCGATTCGACAAAAAGTCTCGTATGATGAGCACGAGACGGTCTGGCACACCCAGTTGGTAGAGCTTATATAATAAGCCATTGTGCCAGACTTTGTCGAACGCTATGTCGAAAAATAGAACACCAGTCATCGCACCGCGCTGAAAGCCCGCGCTAATGTGCTCGACTATGCGGTGGACTTGTTGGACGCACGAGTGTCCGGCCCTGAAGCCGTATTGCTCGTCGGGGATGAGGCTCTTAGTTTCGACGTAATCTTTGAGTCGCTTAAGGATAAGCCTCTCGTAGATTTTGCCGAGAACGTTCAGTAGACTGATGGGTCGATAACTCGTGGGCTCAGACTTGGGCTTGCCTGGCTTGGGGAAACCGACTACAGTGGCCTCTTTCCACGCCTGGGGAAAGATGTTGTTACTTAGAGCGCCATTGAAGATGGCGGTCAAAAGCATAATGAGCTGAGGAGGGAGGAGTTTAAAGACGTTATTGTTAATACCGTCCGAACCGGGGGCTTTCCGGGGTCGGAGCCCTTTTATGATGTCTTGCACTTCGTCGGGAGTGACTGGAGGCAGAGGATCATCAGGGTCTTCTACAGGAGGTAAGGCGGTCCTACGTTCTACTTCGGAGTCTACCTTGAGGAGGTGACTGTTGTCTACGGGCTGGGTGCTCGGAGTGCACTGAGCTTCCAGGCTGTCGGCTAGGCATTCGGCTTTCTCGGAGTCCTCGAAAGCGATGGTCTTGTCGGGGCGAGTGAGAGGAGGCGTAGAGGCATCCTCGGTGGCACGCAACTTTCGTTGCAGATGCCAGAAGGCTAGGTGGTTGGGCTCGAGGTCGCTGAGCATGTCGTTCCAGCGATTCGTACGAACCTCACTGATGCGTTTCTTTACAGCACGCTGCAAGTTGCGCATGTGAGCTTTGTTCGAATCGCATGGAAAGTTGCTGTAGGCACGAATGGCCGCATTCTTCTCGGTTATCAGTGCACGTACGTCAGCGGGGAGTTTCCATTTACGATCTCTCGTGTCTGGGACTTCCCGTGAGCAATCCGTCAGTACGGATCGCACGTGTTCTGTAAATGAGTCGATTGCGGCCGTCGTGTCTGCGACAGAGACAATGTGATCGGGGATGGAGTCCAAGTGAGGTGACGTGGTTGATTTCAGCTTTTCGCTTACTTTCTTCCAGTCAGTTATCACTCTGGTCGGGGGAGGTTGGCTTGGGTCGGAAGGACCCGAGCGTGGAGTTAAGTGCATGAGCACTGGACGGTGGTCAGAGTTGAGCTCGTGTAGCGTCTCAATGGAATTCAGCCTGAGGTTGATATTCTTGAGAAGCGCTATGTCGAGCACATCGGAACGGAGGTTGGGGTCGTGGGGGTAGTGAGTATGCTCATAAGGAGCGATGGGGTCAAAGTTAAGGGTGGAGCTTAGGTTGAACACTACTCTCCCTCTCGGGGTGGTAATAGTGCTGTTCCAAGCTGGGTGTTTGGCGTTGAGATCGCCCGCTAGAATAACGGAGTCACTCAAGCCGAAGATGGAGGTGAGGTCCTTAACAAGGAGAGAGTGATCCTCTGCTGTATTAGCAGGAGGAAAATAGGCGGAAACTATGGTGATCGGTTGATGACCGGTCATGGCTAGCCGACAGACTGAAACCTCGAGGAGTGACTCGAGGGTTGGTGGGATTAAGGGGATACAATGCAGGGACTTTTTGTAATAGATGAGAGTGCCACCCTTGTGGCAGCGGGACCTATCGTTACGGACTAGCTGATAATTGGCTATTTTGGGATCGCGGTGGTGGGGTTTGAGGAACGTCTCCTGGATGAGGAGAACGTCTAACTGGTGATCGCGGAGGAAGGTAGCGAGTTCGTCTCGCTGACCTTGGATACCGTTGACGTTAAAGAATCCTAGCTTAAGGGATCGCGGTTTAAGGGTATTCCTATTTGTGGCAGCCATTGGAATTAAGTAAGAAGATTGAGGGCCTGAAGGGCGTCACCCACCTGGGGGTGAGAGTCCAAGATAATTTTGAACTCATCGGGGTTACCGTTGGCGGCCCTGAGTTGGGCAGCCAATTGTCTCGCCGATGACCTCAAAATGTTCTTGTAGCTCTGGACCGCTTTGTACGCATTGATGATGACATTTAAGTCTTCATCGTCTACGTCTGCCACGGAACCAGAGGACGCGGGGGTGGAGGTGATGGCCGCGGGAGCGGTCACGGGAGCCACGGGTTGGGAGATGGGGGTGTCTAGGAGACCGGGAATGGGCTTGGGAGGCGCTGGGCCAAGGGCTGGGAAAGCCTTTTGGTGATTCAGCGCGTTCCAAGGGGAGGGGCGTTGGGGACCTAATCTGGTGGGCATCTGTGAGGAGGGAATCTTCACAGATGGGGATTCCCTCTGCTGGCGGGCGGCTGCGCGCTTCGCCAGTTTGGGAGAAGTGGATTTGGGGGCTTTGGGGCAGCCGCGATAGTTCGCGGTGTGTCCTACCTGAGTGCATAGAACGCAGCTCGGGGGTTCAGTGCAGAGAGCCCTGTCTTTGGGTCGGGGACAATTGGCAGTGCCGTGATCGCCTAGGCATTTCACGCATCTGGCCGGGGCGAAGCAGTGGGCCTGACTGTGTCCGTAGTTCTGACAGTTGTGACACTGTCCTACGGTATGAGCTTTGTAGGGTTTCTCGATAGAGATACCCGACAGGGAGCACACAGTGGTGACCTTAAAAATGGGATGGGGGCCTGACTCGACAGGGTCGCAAACGACGAGGACCATGTCGTATGGGTTACCGCCTCTCGCCTTGTGGAGGCGGTGGACGGCGGAAACTGGGATGTTTTGGGCGGTCAGGTCGTCAAGGACTTCCTGAGTGGGGATCTCTTTGGGGATTCGCCTAATCACCACACGGGTGGACTTCTCCTCAGGGAGACCAAAGGCGTGGTGCCATATCTTATGGGACATAAGGAGGCGGACGAGGGCTCTATAGTCCGAGGAGGTGGGGGTCAGGACACTGATACCTTTTGTAGTGCTGGTGGCCTTTGTGTAATTGATTTTTTGGGCCAAGCACAATCTAGATGCTTCGGTCCATCTGGACGGGTCATGGATGACAATTGGGGGGGGTTTCTCCTTCTTCTTCTTGGCAGAAGTTGAAGGCGGAGTCGGGATAGCCATAGGGCTGGAGGGGCGGCTAGTGGGGGCCGGTGGTGGGGTGGGGGAGCTAACGCGAGAGATCGGGGGAGAGGGGGTGGGGGGGGCCGCGAGGGGTTTCTTAGCCTTGGAGGCTTGGGCTTGGGAATGTTTTCCCTTGCGCTTACCTAGCACGACTGTGAAATCCTCGTCTGAGGAGCAAGCAGAGTCACTAGCGTGCTCTGAGTCTGAAATGGGGACCGAAGTGTCCATTTGGACGGGCTCAGGTGTGGAGCGTACCTGCGAGGGGGCCATTGTTTGAGGAACAATGGGTTCTTGACAAATGGGGACATCAGGGACGATAGCCGCTTTAGCGGAAGCGGCTTTGGGAGCGCGGACTGCGGAATCCTTTGTCTTTGCAGACAAAGGAGCTGGTTTGGACGGGGGAGCGGGGGTTTCGCGCCTACTTTCGCGGACTTTCTTCAAAGCGGTATATTCCGCTTTGTAGTCGCCGTCGAATCGGTCATCGTTGACCATGCGGTGGACTAAGCTCCAGAGGAGTTTAACCTCCTCTTGGAGCACTTCGAGAGTTGCCATGATGCGGGGGACATGAGAGTGAAGCTCTCAGGGAAAAAGCCTAACTCTATCAAGCCTAATTCCCCGGGTGGGTGTGCCCGGGGATGAGTAGCCTCCCCTGCCGAGGGATTGTGTATGGCAGGGAGGTGAGTACCTAAGGTGTGCCCTAAGCTTGTAAACCTGTTGCCAATCTTAATGTGCAACAGGGCCCTATGTGGGTCTGGTGCGAAGGGGTAGACACACCCAACCGACACCAGGTGAGTAGCTGTGAACGAAACCAGAGACTAGGTACGACTAGGAGTCCCCCCAAGGCCGTAGTCCTAGCTCCCGACTCCAATAAATTAACCTCGCCCTGAAGGGGTTTGGCGGGATGGATTGGGGCACCACCCTCTTGGTTTCGTTAACACCGTAAGGTTTCCACCAAGAACCACGAAACTGTGGATTTTCCCTGAAGGGGCAAATTCGCGAAACACGGAACGTTTGTGATGTGTCCTAAAAAGGACAGTTGGTTGTGGTAGTCAAAGACTACCGAGAGCTGTCGTGAAGACACGACAAAATCGCACGGATGAGCGACACAGGCACGGAGCGCACACGAGGACACGTCCGCACGCGGTGGCGGTCAGACGCAGAGTGTGATGTTGTGCTGACTGCAACATCAAAACAGTTTATACCTAGTTCTACGTTTTAAGTCTAATCTGTGGTAAAGAAAACTTGAAGGTAATCTGTGGACTTCACCTAAAAGCGCTCGTCATTGTGGATAAAATTACTATTGATCTTTTATTGTGATTTAATTAAGAATCGACACAATTATAAACATTAAATGTTGTTTCTTTATTTACAGGTACGATCTTTTGTTAGTACTAAATGTGTAATATGTTGTCATAATTGCCTATGTAAACTAATTGCAATAAAAACTTTATTTACAGAGAAACTCAATTGTGTTTTGAGTCGCATAAAACTTGGGAAAATCCATTATATATATAAGGGATAAAATAAATATCGAACGCAAACAACACAACAGGATTTGTTTATCTTCAATATTGTAGTGGCATATACCTACTATTGTTATAATTATTATATTAATTTGTCGAGACCAATTATGTTTTAAGACCTGAGAATGCAAGTTGGTTGACAGTTTCGGCGATAACTAGTTTATGATGTTTGGAAATAATTAATTATCATCCGCATCAAAAGGCTCATTGGGACGATTATTGTACTTAATGATTACAAGGAAGAGTGCAAGGTCAACGTTCTCACGTCCGAATATCGACAAGATGGACAGAGGCCTGACATAGTGCCACGAATAAGCAGAGATGGAGATTGGAGAAGTCTCGCATAAATTACGACCACTCCACCCATGACAGAGTATGCTGATTAGTAGAGTACTGATCTTCGTAACACAAAACCGAACTGCTTAAATTCCATGGTCGAGCTGATATGTGTGCTAAAACCTTTGCACGCGCATATTAATAACTTGACCACGTTTTGCCATTTACCCAGCTGGACGCTTTGAAGTCTTTGACTATGTTAGACAAAACAAATCAATGGATATCGAGAACTTTTTTTTGTGCAGTTTTTTTGCTCGTTTTACTTTTAAATGAACTACTATAGGGGATTGATTGATGTCAGATTCCTATTTATGTTCTGTGTAGTTTTATTTTAGTTATAGAGTCTGACCCGCATGTTGCTTTGTTCCCTAACTTCTTTTTGTGTGTTTTGTACTGTAACTAGTTTTGATTTTTGTTTATAATATAAATAAGAACTTGACATAATACATGCCTTTACATGTTCTAAAATAATGAGGCCAGAACGGATAGATACTGAATTAATAACCAAAATTAGTTAATGCTTACGGTACGTAATTTTACACACAAAAATAATTATAAGAGGAATATAATTAAAACGTGCATATGAAAAAGCTGAACAACATTGTTAAATAATAATATGAACATTGTATAGATTGGTAAAGGCTATGTGTACTCGGGGATTACAACATTGTATCAACAAATATAGAAAAACATACTTTGTAAACTTTTTTGGGACTGTCTGCCGTCCCCTTCTGATTACGTTGAAACGACGGCTTCAAATAATAAACATACGTCCGACCCGTGCAGAGCGGACACAGCCGAAGTTATGCGAATAACGCGAAAGGGTTCCTACCATTCATCATCGCAAACAAACTGAAGTCAACTTCTCTACAACAATGTGCCAGTTTCCACAATCCGGTTTCGAAAAATGTTTCACATTCGCCTTTGACCTACTTTGCACATGCGCGGCATATCTAAATTTTACATAAAGCCTCGAAAAATTTCCGTGTGACGCGGCGCATTGCGGCACAAACGGCAAATATTGTGACAACACCGCACCGCCAAGCATTCGAAATTGAGCGCGCACACAAGTTTCCATAGCACGAAAGTGCAAACTTGAACAATTTCGAACTTATCTACTACATGGAAATTCCTAAATAAACTTTGAGATTTTCAAGTCATTTCGCTACATATTTCACTCGGTATCGTCTGTGAAATTGGAGCTGTCAGTGTATTTTAAGAGCAAACTGTTTCGTGAAGTATGAATATGAGAATAGGTAACATTAAAGGAAATTGCATTTTACGTGTGTGAATAGGTAGGGTTGTATTTCAGTGTAAAAAATGACAGGCAATGGACCTTTCCCGGTCAGTTTACTAGTCCAACGTATATATTTCTGTCCGCAGACAGATTGCCGCGAACGGGAAAGCTTTGATAATTTATAGCGACGTGCACTACCACGCTTCCCGTGTATTTTCTATCACTGTTTTTTTCGGTGAAACCTTCAGGAAATATGGTCTGAATTTTCGTGTCCTTTGCTATCGGAAAGCATAATTTGAATATTTCCTTTTTGGGTACTCCGAGAGGTAAAAGGGTGAATAAGGCTTTAAAATTTTCCTTAAACAATGTACCAAGAGACTTTATAGATAATTCAGCGAGTAAAGTCTGTGGGTGACCCGTAATAAGTCTGTAAAGTAACTTTACACTTTGTGTTTAGTGCTACTATACTTGTACTCGTATACTAAGACTACTCGGCGTCCCCAGTCAGGCACACTCGTAAAGTAGCTCAATCTACTGTAAAAAGAGTTATGTCCGCAATTTCCTCTACTCACTCACTATTCACTAAGTACCTTGGAGGAAAACTTTGGTGGCTGCTACGTAGAACATAAATTAGGTAATGCCATGGGATATTCAACTTTATCTTGGACTACTTTTCTTATTTTGACTCAACGCTGAAGATACTAAGAAGAAAGACAGATGATAGTACCATCACGCGGATAAATTCCAAATTGTTAGGCAAAGGTTCCTAAAACTCCTTTGTTCCTTAATGCTGAACTTGATAAATCCATATTTTACTAGATAAGTTAGGGTATCATTGGTACTGAGCATTTTTCTATTTCGACCAAAGGATCCATATGACAATTACAATGACATAAGTTAATTAAGGACATAGATATATTGCACATTATATTACCACTTTTCTTCAGGAGTACTCATTTCGACAGCAAGTATATTTTTGACTTCGCTATCGCGATTTTAATGAACATTTAACAATTCGTTTGAACAAGCTATGTTCTGCACACACTGCAGCACTGGGTGACACATCTACCTACATTTTTAGCAACACATTTATAATCCTAACAAAGGAAAGTTTTGTATAATATTAGTTGACGAGACTTATTTCCTTAAACTTATATCACTATAATTATTGCATTCTTAAAAATAATTGCAAAACTTGTTAAGTCTCCAACTAGAATGCCCTCTACATTTTATCGAATCACCCTTTCACCTAGGTACCATGTTGGAAATAAGTACAAAGTTATTTCCAACGTCCACGCACACATAGTAACGTACTTAGAGTTATAAAAAGATATGATACTCGTACATTTTCTCGGACGTACACTTTCAAAGTATTTCCACTACGACATAATCGTATTAGAAAACTTAAGCTTCTTTCATAAATCTGTCTTTCAAATACCTTTTTCTGAACTAAAGTAAACAGAGAGATAATTGGGTTTCCTAAAAAAGGCTTGAAAACAGATTTAGTGTCATTTGTTTGTTATATGTTACATGTAAACGACCAAAAACATAAAAAAATACTTGTTATGAAATACGATTCATCGAAATCTTTCGAAAATATCGTTTCAATTGTTTCACAAAACTTGACATGGCTGAATTCCAATCCACTTATTTGCCACCCCAACCCTAATTGTCTTTCAAGGATTTCAAATCACGAGACCAAAACTTAATACACAGAGGTCCTAATTTTGGGGCACAGGGTACAGAAACAAACAAACAGTCCACTAAATTTAATTCCTTTTCATTATTAGTGTTTATTCAGGCTTCAGTGCCCCCGTCAGAGCGGTTAGAAAGGCTTGACTGACTAAATAAAAGAGAACTCAAATTGGGTGACTTACTTGAACCAAGTTAGTTTGGCAATGTGCCGGGAGTTAAAAGGTATATTTTATCTTCTATATATATATAAAAATAAGTTAAAAATAACTAAAACCCGACTACGACAAAAACGTGCACTGAAAAGTATAAAACAAGAACAATATTAATTTGACCGATATTGTGCTAGCCGTGGTCGTGTGCCACCTACCTAACGCAGATTGTGTGAATCAACCACAGGTGGCACACGACCACGGCTAGCACAATATCGGTCAAATTAATATTGTTCTTGTTTTATACTTTTCAGTGCACGTTTTTGTCGTAGTCGGGTTTTAGTTATTTTTAACTTATTTTTTATTTACACTATTTTGGGGTTAGGTATATTATTAATTATTTGATAAGTATATAATAATAAAAGCAGAGGTAGCGAGTAAATTTCAAATGTACTCATTAAGCCTTTTCATTTCATACCCATGTTGATACTGTTAGAAACAGGCAAAGTAACTATTAATGTATGTAAAAGCTATATAATGTATATATATTTCAAATGTGCACATCAAGCCCTTTAATTTGATACCCATGTCGATATTGTGCGAAAAAATTTTTTTTTTCGGTCACGACTTTACATCACCCAGAGGGCGCCATATTGGATTTGGTGACACGTCACCTACCCTATAACCAGCGGACAACTCAGACGCTTCTAACGACACCTCATTTGCCATGTAATGATAAGTAGTTTAGAAGATATGAGGGAACAGACAAACATACATACATACATACATACATACATACATACATACCGGTCAAAATCATAACCCTCCTTTTGGCTTTGCCGTAGTCGGGTAAAAAGGCAAACTGAATGATTACTAATCAAGCCACAGCCCAGACCGCTTGGCCTAGAGACTCCAAATTTGGAACATAGGTTCCTTATGAAGCGCAGGGGAGCACTAAGAAAGGATTTTTGGAAATTCGGCCTTTAAGGGGGTAAAAAAGGGGGGGGGGAAGTTTGTATGAAACTCGGTCATTTCTGAAGCTATATCGATGAAAATTGGAATATAGCTATTTGATAACAAATAAAGGATGACGTGTTTCAGGATTTTTGGAAATTCGCCCTTTAAGGGGGTAAAAAAGGGGGGGAAAGGTTGTATAAAATTCCGTACATTTTAGTATCTGGTTGGTTATTCGTTTGAAAATTAGGCACGATTTGTTAAGGGGAGGGCGTGGGGGGTGGGTAAAGTGGGGGGTAACGGGGGGGGAGGGTGAAATCAGTTAATTTTATTATTTGGTTGGCTATTCGGTTGCACACTAAGCATGATTTGTTAAAGGTGGGTAATGATCTCCATGGAATCGACCAACCCGAACCGAGCACCTGTTGTCGACGTTTTATAAGTGCCTATATGGGCCTACGTGAAATAAAAATATTTGATTTTGATTTTGATTTCGAATGGGAGGTAAAGTGGAAGAATACACTACGATAATACAAAAAACTTTATTCCGAAATTCATAAATACGAATTTCAAAATACCGATTTTCATAATTCCGATTGGTTCAAAATTACTAATATAACACCTCCGATGGATCAATATTCCTATTTTATTAATTCCGAAATTTCAAAATTCCTAACGTTTATAATTACTATTTTCAAAATACCGAATTTCAATAGACCGAATATCAAAAATTCCGACTTTATATATTTTCCGAAACATCAAAAACACGAATACCAAATTTTAAAATTCCGATTATTGGAATTCCGATTTGGGTCCGTCGGGTCGAAAAGTCCGAGTCGGGGTGCCCCAAGACACATTTTGTTCGCTATTGCATCCTGAGTTATAGCACCACCAAGGTGGTTCAACGGAGCCCCACTTCGCGGGGCTCCTATTTCTGTGAGCAAGGTTTAAAGTAACCTAACACCCCCTATAGAAAAGACCCCGCCATCCCCTTCGAACCTAACCTGTCCGTGTCGGGGTGTCCCCAGTCCCGAGCTCGCTTCGCTCGCTCTTGCATCCTTGGTCAATTTGTTGACTACCACCTACACCGGGGCTCCTATTTCTGTGAGCAAGGTTTAAAGTTACCTAACAAGTAACCTAACCTAACACCTTCGAACCTAAGCTGTCCGAGTCGGGGTGCCCCAAGTCCCGAGCTCGCTGCGCTCGCTCTTGGATCCTAAGTTCTTATAATAACAATAAAAATCCTGAAGGCAAACAGTGAAATTTAAGAGGATGCGCTCGCCATTCCGTGCCTACACAGGCTTAAATAACACTCTGGGAGTACGGTATACAAAATTACGTGGAGCCGGTTTTGCACCAATTCGTTTCTGTCACTGACTTTGTGGAATGCGAAACGAAATTCCGATTTTCAATATTCCGAAAAAATCAGTTTATTCGGAATATTGAAAGCCGGAATTTCGTTTTTCGGAATGAGAACTCATCGAGCATTACATTTTTCGAATATGTGAAAATCGGAAAAAGAAGAAATCGGACATACGACTTTCGATCAAATACATTTCGAGATTCTTAATAATAGATATTGTAATTTTTAGGTATTATGATATTCGGAGTTTTGAAAATCGGAATATCGAAATTCGGAATAAAATATTTCGGAGTATTTGGGTGTTCCCGTACACTACACTACACTACACTACACCTACTTTATACCTACACCACACTTACCTTAACCTTCCCTGAACTTCCACATTTTTTTAAGACTAAAATCAGCCAAATCAGTTTAGCCTTTTGCAAGTTAAAGCGTGACTAACAAACAGCTATCCATTTTATACCTCACTTGCTGAGCCGGCAGACGTTGTCCTGCCCAGTAATCAATCCTACACCTACCCTACACCTACTCGCGTCGTGCGGTCCATGGCCCTCTACGGGGCCCCCATGTGGGCCCTGAGCATTCGGACGCGGCCGGCAAAGCTGGTCGCATGCCAGAGGGTCATGGCAATCCGAATGATCCGAGGATACCGCACGATCGCCGGCGAATCGGCCAACCTTCTTGCCGGATCGCTGCCTTGGGATCTGGAGGCGACTGGCCCTCCTGCGCGTCTATGAGTGGCGCGTGGAGGCGCAGCGTCGGGGTGTATCCCACTGCCTCGAGAAGTCAAGGCGCGGCGGGAAGAGCTCCGGCGCGATCTCAGGGCAGTTTGGAGAGAACGACTGTCGCAACTGAGGTACGGGCTAGCCGCAATCGCGGCTGTAAGACCCCTCTTTGAGGAGTGGCTGGATAGGTCCCACGGCGTCCTCACCTACCGCATGACA
Source organism: Agrotis clavis (assembly GCA_954870645.1). Taxonomy (NCBI): domain Eukaryota; kingdom Metazoa; phylum Arthropoda; class Insecta; order Lepidoptera; family Noctuidae; genus Agrotis; species Agrotis clavis. The sequence goes on along the minus strand of OX940927.1, from coordinate 23,873,661 downwards.
CAGGTCCTCACCGGACATGGCAGCTTCGGGAGGTACCTGTGCATGATAAAAAAGGAGGAAACGCCCGGGTGTCACCACTACGAGGATCGCCCGGAGGACACGGTGGAGCATACGGTGCAGGACTGCCCAGCTTGGGCGGAGCACCGCCGTGTCCTCACTGCGGCGATAGGCGGAGACCTCTCGCGCCCGGCATTGGTTGCGGCCATGCTGCGGGGCGAGACGGAGTGGGAGGCGGTCGCCTCCTTCTGCGAAGCAGTCATGCTCGCGAAGGAGGAGGCGGGCCGCTTGAGAGAGAGGATACCGTCCTCCCTCCGCCCGAAACGCAGTGGTACACGCCCACGGCGACGGATGTCGCGGGACGATCTCCGGCCACCTTAGGCGCGGGCATGCGGGCGGCGAGTAAAGGGCAACTCGGTGTCCGACCATGGACCATGCCCGGGTCGACGGCGCGTTGTGTCCCACGCGCGCCTCAAGGAGCGTCAGCATAATGAAGGGGCCCCCCTATAGAGGGCCACACAGTCCTGCCGGGGTTGTTGCGGGCCATACGTATACCGCGACTCCGGCACACAAAGGGCTACCGAAGGACACCGTGGATTTTAGTCAGTACAAGTCTGACAGTCCCTCCCACCCTGCCCGGGGTGGCAGGACTCATTTGATGATTTTGCCACGTAAAAAAAAAAACCTACACCTACTCTACACCTACCCTACACCTACCTCCCTACATCTACCCTACCTACCCTATGTGTTATTCTGGATCTTCAGTTACCTACATACCAAATTTTATCGTTATCTGTTCAGTAGTTTTTGGGTGAAAGAGTAAAAAATATCCATCCATTCACACTCATAAACTTTCGCCTTTATAATATTAGTAGGATATAGATATAGATTTAGTATGGAGATTCATTTATCTCCAAACTTAACGCGAGCAAAGCCGCGGGTTCAAGCTAGTTGGTCATAATTATTTAAATTTAATTGCGTGGAAAGGTATGATTTTGGTGCATATGTTTGTGACATTTTCGAGGTATGAATTGTTGATTTTGTGTTCAGTTTTCATACTTGTATGATCAGATATATAATGCAGACGAGGCGAAAAGAGTAAGTAAGTATTGTAGCAGATGACACTCTTCATGGTTTCTCGTGCCAATGGGAAGACGGCGTGAATTTATAAATGTATGACGAGTAGGTTTTTGAGACGGATTTTGAGATCTACAAGAATTAGGTTTTTTTGAGAATTGGACCTTTGAAGACTTTAAGACATTTGTGGAAATATTATTTACTGGTATTGCATGAATTACTCCTTTTTCGAGGTTTTGGGCATTATAATTATTTTTCATTACCACCATTTGCAAAAAAAAATACTGCGATGTTGAATCGTAGTTTTTATTGACGCTAAAAAATGAACTCGTTGTCCATGTTTCATTTGTTTTGATAAATGATTTGACGCAATATTTTGTGTAGCCATAATTTACAATCTGTTATTTTATAGATCATATCCGTAAATAAATAAACTGTAAAATCTATTAAAATATTATCTCCATATTACTGAATAAAGGTTTTCTAGAATAGCTTTGTAACAAACATGATGTTTATATAAATTATAATAAAACGCAATAAAACCTGAAACAATAATATTCTGACAATATTGTGCATCCATGAGTGCTTGATTATCTTGATATTGCAAGAACAGCTGAACGGAGTGCAGGGAAAGATTATTTGAATACTTTTATCCCTATTTTAAGTTCCCTTTTTTTTAGCGTTGTAAAATCATCAAATGAGTCCTCTCACCCCGGGCAGGGCGCAGTGGTGACACCCAGGCGTTTCCTCCTTTCTCATCAGACACAGGTGCCTCCCGAAAATTCTGTGTTCGGTGAGGAGCAGCGTCATGCGGTAGGTCAGGACGCCGTGACGTCTCTACAGCCACTCCTCAAAGAGGGGTCTTACCGCCGCAATTGCGGCGTGCCCGGTTTTACGTTCCCTTAGGATAATTTTTGTCTACCACTCGGGCATAGTTCAGTACTAGACATGCCTTGCCCAAGTAGTAGACAGCCACCCAGCTTCTGGGTTCAATTATAATAAGGCTCGCTAAAACAGTAATAGATTTTTCTATTACTTTCTTCGTTGAAGAGTCTAGCATTTTGTTAGATAGTGATTTTTGACATAGGTGTACTAAATTAGGAAAGGTTACTACTTAAGCCGTCGAGGATATCAGTAGTGACATTTTCGCATTACGACTCGTTCTATAATTTTGATCTAGGCGGTTAGCGGTGCGACGGGCGGCGCGTAAGGGACGATTCACGCTACACCAGGCCGGGACGTGATTCATACTTGCGGCCCGGACGGAGCACGGACGAGGCACGATTAAGGTGATTGCTTCGATGTAGCCCGCGAAATTCAATTTTTTTTACGTTTTTTTGCAATTTGCAGGCCAGTGACATGTTGTAACTTTATAAATATATGTGTTGCGGTAATAACAAGTATAATTTTAAATATAAAAATTATCAAAAAATTCGCTCCATCAGCTCTCACATAGAAAAGGTGCATCGTAGTTAGATTTCGGAGATTTTAACATGATGCACCTTTTCTATGTGAGAGCTGATGGAGCGAGTTTTTTGATAATTTTTATATTTAAAATTATACTTGTTATTACCGCAACGCATATATTTATAAAGCTACAACATGTCACTTGCCTGCAAATTGCAAAAAACGTAAAAAAATTTGAATTTCGCGGGCTGGTTTGAGCATCCCCCTTAAGCATGAATCACTTCATACAAAAAATACACCACATTGTCGACCATGCCCCGTCCGGGGCCAGGACGGCCCGGTATAGGCCCCGTGTAGCCCGAATCATCCTTGGACAAACTTTGTAAGTTTGCGAATTCGCCACTAGAGGCGCCTCGATACTTCTTTCTAATACATTTGATCTCACCGCTAGCCGCCCCACTCTAAGTCACTGCTCAAAACGGTAACGGTAAGATCCTCAAAATATAATTTGTAATGGAACAATCTAAAATACGAATACTAATACTTTGTGAAAATACAACCGTTATTCCAAACCCGGTTTATACATATTTTGTCATGTAACTGACACATTTAATATGCAACGTCAAATCAACTGACTAAACTTGTTCACTAAAGCTAAACAGGTGAAAGAAAGTAAGAGCAGTAAATAAACGGTTATGTTATAATTTTATTGTACAATGACGTAAATATTCCATCTGTTTATCTTCGTAGATATCTATTTTTATAAACCGAGTGCAACTTTTACATATGCAACGAGGATAATATTGAACGACAATATTTTTTTGATTTAATGTGTTAAAATTGGGTTAATTCTCATGAATGTTAAAGAGTACATAAACAATTAAACATCTTAAACGAATGTACGCACGTAGCACTACACTCTAGAAATAGGTTTTTGACAGCAGACTTGTAAATCGAACTAACATCATCATATCAGCCGTGAGACTTCCCTGCAGGCTGTACATAGGCCTCGCACTAATAGAATAATTATAGAAAAATAAATGTTTTTATTCTACAGTCTTCAAAGGTTCGGCTAATATTCGACTAAAAATACCTATCCGTAGTTTAGAAACAGTTTTGTCTATTCTTTTTAGAAAAGAGATAGGATTGGTCATGCTACCCGTGCTGTTGTTAGGTATTTCGAAACTTTAATACAGACTGTACAGACGCCAGCAGGTTAACCTACCCGAATCTGTCAGATTTTACCAATCAAACATTAACTTTCTAATCTTGTGATAAGGTTGAAATTCTATTAAAGAAATCTGACAGATTGTGGTAGCTTGATGTGCTGGCGTCTGTACGTTGAAACTTGCTATTCCTCTTTGTTCCAATAAAAAGCATGTGAAACGTAATCCACTAAAGTCGGTTTTTTAATCTCGTAGACTGAATTGACAGGTGCAAATGGCAAACTGACATAAATTTCAATAGTATTTACGTCACTTTTAATGTTATCATTTGTCAATTTGGTCTACGAGATTAAAAACAAACTATACGTGGGATTTAGTAGGACTAACAACTGATTAGTAACTCATTTTGACAATAAATCGTTTGAAGCCGTCAAGATAACAATGATCAAGATCGTTTTGGAAATGTGCAGTTACTGATTTGTCAACCTAAATGTATTTGAATGTTTGTGAGAAAATAATATGATGGTGGATCATGATTCAAATTTTTCGATTGTAGATACATACAAGTACATACTCGTACATTATAACCGAGTCTTTCAATTTAGAATCTAGGATAAAATAATATCGGCTTCATCGAAGCTATATTCTTATCCTTATAATATTTCAAACGTCGAGAATATTAACGAACCAAATCATTGTGGTTTTGAATGTTACGGAATAATAGACTCTCTTACAATGAAATATTTATCTTTTTTCAAATAAACGAATAATTATGCTGAGCAAAAAGAAAAGCTATGTAATACTGTCGTTCTTCTATCGACTCGACATATTACAATCTTGTTATTTTTATCGTCATCTTAGTAGACAGATAAAATAATATTATGTTCAAGGCCAGCCTTTTTATTGGTCTCGTTCTTAATACCAGCCACGTGTATAAAGGATAATGGGATGCCTACTTTTTATTATTCAATTCAAGTTAATAACAAAAGTGATGGACCAATTTTCTTAACTGAATATATTTGTATCATAAACACAGCAGAGGCCTTATCATCAGTTACTCTGACGTAAATTAAACTGGAACTTTGACATTTTCAAATTGAAACATTTCAAGGAAAAACTTAGTTCCTTCTTCGCACACCAGAGGAGCGGCTGTTCCATTTTTTCATACAAGTAACGCTGTAAATACTGGAAAAACGCTGTAAAGTAAAAGTGAAAACTCGTGATAAGGGTACAGGTACATCTGTCAATCCCCGAAGAATTAAACTGACATGAATTTAATAAAACAATCTTAGTACCCGGTTCATGTATAAACTCACGTAATAGGTGGCGAGTATCACTGCAATAGTACCATCAACCAGAATCGCATCGAAACTCCACTTCCACCACTCCTCTATCACTACTTTTTTTTCGGGGTGGAAATTCATTAAATGAGGATGAGGGTGGGACTGTAACACTGAATAAAAACCACCCTGTTTCTTCAGTTGCCCTTTGCGTTCCTGGACCTTAGTGCCATTTTTAAGTGAAGCCGCCTAGACCTAACTAGATTTTTTTTGTAACATGAAAAAGAAAAAGCCAATTTCTGAGAAGTTTAACCAAACATAAAAATGTCTAGTTTGCACCACTTTTTTAACAGTGTAAAATTATCAAGTGAGTCTTCTCACGCAGTGCAGGACGGGAGCTGGGACTGTCAGACTTGTACTAACTAAAATCCACTGTGTCCTTCAATATCTTTTTAGGCTCCGGGGCCAGGGTAACCCGATTGTGCCGCGAACCAGGCAGGCTTTGGCCCTCTAAGGCTCTCCCCGTCATAATTACGTACTGCAGACAGCTCTTTGAGGCGCGAGTGGAAGACGACGCACCGTCGACCCCCGGGTCGACAGTGCGTCGTCGGCGCAAACCCCCGGGTCGACGGTGCTTCGTCGGCGCAAACCCCCGGGTCGACGGTGCGTCGTCGGCGCAAACCCCCGGGTTTGGGCCTCTTGGGATAATAAAATAATCTGCAAGATATTTTATGTTTGTTCTATGGTTTATTCCATAAAGAAAGTTATTCTATCAGATTGTCTGTACCAGTCTTAAAAATATTTTTTTCTTGTGTACGCTGTACAATATGGTGCCTTTGCCATTGATGACAAGCCTGTTGGTCTAGTGGTTTAGTGACCCTGACTGCTATGCCGGAGGTCGTGGGTTCGATTCCCACCCAGGACAAATGTGTGATGAGCACGATCATTTGTTCTGTGTCTGGGTGTAATTTATCTATAATATTTATATTTAGAAACATTAAGTATGTTAATCGATTGTCTAGTACCCATAACACAAGCTCTGCTTAGCTTGGGACTAGGTGGCGTTGTGTGATAGTTGTGGATTGTGGCATTATTGTTGTTCATGTCAACAAGATTCCATCATCAGCTCAAAACCCAAACAATGAAACGGGTAACCGATCATAATTATTATTTACCAACACAACATGTTTAGGCTTGCGGTTTTCAGTCTGTTAGTAAAATTAACGGGAGCGGAAGTTTCGGATCATATTTAACGTTGTGGGATACCCTGGCAAATAATAGGAGGGGAGCTTCCGATATTTAGCTTGCAACGATACGCCCAATATGTTGTTAGTTTACCTATGTAATTTAGTTTCGTTAACATCGCTAATTAATTTTGTAATGTTGTGCGATCATTTCTGTGGCGTTTTCTCGTACAGTCAGTGATATATACCTCCTTTCGTATTTTTTACTTTTTCTGTGTGTCAGTGATGAACTATTGATTCTGTCATATGAAAAATATAGATTTACAATGCTAATTGCGTTTTTATTAAATATCCAATATTGGCGACGAGATGGAAGAAGAATTAATTACGCTTAAACGTACACGAAGCAACATAAAAGGTCAGATAACCAAAATATATAATTATCTGCAAAACATCAAAAATGTTTCCGAATACGAACATAACATACGCCTATCGGCTATTCAAAAATACGAAGAAAAATTCGACAAAATACAAGACCAAATCGAAAAATTAACTACAAACATACAAGAGGAAGCAGAGATGCATTTCGAAATTAAAGAGGAAATTACGCAATTAAAATTAATTTTATACGAAATGTGTCCATCTAATTCGAGTGCATCCCACAATACTCAAACAAATTACGAGGACAGCAGGAAACAGATACCTAAAATTCATTTCCAGCCGTTTCAAGAAAACGAAAGTTTTAAAAACTTCGTAAAACGATTGAATACATATTTACACATGACGAACTGCGAAGATACAAAAATGATGACATACATTTTATTGAGTTCTTTAAGTCCGGAACTACACGAAAGAGCTTGCGACCTGTGCGCACCGCAAGACCCAACACAGGTAAATTTCAGGGATTTGGTCGATATATTGGAACAATACATAGATCCTAAACCTAGTGTGTGGGCTCGCCGGCACAAGTTTATAACACGCATTCAAGGTGAGAATGAAACTGTGCCAAATTTCAGTGCGGAGCTCAAACACCTTGCTTACGACTGCGATTTCTCTTGTGACAACTGCAAGAAACCTATATGTGATAATTTCTTAGCTCTTCAATTTATAAGAGGAATACGAAACAGCGAAGTTCGTACTAAAATATTGCAAGACGACCAAACTACTACTACATTCAAGGAATTAGTACAGATAGCCACTACAACTGAAATTGCTAGAGCGGATAACGAATTCATTAAAGGTGAACCATACAGAAATAACGAAATACAGGTGCACTCAATAAAGAACAAACAAAAATATCATGAGAAGCCCACATTACCACGTCAAATTACGTCAATAAAAGAGTTACAAGGGAAGTGTTTCCGCTGCGGTGAGGTCGATCATAGAGCAAACCGTTGTAGACATGTCAACGTGAAATGTTCTAAATGCAACAAGACAGGACACTTAGCTCGCGTTTGCCTGCAAGCCATAAAACGAAACGATAACAACCAAATTAATGAACCCAATTTTGTCAATACTGAGAGCATTTGCGACATTAATGCCATCAGCTCCATTCGTACTGATAAATTTATGGTCAACGTCAAGATCGAAGACAAGAAAGTTCAAATGGAACTAGATACGGGAGCGACCTTGTCGTCCATGTCACTCAAAGAATACAGAAAACTGAACATACAGAACCAAATTTTCAAAACAGGAATACGTATGAAAACATATACAGGCGAACTCATTACCCCTGTCGGAGTCGCTTACGTAAAATGCAACTACCGGGATCAACTTTTCCATGGAAAGATTTACATCATTGGACGGGATGTCGATGCTATATTTGGCAGAGAATGGATACGAGAAATTAAACTCAATATAGCTGACATGTACGCAGTACCACAAGAAGAGAAAAACCATCCAAAATTAGACAAAATTATTGCAAAATATTCACCTGTATTCGATGGAAAACTGGGATGTATACCGAACTATAAGGGGCATTTAACATTAAAAGAAGACGCCATACCCATTTACATAAAACCAAGGCGCATTCCATACGCACTGAAGGACTTGGTGGACAATGAAATAAACCGATTATGCGAAGAAGGAATCATAACCAAAATTGATAATGCTGAATGGGGTACACCAGTTGTACCGATCGTGAAACCTAATGGAACCATCCGTTTATGCGCCGATTACAAGGTAACTCTTAATAAGATGATCAAAGATGAACAGTACCTACCCAATACCTATAATAGAAGATATATTTGCTGAGATGAACGGTGGCGAGTATTATTGTACGTTAGATATATCGTCGTATCCTACGAAAAGGGGCGTAACTGCATATTAGCTACTTTTCAGGAGACACTTTTTTGTGTTTTTTAAATTAAATGTGAACAAATATGTATTGGTGGTTTTATATAATGTGTATTGGTATTTTATGGTTTGGTTAGTATTATTTTCAATAAATTATCTTTATATTTTATACGATTTTTGTCCCTTAAATCCTTATTCTCCGTTGCGTTAAGACTTAGTAGGACTGGACTTGAGCAATAAGTTACATTATGCCCTTTATCTGCGGAAATGTCGAAGCCATATATATCGCCATAAAGCCCTGTTTATATATTTGTGATGCGTGTTTTCATTGTAGGTAGGTATGTCATAAACATAAAAAACAAAAACATAATTTGAACCTAGAAGAAAGACATAAACGTAATTACGGCTTAGCCATTCCATAGAAAACGGCCACAATCACCATGAGGGTTTTTTTCTACATGTACTCTATATTGAAAATGAATAAGTAATTAAAATGACTTATTTAAGTACAAACTCGTTGATACTATATTATTTGAACTTGATCTATGCAGTACAAATTAAGAAAATATAATTTGTATCTTAAAATCACTTGAGGTACACGCAAAAATGTTATATTTATTTGAAAATCAGATTACGCTCGCCGCAACTAACAATCTCCACGTTCCGCCGAATAGTAGCCGAATGGCGCATGGCGCGGCGCTAGCACGCAAACCTCGCGCCCGCGCACGAAGAATGAAGGCGCGACGGCAGTTGTGGCTTTATTCTACGTTGAAAACGTAGTGCTTAAAATTGTGGCTTTTTAGAAAACCTTATTATTTGATAACCTGTACTGGTTTTAATTGCTTTGTTAAACTGGTTATATGTGGTATGATGAGCAGAATTGAATCATGCAATAAAAGAAAAAAGCCCCTATGTTCGTTAGGGCACTATTCGTAGGATACGACGATATGTCAAGCATATCTCAATATGCAGATGGACCAGGAAAGCGCTATGCTACAAGCGCTTAGCACTCACAAAGGCACATTCAAAGTGAATCGATTGATGTTTGGAGTCAAAGTAGCTCCAAATTTGTGGCAAAAGTTCATGGACAAGATACTACAGAATATACAGGGGGTGAAATGTTTTTTCGATGATGTTATTATACAAGGAGCTACTGAAGAACAACTACAGGAAAGACTAGAGAAAGTGTTACAGAAATTATAAGAAAATAACTTGAAGTTGAACAAAGACAAATGCCAATTTTTCAAAAAGAGTATTAACTATTTGGGTCACACCATTGACAGTCAAGGTCTTCATAAAAATAAACAAAAGATAAAGGCGATACTAGACGCAGAAAGCCCTAAGAACACGAATGACTTGCGAACCTTCTTAGGCATGAGCAACTACTATAACAAATTTATTCCTAATCTGGCTACTATTACACATCCACTTAACAAACTACTACAGAAAAACACAAAATTCGAATGGTCAGAGGCATGTCAGAAGAGTTTTGATGCTATTAAAGGCGAAATCGTTAGCAATAGAATCCTACTACACTTTGACCTAAACAAGCCCCTGATTCTCGCAACTGACGCTTCACCATATGGTTTAGGTGCAGTTCTATCGCACCGATTGCCAGACGGCACCGACCGACCCATCGCCTTTGCTTCACGATCGCTGACATCGAGTGAAAGAAAATATAGCCAGATAGATAAAGAGGCGACAGCCATTTATTGGGGAGTTAAAAAATTCTTTCATTATTGTTACGGAAGAAAGTTTACGCTTATCACGGATCATAAACCATTAACTTCAATTTTTCATCCACAAAAAACTTTACCAGCTATGAGTACGATGCGTCTATTTCACTATGCACATTTCCTTTCCGGTTTTGACTACAACATAGAGTACAGAAAATCAGAAAATAATAGCAATGCAGACTTCCTTTCAAGATTTCCAGTAGAACCGACACCTGATTACAAAATGGATCAACATAGCTTATTCCAACAGCATCAAATAGATACACTTACTATCAACCGTAATATAATAGCAGAAGAATGTATGAAAGATCCCGAATACAGGAGATTATTAGAAACATTAAAAAAGGGTCAAACTTTAAAAACACTTGGATATACCGATAACGAAATCACAATCGAAGACGGATGTCTTATGAAAGGAATTAGAGTCATGATTCCTCAGAACTTACGACCTAAAATATTGGAAGAGCTACATTTAGGACACCTGGGAATGTTAAAAATGAAGTTACTGGCACGCAGTTACGTTTACTGGAGAAACATTGATAAGGACATTGAGGAACTTGTACGCGAATGCCGTCAATGTCGTCTGAAGCAAAATGAACCAATCAAAGTACCACTACATCATTGGGAAGTGCCAACCGAGCCATGGCAAAGAATACACATTGATTTCGCTGGACCATTACAGGGACACTATCTTTTCATCATAGTTGACGCGATGTCGAAATGGGTTGAAATACTTCCGACTAAGACGATTACAAGCTCTTGGTGTATCAATAAATTGAAAGAACTGTTCGTGGATTTTGGATTACCAAACATATTGGTATCTGATAATGGAAGACAGTTCGTGTCCAAAGAATTCACTTCATTTTTACAGCAAAACGGCGTGATACATAAAACTTCGGCACCATATCATCCAGCAACCAACGGTCAGGCCGAGCGTTTTGTCCAGACAGTGAAGAAGGCCTTACATTCTATGGACAATGAATCCGCCACATTGCATGAGAAAATACTAAAAATCAAGTCACAACTGAGAAGAACGCCAAATTCAACGACAGGGAAAAGTCCCTATCAATTAGTTTTTGGGGGCCGGACGGTCCGGACATTGTTACATGCTATATTACAGAAAAATCATTTACAAGTCAATACAACAACTGATACTGAACATTTGCGGACATTCCAATTGGGGCAAAGGGTCCAAATACGTGACTACCGGCCAAATAAAAAATGGGAATTTGGAACCGTGGTTAAACGCATGGGTCATCTGCATTATGAAATTTTAACAGATGATGGCCAGACATGGAGGCGACACGTCGACCAGATCTTGAACACGTCTGTGAGGAGGGATAATTGAGGGCGGAGACTCTGATATATACCTCCTTTCGTATTTTTTACTTTTTCTGTGTGTCAGTGATGAACTATTGATTCTGTCATATGAAAAATATAGATTTACAATGCTAATTGCGTTTTTATTAAATATCCAATAGTCAGCATCATAAGTTGCTGACCACATTCAGATTTTCAAAATCGCTGTACACCGTGCTATTACGTATTATTACGGTGTACAGCGATTTTGAAAATCTGAATGTGGTCAGCAACTTTTGATGCTGACTGTACGTATTGCAAGTTACGTGTTGATTGTATTATATAGTGATGATTTTATTTAAAGGTTGAATGCTTACGGTATGACGATCGCGTACGGGACTCTACCCATGACGCGATGCGACGATTCGACCGATCACAACTACAAAGTGAAAGCAACCTTACCACTATTAAGAAATAATGATGCAATTCGATTGACTTGACGTCGTCGTGGCGATCGTGTTTTGTTTTTCATCTACCCGTAGATATCAACGTGTTTTATGTCATATGTCGTAGTGGAAAGGTTGATTTTCATTTGTAGTTGGAATCGGTCGGTTGTAAGCAGCTCCCTAAGTGTACCAAATTTTTTACTCTAAAAGAATACCACAGGAACTAAGTGTCGAGACAAATGATGACAATGATGTTCTGAGCCTCATAAAATTCCTCACAAAAATCCGTTGAACCAATGTGATTGTGCTTGAGTAAAAAACATCTATTCATCTATCCATCCGAACTTTTGAAATTACAAAACTACTAGCTGTTGCCCGCGGCTTTACCCGCTACGACTAGAAAATTTGCCCACAGGAACATAAAAACTATTTGATGTTATAATCCAGGTTATAAGCTATCTGTGTACCTAATTTCATTCAAATCCGTTCATTATTTTTTGCGTGAGAGTAACAAACATCCGTCCAAACAAACTGTCACGTTTATGATAAACTAGCTGTTGCCAGCGGCTTCGCCCGCTACAACTCGAAAATTATCCCACGGGAACATAAAATCGGGATAAAAATCTATTCTATGTGTTAATCCAGGTTATAAACTATCTGTGTACCAAATTTTATCCAAATCCGTTTAGTAATTTTTGCATGCAAGAGTATCAAACATCCATCCAAACAAACTTTCACGTTTATGAAATTAACAGTAGGATAATATTATTTCAAGTTAGAATGTACGAAATTACTTACAAGCAATAATTGCATGTTTTCCATCTGTACGTCATTCTTTTTCATTACTACTTAAACACTTCAGATCAAATGCTAGCTCTTGATGTTTGCAAGTAAAGCAAGAACACTTTATTTCGCGAAAATTGTTTATTGTTTAAACCTGTTTACTGTGTAAAGCTTTTGGCAGCGAGCCAATTCCCATGCAAAGTTGCTATCTTCAATTATTCTTTATAAGATCCTAGTAGCTCGTTGGAATTTAGGTGAGGACTTCCCTTATGGTCGGTAGCTTAGGTTAAAAGATTAAAAAGATAATGGATAGACAAGGTAATCTTTCGTGTATATACCCAGGTTCTGGTGTCCAGAGACAATTTTGTTGCGTCTAGGAACCCCACAGGCCTCTCACAAGGCTTTAGAGTTAAATTGATTGTATAAGTCTAGGTTTCTTTACGACTTGTCCTTGGTCGGACGGTGAGCTTTCCATAACTCGCCGTCAGCTAAGAAGAAAGCTAGAAGTGCTTACGGTGGCCGGAATCATACCCCGCGATGTCCGAAGGCCTGGGAATCTTTGGTGGTGATTAGGGCGCGTGGTAGAGGAAGTCCTTTCCTTCACGATTATCCACTACTCCCCATTCCCCTCGCCTGCAGTTGAATCCTTGAGATACCTCCCGAAACAGCCGTATCCGATGAGGACTTGCGTCTTTTTAGATCTAAATCAAGTTTTTTCAGAACAAGTTTTTTTTTAAATGTTTGTCTAATGGGGCCTTATTGTTCTCCATTTCATTTTGAGTTGAGCTACATGATTGCTGACAAACTACATGCTTGCACTGACTGGATTGATTTACACAAAGCTTTGCTACAAACCTTTACACCTCAAAACCGCTTCAGCCACTAATTTGCATGCAACTAATCGGCTGTAATCCCTTAGACTGTTTGTAGGAATCGAGATGTAAATTGTACCTTGAACATGATTCAAGTACCTGCTGGGTACTTGCTAGGACTAACGATATAACTATCAGACCGTGCGGTTATACAGCAGATAGTAATATAATAGCATCTTAATCCTGAAATCATGATCAGCCTATAATGTTCTCACTGCTGGGTTTCAGGCCTCCTCTCTGTGAGGGGGGCCATAATCCAGCACGTGGGCCCAATGCGGGTTGGTAGATGTTAAATGTCTTCAAATTTTAGGTTCTTGGGCATGCTGGTTACCTCACGATATTTTCCTTCAACGTTTTAAGAGCAATGTGGTGGTAAAATAAATTACGCAAATTAATTCGCCTGGCTGGTATCGAAATCACGACCTGTAACTCGTAAATCAGGGCCGATACCACTGCTCATCTTTACAAAATATAAATCAAAGAAAGCAGAGAAAGCTGTCTGTATTCGCATTACTTCCAAAAAACTGCACTAAATTGGATTATTATTTTTGTTGTGTTCGTTACAGTCAAGACAAGGTGTTAGAAAAAATGCTGGGTAGATCAAAAATTTAATGCCGTGCGATACCGTGGCATGCCGCTAGTATAAAATAAAACATAAAATTAATAGTACCGACTGTTCCGTAAAGTATTGTATTAATGAACGGCAGAATGGATACCAACTTTCCAAAAACAGCTTAGCGCTTTAACAGAATACCATTAAAAAGTCAGCAGCTCATCCCATCCATACTATAACATTAAATACTAATGTTTTAAGTGCCTCCGAGGTGTTGACAACATTAAGAACTCCAATAAAAGTTCGTATAATTGAGAGAAAGAGGGGGAAAACTTTGAATATTATTTTTTATCACCGACCCAACCTTGGTTCGGGAAATTTTTGAAGACAGCCGTGCCGTGCCCTCCGTTCATACTTTCTTCAATAAAATTGGAGATAGCGCGAAGAATTATTTGTTTGGAAACTTTGCTATCTTGAAGATTATGTTTGAAATGCAATTTTGGTGCAAAATTTGAATCATTGGCTTTAGAGATTAATGATATTATCAGTTTTCAAATTCAATGCTTTTTATCGAAGTGAGATTATGGGATACAAAACAGTGGCGTGCTTACTACTTTTTCCGGGCCTGACTATTTGTGTTTGTGAGTTTACATGTTTGTCCCACAATATACGAAAAAATCCTAGAGTTGCCGCATTTATTTTCTTTAAAGGTTTAGTTGTCATTAATATAATAACAGTGATACAAACTAAGTATCTATACTAACTATACTATCTATGTATATCGCAGCAGTTCCAATGAATTATAATACTTGGCAATTTATCAAACAGAACGTAAAGACATTCAGAAAGGGGACGATTAAGTGGAAGTTCCTCATTTTCTCAGCAACCCTTCATTCGTTTTGACAAATGAGGTGTTATTCGATCCGTCTTCGCCTTAACCTACTTGGTGTAAAATATAGCATTTCATATTTTCTGTGAATCGGTTTTCAGGAGGTCATATTTTTTAATTATAGCTTGGTAACACTTTTGAAAACCTGTTTCAATTATTAATTATTGTTTAACTCTTCATTATTTAGTTACATAAGTTGGATTTATATAACTTTCAGGTGTTCAAAAATAAATTGTTTTCTGTTTTAATTTTGCAAGTATTTACTCACTCAAGTTTTAGTAAGTACTCAAACATTTTTATTTGTTTTTGGACGGAAAATATTGAGAGAAAACAATTAAATACAAAGTGTATTTTTTTTATAATGAACCGATAATGCGATAATTATTCAAATCTATACCTTAAAACAAAATTAAGAATAGGAATATAAATAAAATATTATTACTGAACTTTACAATATGTAACGATAATTTGTTTATTCATTTATCAATAGTTAAAAACAAATAAATATTAGAAAACCACAATTTAAAATTTCCATGATCGATCAAACATTATATTGATCGTATCGTATCATAATTTAAGGTATGTACAGGAGTTATTCACATTCACGATGTTATTCATAGCAGGTAATAATTCAGCATAATACAGTACCGTGACATGAAATTGACGCACGTTTCGTCATACCGCGGAAAAACGAAAGTACAACCAGGAATTCATAATGATGTGGCACAAAACCGAATTGGAAGTAGTAAGAAATAATAAATACTGACATCCGTATGAATGTGACTTTTATACGGCATGAGGTTCGGTTCCCAGATTTAGCAATTTTATAGGGATTTTCAATCATGTATCGCATAGTAGCGAGTTCGATACTGTGCTTGGTTGAAAAGACTTACCTATTTTGATTGTTTTTTAAAACCCACCTCAAACAAAATCGTGCCATTCATGACACAGTGTTGGAGTTAAATATTATCCTGATATTATTTTTAGAAAAACGTATTTAAATAACTATCAAAATGTGGGAGTATTAGACTCTTCGTGAAAATACGACATGTAAGTAAAAAGTAATAAAAAAACATTAAAATTTCTATTGAACATAAAAGTATAAAATGAAAATTTAAACCAAAACTTGCTCCAGCTAAAAATACAACCGATAACACATCTCCCTACACCAAAGAAAGAAGATACGATATTGATACATTTACTACACGTAAGTGAAGTGCCCTAGAAAGAAAACCGGATGATCCGAGGCAAGCAGTGTTCCGGCTTTAAAGGGTCGTGAGATTTTCCTTCGAACACTTCAGATCAAATCCGGTGGCGGAAAAAATCGAGAAACGCCGAGCAAGAAAGATTTCTTACTATCTGTATGGGACTTGCCGAATCTAGGTTATCTGTTTAGTACCGAGAAGGATTTCGTGCACGTTGTCCTTTTTGTCAAAATACACGATTTTACGTACTAGCGTTTTTGAAATTATGATTCTATTAATTGGGATACCGGGAAATTTTCATTCGAGTTGCTCTGTACCCATCGATGGCGAAAAATGTAATGGAAACAGTGGGAATACACCATCTTAGCACTGCGGATTGCACTGGGGCAATAGATGCAGTTGTTGAAAACCTCAAAGACACAAATAGAATAATAGTCTTATACCTTTGTCGTTATATTTATGATTGTATTTGAGTCCATCTGATCCGGAACGGATTGGAACACAATGGAGACTACAATATTGCTAAAGTGGCGGTTTTAGATCCGCTAGTCTATTTTTGGCTAAACAAGCCGCTTTTTCGTCTAACATAGCAGTTGCATTTCGGCGCTGTTTTGGTTGACAATAGTGGAGGACAATCTTTTGACTTAATTATTTTGAAAGATGATTTGAGACTGGGACGGGCCAAGTCAATAATGTAAAAAATGACTGCAAATTTCACTGATGGAAACTGAGGTTAGAATGCGAGTTCTAAGCCCTTCGTACACTAGGTGACACCAGTTTCCGATACCTTACGGCTTTGGCATCTATTGACGCGTGTCTGTGCACGAACCTTTATGGATTTGTGTTGCGGCAGTTGCCTGGATACCAAAATCGTGAGGTATCGGAGACTTGCGTCGCTTGGTGTACGAAGGCGCTAAAAATACCCAATTCCAATTTTGCAAGCTAAAAATAGAGAGACAAAATTTGGTGATATTTCCCAGTAAAAATAAAACACCCAATGTTTCGCGGGTAAAAAATTTGTCAGCCATTTAAAAAAAGTGTAGGCGGCTTAAGTAATCTTCTTTTGTTGCCAAAATTGCCTCTGGCTATCAAACCTTTGATAAAAATCTTAAAAGAATTGGATTTATATTTCTAATATTTTATGGTTGGTTTATTCTAAAATCTGCCTTGTATTATTGTGTATATTCTGCAGAATAAAATTGAGTCATGTTTCGTGGACATTTGCCACTTGTGAGACTATCTTTGAATTTTAATGCAATTTTAACCATACTTTGAAGAATTTAATCCCTATGATTTTTATTATAACTAGGTATAACAAACTATGATGTTTATGTGATAAATAATCATTATATTTTTTTTTTATCGCAAACAGTGCAAACCAAAGGTTTTCATAAGCATAAAATAAAATTGGCCTTTAGATTTCCAACTACAGACACCTAAGCTTACTTTAAGAGTAGGCTATAGCCCACCACGTGGGCCCAATGACGATTGGTAAATAGTACTCTACCAAATGAAACAAATAATAAAAAAGGATGTTTCGGTTTTAAATAATATAATCACTGTTATTTAGATTGTAATAAAATGTACAAGTACTTGAAAACAAGACCCAAAACATCAAAACTCATTCAAATTAAGCACACGCTAGTACCAACAACAAAACAACATCTCTTTCAGACAGCTATTCCACATTCACGTGACAATTCAATTCAATCAATACTAGCGCACACAAATTCCTCATCACACGCTTTATTTGAGCAAAACCAGTGCTTTGTACTAAATCTATAGGACTCCACTGATATAAAGTGTCTAGTGCTTGAATCAATACGGGTAGCTAAACTGCTGTGCCATTTAGCACCGGTTAGCTTCGGAGCGCTTCGAAGCGACCACAAAGCGGTAACATCCAGTCTTGGTAGGTACTATTAATTTGGAGTGATTTACATTTCAAGCGATGAAGCTGCTGGAGGGAAAGGTAACAGATATTTTGTTGTGGATTCTGAAGATATTCGACACTGGGAAATGGTTGATTTTAACCATAACGTTTCGGTCTTTGACGGAAGTGGATAGCATTCAAAATACAAATAGCGTTCAAAGCATTTGTTTCAAGTAAGCCAGTCAGAAAAGGTGGCTTAGGCCCAATGTCCACGTAACCGCACGTCATAGCATGCTTTCGTCAATTGACGATTGCAAGACGAATGCATGCGTAGAAACAATGAAATCTGTGTCCACGAAGCGGCAACGTCGCGTCAGCCGCTCGTGTTGCGTTCGTCATGCATTTTTACAACAAAAGACGTCCTTACTCGATGCTAGTTCAGTGAGAGAGTGACTGACTATTGCATGAAGCAGCGTGGACATAACAAATATGCAAAATACGCCTATCTTCATTTGTAGATTACATGTATTCTACGAAAAACGACTGTGTGGACAGTAGGCCTTACCATAACGTCTTAAAGCAAGAGTAACTCCATTGTGGGAAGGAGATGGTGCTAGACAACTTGTATAGCTCTGTCTCTTTCCCACAATGGAATTACTCTCGCTTTAATACATCATGGTTGGCAACCAGTAACTTTTTAAATGTCAAACAGAAATATAGAACGACAAAAATAAAAGATAGATCCCAATTACAATTCTAAACAGTAGTGAAAGTACTAAAGTTGCCTTTCCAATGCGTAGATCTCTATGGAGAACAACGAGTATTAAAATTCGTATGTATATGTAAATAATAGAGCTGATACCGAAAATAGATTTCATTAATAATTTTCGCCGAGTGACACGGCCATCTCTAGTGATAATAGTCACAAGCAATGAGGGTTTTCCCGTATGAAGAATCCACTAGATGGCAATACGTAGGCTTGTGGTCTATCTGCTCCGTGATTGGTTAATTTTGACATTTCTGACAATGTCATGTCGAAAAAAACCAATCATGCTGCAGTTGGAACTCACGCCTACGTATTGCCATCTAGTGGATTCTTCATACGGGAAAACCCTCATTAATTGCTGTCTATGGTTTTGGATTTGAGTGCTAGATGAGGTTAAGTAGAATTATTGTGTTTTTCATGAATCCCTGATAGTCTGTGCAAGGTTAAAATGGTCATAGGCTTAACTGAGTGTTAAGCATAATTATCAACTACTGAGTTTGGTTGTGCATTGGGGATTCCCCACTGCTGAACTTTTCTCAGTTGAGCACTTACAGTTGAGGAGTGGGAAAAAGCGGAAAATGCATTGTAACTATCGGAATTTGGGTGTACTATAGACACGGCCTGCCTAACCCTTTCAGAATAATAGACGTGATGTAATATGGTGGCCACTAATATGGTTATTAATATACTACGACTCACCAGTCCATTTATCAAAATCACAAGAATAATAAACTATCGCAATAAAAAGCTAAACGAAGGTCAAACATTCAAAGTTACACGTTCCAAACCACACCAAACTGAGTTAATAAATCGTCGATATAATTACACGAATGAATTTTACTACCCCACAAGCATATTCCGTAGAAATTAACACGAATATTATAATTAATTACTACGCATATAACACTAAAACACGAGCCTTGTTTCGTATTCTTACTAATGACTTCAGGTGACACAGCGCGTAATAAGTTCATAATTTCATAATAAAATTTACGCCACTTCTTGTCGCTTCAGAACACAGAACTGGGGTGCCAATTATGCAAAGTTCCTCTCAAGAACTTCTAGCTTTGTGACTAACTGTCACGATTTGCGCAGCCGCTAAGCGCGAAATTAATGCCGCAGCTATTCAATTACATTGTATTCAATTAAAATGAGATTGAAAGTAAATAGAGATTAAGAGTAAGTATTCAATTTACTTGAGTCGCATCCTCAAATAGATTGGTAGACATAAACTTACCATACGAGTAAGTGTTTTGACGTAAGCTCCTGTTTGGGAGAAGATGTATTTCTGTACCATGATAGTGCGAAAACGTGTCGTCGTATAGAGGGGTGGATAAGTAAAACAACAGCTGGGGACGTGACTGCCTAACAGCCTTAGAGCGGGGAACGGATAAAATAATACTGCGAAAACTGAAGGGTTGGTTTTCGTCAATTTGTCGTAACTTTACGTACCTATTTCACTTAAATATTTGTCGACCAGTAGTACCCTTAGCACGGGTTTTCACTCTTTCCAGTATTTACAGCGTTTTTTGTATGAAAAAATGGAACAGCGCCTCTGGTGTGCGAAGAAGGAACTAACTTTTTTCCTTGAAAATTGACAATTTGAAATTGTCAAAGTTACAGTTTACTTTACGTCTCAAATACTGAAAACTCGTGCTAAGGGTACTGGTAGCACGCGTGACTCATAAGCGTATATTGAATTAATGTTAATTCTTTTTCATAACGATTTTCGGGTTGTTTAGTCGCGGGACTAAAAAATTACCGTGATCCCGTAACGTAAAGGGCTATTGAAGGACACCGTGGATTTAAGTCAGTACAAGTGTAACAGTCCCTCCCGCCCTGCCCTAGGAGAACTCCTTTGATGATTTTACCAAAAAAAAAACAAGGTTTACAAACAAGTAAAGATAATTGTGTTCCTGAAAAACGGATTGATTTTTTTTTTCAAACTGTGTCTAATTTTGTAACAAATACTAAGTTGAATTTATTAAACCGTGTTTGGTGAGAAATTCGTAATTGACAATTCCAATACCTTCCACTTTGTCCGACTTGAAATTGAACCCAAAACTTCATGAAACAGCAGCTTTAGCGACCACTAGACTAACTACTAGATGACTGACTAGATTTGATTTATCCCAAGGGACCCGTTGCTAAGTTATAATATCTGCACGAGTTGGTTTTCAAAGTTAAACAACACTTATTGAAGTCAGCTTAAAAGATGAGTGACCATCTAGGACATATTAATACACCTCTGGGCCACGTTAGACACGTGATCCGTGGACCCCGCTGTCATTCAAAGATCTTTGACAGCAATATCAGTTAGTTAGAAGTTTGACAACCTGTCTTACCAAGGGACAACACGTCACGTATATCATATTTTATAGGGTAGTGTTGAACCAAGTCGTGTGTTCTCAACTGTCATTTATCTTTGACAGTTAATTCTCATTTAGAAAGTATAAGTTTATGCATGTTTGACATTGCGGACTAATAATGAACTTCGATGAATTGTTGCTTGAACAAATACCAAAATGTTACATGCAAGTTCTTGCATTATCTTCATGGGGCATTGTAGGACTTTGATAGTTGTTATTATAACAGAACTGTAAGTAGGCATGAAAATTTTACAACCAGGCTTACCAAGAATGGGCTGAGGAGATTAGACAAGCAGCTCATAATCATCTTAGGGTGCCTTTCCACCAGAGATGTGCTATGTATCTGTGCTGCGAGGATGTTAAAGGTGAGCTACGAAACTGTTGAATGTTTCCCCTGATGCTACGCTATGTAGCTGTGCGAGTAAGATGTGCTATGAAGATGGGTAGCTGTGCTACGAAGATGCGTAGCAGCGCTACGAAAATGCGTAGCTGCGCTACGAAGACGCGTAGCTGCGCTACGAAGACGCGTAGCTGCGATTCGAAGATGCGCATCTCGAGCTATGCGATGTATTGATAGTAGGGAAGACGACCCATAGCACGCATCCATAGCACGGAGCCATAGCATGCATTCTTCTGTATAAAAAACACATGTTAGTTGAATCCGTTTTCACCAGTGCTGTGCTATGTAAACCAATGAATATGATTGGTGGATATCAAACGCATCCGCAGCAACGTAGCATAGCGCATCTGTGGTGGAAATGCAGCCTTAGGCTGCCCTATCCCACCCATTTCTGGGTACAGGCCTCCTCCCTTGTTTTCCACATTTGCCTGACAGTAAGGTGAGTGCCTACCAAGTTTAAGCCGCGATCTTTTGATTATAGTTACTTCACGTCAAATACCGATACACAACTTGATCCTATTAAAATATTAGCATATTTGGAAATTGGCTAGTTAAATGATGATTTGATTTATACTAATACATTAAATAAAAATTAGGACTAATCATTTAAAATTAGTATGGAGCGAAATCATGCTTGTTGCTGCTAGCCTAATTACCTGATAATCAATTAACTACGAACATGAGATTGATGTTTGCGTTTGACGTGTCCATGATGTGACGTGTACTCTTCATTGTTTATTGTATATGGTGTTAAGTTACCTGTATAATCGTAGATGGATAGTGTACTGTATAGATAATCTTAGCCTAAAATTCCTCTTACATATATATATTATATATGTTGTCGCATATTTTGGTGAAAATGTAGTAAGCGTCGCTGACGTCAGCGTTGCAGTATGGTTATAATATAGAACGCAATTTATATTGGTACGCGACTGACATAAGCGGCCGAAATAGGCGACTGAAGCAGGCAACCGACGTAGGCGACCGATGTACATTTCCAACACCAGGATTTAAGGCTACAGGTGAATCTCAAATATTTCACTTTTTTCTAATTTTATAGGTAATACTCGTATTATCACGTGGGCATTATTAGTGGCAATGGGCAGGCCATATTGCTAGCAGAGCAGATGGCCGATGGGGTCGAAAAGTACTAGAGTGGAGACCACGGACTAGCAAGCGCAGCGTAGGACGTCCACCAGCAAGGTGGACAGACGACCTTATAAAGGTCGCCGGAAAACGCTGGATGCAGGTCGCTTCTCGAGATCAAAAGGGGAGGCCTATGTTCAGCAGTGGACGTCCTACGGCTGAGATGATGATGATGATGATGATGATGATTATCACGTTGATTGTGACGTGTGACTGACATCATCGCTCTCAAAGAGTAATAATTTCAAGAATACCATGTGTATAACACTAGCTGTTGCTGGCTTCGCCTTCCTCAAATATTTCCCCACGGGAACGTATTACGAGAATAAACGATATCCTTTGTGTTTTTCTGGGCTATATAACCTATCTCTCTACGTTCTGATGTGAAGATTGAGTAACAAACATTCTATACGAAAATATTGTCATTTTTTTAATGCATGTCATCGCAAATCATTTTGTCACTGGCTTTTGCCAGCGGCTTCACCCGCCCCCTTATTGTCTATGTCACTCAGCACCGATGCAGCATTCAACTGGTGAAATAATTTTTGTTTCCTCTTTGTAATGAAGTGTAGATTAACATCAGATATGAGCCTCTTACAACTTGCAAAAACACGTAAGAAATTCGTAAGAAGACATTTCGTGCACGTACGGCTGTACGCGTTAATATTATAACCGTAATCATTCCTTATTCCTTTTTATGTATTTACTCTTTTGCTACTGGCCTTTTCTCGAGTAACAATTTATTCTGAAACTTTGAAAGTCACATACAGGGTTATCTACATTTTTGGAGCTAGAATGAGCGGTGTAATTTCTAACTTTATTTTCCTAACTTTTGACAGACTAAAACATGTTTAATATTTTAAGTTACTAATTATACGTCATTATAATGCTACGTTATTCTAATACCTAGTTCTGTTCTTTGTTCTCTCATGAATGGTTTCTTAGTAGACTGCAATAATTAAACGATACTAAAAACTTTTCTAAGAAATAATTGTATTCAGAGCGTGTACAAAGAATTTCATTTCATAGAATACTTCCGGGTTTTTATTTGTTGGAATGACTGAACCGATTCTAATGAAACTTCACCCGCATACACACATCAAAAAATGTTTGTGATCACTAACATAATAAGTAATTTCGCAAAATTAAAAAATGTTTGAAAGCTTTTATAATTATAATGCGGTATGGCTTACCTACACGCTTAAATACATATAATTCGTCGTAGTCGTAGAA
Source organism: Agrotis clavis (assembly GCA_954870645.1). NCBI lineage: Eukaryota > Metazoa > Arthropoda > Insecta > Lepidoptera > Noctuidae > Agrotis > Agrotis clavis. The sequence continues at coordinate 23,849,688 of OX940927.1, read as the reverse complement.
CAACGACGGTTTTGATTTTTTTCAATTTTTGCTTTTTGACGTAAAATGAGCTTAAATGCCGTGCTTTATTAGCCGATAACTCTTTTTTTTTAATATTATTTAAAATAACTGAGATACTGACTAGGAATACTGACGGATTTGATTTCTTAACGCAGTAAAATGACGTAATATTCTATACGCCCGTGTACTACGCTGCCCTCTGCCCCCCGCGCCCCGCTTACGCCCGTGTGCGCCTGTCGGATTGTTAGTTCCGCCCATGTTCTGAGTAAGGTTGCGCGTGGCCTTCGCTTTGCACTAATTAATACGTTAACTTATTTTTATTTAACTCTTAGGCTTTATTGCATGTCCTATAATATTTTTTTTTTTTTGTGCAGATTTTCCTAGAACAACGACGGAAACCACTTTGCGTCATATAATTACGAGAAAAATCCGCAAAACAACGACGTATGATAACATACGACACACAAGTTTTCATAAAACAATGATATTTTATAAAATTTTTTTAGGAATTTATCTTGTTGGTCAGATTATAAAAGTTCAGAAACAGAACAACATGTCCAAATTTGAAGCTTAGCGGATCAGCGGTTTCTAAAATATACCCTTAAACTCCATTAGAAAACTTTAAAGCGCCGTACTGTAAAGTTACTGATTTTCAGAACCGTCTTTCTTCTACGACTGTGACGAATTATTTACATTTATAACAAGTCAATGTTTGACTATTTCGTATAATAATATATTCTACTTATTTACATAGTAAATTATAATGTGAAGGAGTGCTTTGCCACCTTATCTCCTTGTTGTCTATACGGATATAAATAGTTTAAGTATTCGATGTAGCCTAGTTTTATTTTCAAAAATATAATCATAACGTTACTATGTTCTTGTTGATATTATCATACGATTACTTAAAAATAAATATGACGGTCAATGAAAAATGTGAGTATAAGAACTGTTGCCGAATTACAAAATTCAGCAATATTCATCACTAAGTATACTTTAAGCAATGCTAACAAAATTAAATGTCGCACTAAATTACACCTTATCCCGTATGTTTAGGTATCACTTTACTTCTGCAACTACTCTGCTTACTGGCAACAAATGGTGAGAGATTCCTATCGTATCGTTTAGTTCTGCCGCAGTAATTCATTTCCCGCAGTTGCACGTTATATTTAGGAGCTGATTTAATTACTGTTTTGGTCTCTGTTCTCTGTGATGGTTGCTTTATTATTTTTGTTCCAGGGTGAAGTTTTCCTCAGTATCAGTGTCTGTTATCATTAACGCGAAGCGAAATTTTAATGAATGCATTTTGTGCGGGCACTGTTTAGGTGTTACTTTACAATAATTAACAGTTTTTTTTTTGTTTAGTGTGTTCATAAAATGTAATAAAAGAATCTTGCTCGTGTTTCAAAATTATCTAAATAATTTGGAACACAAGCAAGAATATTATTGCAGAGTCTGCTGGGATCAGTATTGCATAATTATAAGTATGCAATACTGATCCCAGGCTTTGCACAGTTGCAGTTTGTGAGTAAAAAATATAGCAAATGTTACGTGATGATAATGTCTAAGGGCTTTAAAAGCATCGTCTGCGCGTTTAAATACGCAGTGTGCCAGGGACTTTAGTTTTCCATTGGTTAAAGATTTATTTAAGTTTAAAAAAAAAAGTTAGATTCTACTGAGCCATATAGCGCACCGTCACCGCACGACATTTTACAATACAATGAAAAAATCGACCTCAGTTGCAGGGTTTCGATAGCTTAGTTGGTTAGCTATCTAGAGTACTATTTATCTAAAAAGACGCAGGATCGAGCCAGTCGAATTTTTCTTGTCTTAAAAATCTTTTAAAAAACAAATATTTCGTTTTTAGCAGTTACTTAGTTTCTAAAAAGAGATTCCTTGATAATATAATATATTTAATATAATTATTATCACTTTCGCGGGTGCAGCTATTTGAATCCGTTTTCTAGAATGACACAGTAAATGCCCTACACATTTATATGACGTATAAAACCGTAGAGTCCAAAGATGTAAAATGTTTTATAGACATGACAGAAAAGTTTTTTCACGTCATCATTTTCATACGTTCTATCATTATTATAAGTAAAGCGAGCGCACCCCTGTGCAGTGACACAGTCGCACTGTGTACGAGCGCGGAAGGCGCGGGGGACGTATAAAGACGTTGTGCCACGTGTGAGTGGCGTTGCCGCACACTACCAACGACTTATATTCAAATGGTAAAAAAATCGAATCTACGTGACAGTAAAGTTTTTAGTATTTTACATGTTGTGACACAAGGTACGAATATTACGATTTTAAAGTTAAAGTTCATCGGATGTAATTAATGTTCTATCGTCAATTATTTTTTCAATTTCAACGTCATGCCACGTTGTGCCATGTTAAAAATTCAAATTGTGACGTATAATCTCGTAGTGCCCGCGAAAGTGTTATTTGTATATTTTATGATTGTATATTTACTTTCAATTATACGTACCATTGAAAGAAATCCAAACAAAGCTCATTTTGACGATCACGATACCGTGCATTTTCAAAAAACTATCACAGAGTGACAGTAAAACGACGAAAATTGAAAACGTCCACGCGGTCCGGTTTCATTCCCAAAAATAATGAGCATACCCCTTCACACCGGAGATGACGATTCCATCACTCGTCTGCATCATTATAATGTACAATCGGTTTGAATATTATAATTTATTTTTACTCGGAAAACCCAGAATGTATTTTTATTCTGTTTTCCTGGTTATGTCAAGCTCAAGATTTTGTTCGTGACTTCTTTTTTTTACATGGCGTGTTTTAATGTTTTTTAATTGTGAATAATGCATGTTATAAGGGCATTTCAAATTCATTAAAACGTTAAACTAGAACCAATTATGTGAAATTAATTACCGTATAAATAATAATTTTACTCCGTGAATTAAACTTTACTTGACTTCTGTAACTTCTTTTCAGTCAGTCAAAAATGGCCCTTTTTATGTGGTGCTAATTCATCTAATGAATCCTAACTGCTTCGGTTTAGCGGATAGGGCTCGCAGACTTGACAGAATCAAAATCGCCCTGTTTCTTCAGTTGTTCATTGCGTACCGGGGCCACAGAAACCTTTTAAGGTATTAGGAACTTTAACCTAAGGCGGTCAATAGTTCCTGCTGGGTTTGTGGCTAGGAAGTTTCTACTAATTCGAATTGAAACATTCTTTTTGGCGTTCAATAATCCCTTTATCGAAGAAGGCTCATATAGGCTATATAACATAACGCTACCACCAATAATAGCTGAGCAGTTAGTAACAGAATTCAACTGTTTTAGTGATTCCAGTCAAAATAAAAGGAAATCAAAAGTTCCTTTAATTTATCTGGGCTGAGTACGTACAATAAGTACCTACATCATGTAAACCAGAAAGTGGTACACAGACATTAATGTTTACAGAAACCATTTTCACACACAGAAATACAGAGAATTTCAACGCTTTGACCTCAAAATGTAAATAGTATTCTGTACCGTATTTAACTTCAAAATGGTGAAATATTGTGCTTAATTAAAACTCGCTGTAAAAAACCTTTTATGCTTTTAAAATGATAATAATATTTTACAACCCATTACGGCTTTTTTACCGTAAACTATATTAATTTAACCGGCTTTAAAGGAAAATTTTATTTTATGGAAACACCATAATTCACATAAATATCAACAACGTTATTTATCTTGATTCTGAGGTTTTTTAAGTGAGAAGGACTTATATGTAAGTCATAAAAAATGAATTTAAAAAACATCCGAGTTGAGGACCTCTTCCTTTTTTTAGAAGATTAAAGCTTATTAAACCTATACGAACTTTAAAGTAACCATACTTACTTACATTTTTCATGGATTCCTGTTTATAACTCGCTGAAGTCACTTTCAGTGCCGAACTACTTTTAATAAATTTAAACTCACTGCTACATGAATTACGGTCCATATTCTACTAATACGAATATCAACGATTATTCTCATTCTTTTTTTTTTCTTTCACAGTTACGATACTCGAGTGCCGGGCCCATCAGCGCACTGGGTGGACGAAGCCTACATCGGCCGAGCCCACTGGCACAGCACTCCCACTGCTGGTCTTCGAATGGTGGACATCAAAGCCAAAGACAGAGCGATCTACAGATGTCGAGTCGACTTCCATGTGTCGCCGACCAGGAATTATAAGATCGCATTGGATGTTATAGGTGAGTCAGAAAACTAAATATTTTAGATCTTTTTATTATCAGCCTGGGTTTCGCTAATCAGCGTTCAGGTAAGTTTCCCGTCTTTGCTGTATCTAGGACCATTAAAAGGTCAATGGCACATCATACCAGCACCTCAACTGCACAGCTGCAGCACGGCGTAACCTCGAAGTTAGGTTACGGCTAGCCGTTAGCGTGCTAACTGCGCGTCGCTCGTCCGCGAGGTGTAAGCTCGCAGTCCGCGTGCCATCTGCGAGGTGCAAGCTTGCTGTCACCGTGAACATAATAATTGTTTATGAGGCATTTGTTTCACTAGCAACTCGGAGTCGGCTCGTCGTAAGCACGCTGTCTGCTCGCTTGCAGCGCGCGGGCTGTGAGTCGAGTTGTATGGTAGCGAGTAGGGCGCGCATTCCCCGCGCGCCTTTGGCTTTTTCATATTGACATTATGAAATATATTATACGACACATGATTTAAGGCTCTAATTTGGATGACAAGTTAAGTGCTGGGTTGGAGCCGCGCCGTTGCCGTGCCGGTATAGTGTGCCATGACCTTTAGGCAGTCTCTATCTTTGTTTTGTTTCAAAAAGGTTTCAGTTCGGTTCTGGTTCATCCATAAAATTGGAAGACAGTAAGTGACATCATATCGGCGACAACGATAATGGTCAACAACAATTTGATTGTCAACTACTCGTATTACAGTTAAAACAGCGAACAATTTTGTTTTTTCCTGTAAGACAATGTTATCAAAACATGTTTCATTACAATGTTTTAGGTTGGATTCCTAGGTTATGAAAAATGTTGATGGGTATTTTCCTATAATTTCAGTAGCAAACCCGAGTCTAGGCTCACTCATATCATAGAACTGAAAATCTTTGCCGAAATATTACAGGTACAGGTACCTTTTTTAACGTGGTAAAATCATTAAACGAGTCCTCCCACCCAGGGCAGGGCGGGAGGGACTGTCAGACTCGTACTGACTAAAATCCACGGTGTCCTTCAATAGCCCTTTACGTTACGGCAGGTTTTGGCCCTCTAGAGGAGGGCCCCGTCACAATGCTGACACTCTTTGAGGCGCGCGTGGAACACAACACGCCGTCGCGTCGACTCGGGCATGGTCCATGGTCGGACAGCGAGTCGCCCTTTACTCGCCGCCCGCATGCCCGCACCTACAGTGGCCGGAGATCGTCTGCCGACGCCGTCGCCGTGGGCGTCTACCACTCCGGCTGGGGTGGAGGGAGGATATCCTACTCTCCCTCACGAGACCCGCCTCCTCCTTCGCGAGCATGACTGCTTCGCAGAAGGAGGCGACCGCTTCCCACTCCATCTCGGCCCGCTGCATGGCCTCGACCAATGCCGGGCGCGAAAGGTCTCAGCTTATCGGCGCTGTGAGGACAAGGTGGTGCTCTGCCAAAGCGGGGCAGTCCTGCACCGTATGCTCCACCGTGTCCTCAGGGCGATCCTCGCAGTAGTGACACCTAGGCGTTTCTTCGCTCCCTATCAGATACTGGCACCTCCCGATACTATAGGTACTTAGCTATAAGTACAATGCGTAACCATTTGGAGATTACAGGGTAGACGTAACGTATCTGCTGTAAAAGTCAATCGGACACGCGACTTTGAAACGCACAAACGTTACTAAACGTGGTCACCGCGCCCACGCCGAGGCTTGTTCAAATTGAAGCTTTGCGCGCCAGGGTTGCGGCACTTTCTCAACAGAAAATCGTGACCCTGAAAAGTAAAGGGCTATTGAAGGAACACCGTGGATGTTAGTCAGTACGAGTTTGACAATTCCTTTTGCTCTACCCAGGGCCGAAGGACTCATTAGGAGACTTTCGCTCTCAATTTTCCATTGTGTAGTAAGTTAGTAGCTATATTTTTAACCTATACAGAAAAAAAAGGTACTTAATTGAAATGATGACCCAATATGAAGCGACTAAATCTCTTCTGCGTGGGCTACAAATAACGAATGTCATTGAAACGAAAAGCTTTGTGAAGGAATTTGATTCCCTTAATAGAATTAACCTTTAGGAGTAGGGCTCATGTTTCTTTGATTCTTTGTCCTTTAAAAATAACAAGTCGAATTCACTTTAACATCACTCATTGTTGTCTACTTTCCGGGTATCGACAAACTCAAAGGAATGTCAAAATGTACTATGAAAAGAACCTACCGTTTACCCTTTTTATCGTGGTAAAATCATCAAATGAGTGCTTCCACCCACGGGACGGGAGGGACTGCCAGACTTGTACTGACTAAAATCCACGGTGATCCTTCAATAGCCCTTTACGTTCCAGGGTCACGGTTACCTGATGACAGTACCGCCACCCTTTCATATTTATAATACTAGCTGTTTAACCACAAATTGTTTATTTGCAAGAAATTACTTACATAGAAGAAAAGTTCTCGAGTGGCGGCCAAGGAAAAGAAGAAGCAGCGTAGACAGGCCTCCTACTAGGTTGACCGACGACATTGCAGGCAACCGATGAATGCAAGTGTCAAATTGTCGTTCAGCATGGTGGTCTAAGGGGGAGCCCTATGTTCAGCAGTGAATATCTTCCGTCTGATAATGATGATGTCCTAGATAGCTTTGCCAGCGGTTTCACCCGCTAAAACATTAAATTAACCTACAATTATCCCACGAGAACATTAAGCAGGATAAACCATAAGTGTTAATCCAGGTGATGATGCTGTCTGTGTACCAAACACATACATACTCACAAACTTACGCATTTATAATAATTAGTAAGAATATAATAAGAAGTAAAACGAGTAAGAAGTTAGATTCATCATCATCATCATCATCAGCCTATAATGTTCCCTCGCTGGGACACAGGCCTCCTCTCTGTGAGAGAGAGTGGGCCATAATCCACCACGCGGGCCCAGTGCGGGTTGGTAGATGTCACATGTCTTCGATTTTTTGGTTCTAGGACATGCCGGTTTCCTCACGATGTTTTCCTTCACCGTTTTGAGAGCAGTGGTGATGAAATAAATTACACAAAGTAATGCGCCTAGCGGGGTTCGAACCCACGACCTACAATTCGTCAGTCGGGACCGATACCACTCGACCACCACTGCTCAAACAAAACATACATACATACTCACAAACTAACGCGTTAATTAATTAGTAAGAAGTAAAAAGGTAGATTAGTTTTTACTAAAAGTAAAACGAGTAAGAAGTAAGATGAGTTAGGAAGTTAGAATTAGGATGTTAGAATAAAGAATTATTCCCGTTGGATCCCACTTTTGGATCCCATTTTTTAGGTAGTTCCGATGAATCCCATTTTTAATTCCCGTTGAATCCCACTTTTTGACAACATGTGTACATATCAGAAGAAAACTGTTATCGTTATTTTACTGATGTATTCTGAGTAACTAATTTATGAATTTTACCAAAAAAAAAAAGTTCCACAAGATCCGGCCACCATAGGCTTTCCATAGACCGGTCACCAGTGTGTAGAAAGATGGCAGAGACACATTCTAAGAATTTGTTTCAGTCTTTACTTCAAAACTGATAGAATGTCACTAACCAGCAAAAGTACTAGGCTAGTATAAGATCAAGGTGGTATTTTTTGCAGTCTGGTGCCACGTGACACGCAGCGCGGCCGCGGGGGTAAGGTAACTCTAAATGGCCTGCCAAAGTACTAGGCTAGCATAAGCTCAAGGTGGTACGTTTTTCAACGGGGTCAGCGAAGATCATTGAAAAGCGCTGTGATGCCACGTGACAGGGGGGGGGAATCACTCTAAATGCCTGCTGCGCTCTAAGATATGGGCCCCTTAAAACACTCCGTGGTGATACAGCTGCACGAGAGACGGTGCGACGAGGTAGCCTTAGCCTTACAAATCTTCCCCTTTAAAAACCCCTTAGAAACGAGATTTAAAAAATAATAAACCTGCAATTTGTTATGTAATCGATAAATCGATATAATGTTATATTTTTTTTGTGATATTGACAACACTGTAATTCGACACTGACTGACACTTGTCATGTTGCGCTCAATATGGATGTGTTTTTTATTGGACATCGTCTACACTCTCGCCCCAGCCACCGCTGATGACGCCCGAGGGCGTCGAAAATCGCGAGTCATATTCCAGCCGCTTCTGGTCGAAGAGTCCGGGAGCCGTCCGACCAAGGACAGGTCCAAGTCATGGCGCGTCGTGTTTCACGCTTTCCTCAAGGGAACTGATGCGAGACTGGACCATAGGGCCATACGCCTAACACGACGCGGGCGAAACCGCAATTTATGATAGCAATTTTGTCGTTGAAAGTACTCGCATTCAGATTTTTTAAAGCATGTGGGATCCAACGGGAATTGTTTTTGGGATTCAACGGGAATAAAACGTTTTTCTTTTGTTATGGGATTCAACGGGAATTACTTTTAATTTTTTTGGGATCCAACGGGAAAAATATTCAAGTGGGATTCAAAAGTGGGATCCAGCGGGAATAATTCAGAATAAAACATAGCGTTTCATGTCCAGCTTTCAATACACATAGGTACATGACATAATTTGTTGTGGCCGTGTCATACTGGGCCCAAGGTCGTCTGTTTGACTTTGAACACTGAATTCGCAAATTAACACTGAGTTAGCACGCGCTGTTAGTTTAATTAAAATTAGCATGCCCGAAATGCCAGACAGGTCCATGATTTATGTCATAATTACATCATATTTTCTGTGTCGCGGTTTTGTGTTCCATTTTTATTTAAAAAACACATTTCGTAAACACTGTATTTTTGTGTTTTATGAATTGTTGGATCCTGAAATGAAAAATAACTTTATGTGTTTCAATTAAAAATGTACATTACTTATGTGCTTTTTAAATCAAGTCATGTATCAGGTTTTTTTTTATGAAACTTCTAAGTAAATAATTAAATGTGAAATTTTGGATGAATGGATGGATGTTTGGTTACTCAAACACGTCAGAACAGTTGAATGGATCTTGATGACATTTTGGTTCGGGTTATGATTTGGAATAACACATAATATAGAATTATACTGGCAACAGCTAGTGTCGAATATAGCAAGTTAAATTTCATTATTTTTATTGTTTTTTTTTTTTTTTAATTTTATGAAATGACTCCATCTATCGGTAATATCGATTTATCACAGAGATTGAAACGGAATTAAAATACTTATATGTAGGTAATATATTTTTTCCGGGTAAAGATTTATGAAAGCAAAACTAATCAGTGTTTTAAACTTTACAAACCATTTTTCACCCAATTTCTGTGATGATTTTCAAGAAAACAGCCATTAATTTTAAAATCGGATCACCAAACTATTTTTCTCAACAAAGCAATTAAGTTTTCCTAAGAAAAATAATGTCTGTACGATAGTAATACCTATTCATTCCGCCACAGCACATCGGGACCTTTTCTGTGAGAATTCTGGCAGAAAGTGGAATCTAATTAAGTAAGACATGTCCGAAAAGCTCTCAGCTTATGTAAACATGAGACTTTCTTGGAAATAGCTCAGTATTTTCTGGTATTAAGAGAGAAAATATACGTATTTTTACAGAGAATTACTTCATTTTATAGAATGAATGGTAGAAATGAGGATGAAGGACAAGAACAAGAATTGAATTTCAAGGTCTGTGCAGGTTTTTTTTTGTAATTTGCGTGTTATTACAACAGTCGTTGACTTGGCAGTATTGGTTATTATAATAAATCCTTCATAGCATGAAGCCTACATAGGCTTCTTGGAAACAATTTAAGACTTTTTGACTGACATTGATTCGAAATAAATAAGACGCAAATTATACCTATTTATTTATAATTAGTTACATTATAGTTCAATTATATTTAAATGAAAAAGTATTAAATGATACTTCTGTGACAAAACAGGTTCTACAGATTTATTCGGTCTGTTAAGTGATTCGCACACTGCACCGCAGCTTGGAACGCGACAAGTCCTGTACCCTTAGCACGAATTTTCACTCTTTTACTTTACAGCGTCTTTCCAGTATTTACAGCGTTTCTTGTATGAAAAAATGGAATAGCGCCTCTGGTGTGCGAAGAAGGAACTAATTTTTTCCTTGAAAATTGTCAATTTGAAATTGTCAAAGTTCCCGTTTACTTTACGTCTCAAATACTGAAAATTCGTGCTAAGGGTACTGAACACGAGTGTGGTCGTGGCGAGGTTGTTTCTGTGGGTTGTACTACGCAAGTACGCATGTTTTCAATGCAAAGGGAGATACATACTGTCAACACTCACGCGTTACGACGCATCATGTGGTACAGTGTACGAGTCGCTTTAATCTATTTTATTGCGAAGACATCTCATTGTCATGGAACTAATTAAACATACAAACAGAAGATATATAATTAATTCAAATCGGAATCATGTCCCCAACCACCCTCATCAAGTAGTTCCTGATGTATTCAGAATCATTGGAACACACCACATACACGAATAACATATTAACTTGAACAATAGTACGAAGTAACAGGTTGTAAGGGGGCTGGCTTACGACCTTAGTAATCTCACTCCTTCGCCCTATAACTTGGGAGAATTAAGCTCCCTTCCAGTTAATTTCAATTCTAAATTAATATGGGGCGGGTGACAGCTAAAATTATACAGTTCGTTGATCACTTTGGCAATTTATTGAAGTTCATGCCGGTTTCTGCCGATGTAATGGCTAGAGTTAAATCCTTCTTTTTAAAGTTACGATTAAATGTGTTTATAACAGAGAGAGAAAAAAATCTCTTCAAAAGGTTGTAATGATTTAGAGACCACTTCACAGTCAATTACCTCAACTCTGAGTACAAGTAGCAAATCCAACAGTATTATTAATATCACCAAATTGCTTTCACTAATCCCTTAAACATATTGATTACATTAATATCACATTGCAATCGTTCATTACACCGATTTGCGGGAGGCCTTGTTCAGCCACGCACATTAACAGGCTAACCATATTTCACGGCCAATAAGATAGCAGAACCCTATCAGCGATTATCCAAAACGTAAGTCAAGATATAAATTAAATCTGTATACCGAAACTATCTAGCCTATCTCAATGAGATCGCCGCGCAGATGGGCAAAACTCTTAAATTCTCACATAATCTCGCGTCCGTATCTGCTCTCCCCTTTTTGTGTTTTAATAAAATAATTCACCTTGAAGCGGCGGCCCAACAAAAGCTATGAGCCGTACCGTGGGGCAATCTCGATAAAAACTAGTACGATCGTAAACTTGACCCTCCCTTATCCTGGTCGAATCAACACGAAAAGTTTAAGGGAAGTCCAAACACGCCCTAGGATGATTTACGTTCGTACGCTGACAGTAAAATGCGGGTCAGGAGAAATTAAAATTTTATGAGGAATTACCAGATCTCGGAGGTGTATCGGGGCAACGACGGTAAAATAGATTACCTGCTTATATTACGAGCTTCTTACGTTTTTACGATATTTGTTAAGGGCAACATTTTGTTTTATGAATGAGGGATTAAGGTTTGAAGTGTGGAGTGAATAATAAAACAGACGACTAAAATGATGAAAGCCGTAAATCTAATTTGGTGTAAATGATGTCGTCAGAACTTTGATCGTCAACACATATGACTTGATTATGAACCATAAAATAACGTTGGGTCACAAGACAAGTAGGTAGCGTAGTAAGAAGTTCACTACCTTTAATAGTATTGTCATATCAGCATTATTACTGATTCTGCCAACATTCGTCATCTTACTGCTGGGCAAAGGCCCCCTTACATTGCTAGTAACAAGTTGAGCTCGTCCCGCTGGCCCGGCTGTCTGATAATTCTTAATTTAGTCCATACATTTTATGTATTCATTAGCAGATCCAATTCTCAGTTTATTTTGCACAAAATATTTATTAAAAAATTCGCACAGACACAGTTTTGAAAATTTTAGCGCAAGGTTTGGCATTCAAAGGAACACAGGATTTTTCGGTCAAGTAGGACACAATCACATTTAGGTGTACTTGCGAGAAAACACACACAAAAAAAAATTAAAACAATGTCTCTCTGAGGTCAACGTACAAGTATCACAGCTCTTAAATACTGAAGAGCTGATGAAAGCCCTGGCCACTTTAAACGTAAACATTTATCACGTTATAAACAGGAGATCCACGGCTTTCCATTATCTTTTATTGTACATCTAAAGCTGTACCTGTTTTATATTGCATTTATCTCAACGTTTTATCTTGCAAAGGACAAAATAAAGGCCCTTTGGTGGATTCCAAATTATTGTAACTACTTTAACCTGAGAACCTTTAGGCGCAGCTTATACAGAAGAAGAAAAGCGATGCCACCGCTTCATAATCATAGAAACCTAAAATGAACATAATGTTTTTGTCGCAAAGCAGACGGTGACCAGTCACTCGGTGGCGGTGACGTCGCCTGGAAATTCTGTTTCAGAAAAAAATTGCGATCACTTTAAAAAATCGAAATGTTTTTTGCAACGGCAGATTATATTTTGATTTTTTCTTCTTTTTAGAATATAAAACAATAAAACAGTTCAATAATTGTTTGTCCATAAAATAGATTATGCTAGTGATCACTAACTTTTTTGATGTGTATGACTATAAGGTCCATAATACGTTTATTTGATTATCCACCACCGCCACACGTCTCTCCACGTCTGGTCTGTATAAACCGCGCCTTAGAACAACCATTTAGATACGACATCCTTTGAGGAAATCTGGTATCTTCACTTCCACGTCAATACGAAAATCCTGTAATACTGAAATATCAGTACTTACTTTAATGTTAGTATTATCGATAAGGATAAAATCTTGCAAACTGTTCTAAAGGTTAGTGACTGAAATCCGGTAAGACTTTGCTTTTTTGCATAAAACTTACATTTAGTTTTAGGAGCCCTGCCTGTTATTATGTAAAGCTAGGGACAGGTTTCTTACCTGAAGTTGGGACTGAAATACCTTATGTAATCCTTACTAGATATTCTAGGACCCAATAATTTCGACAAGATAGGTAGAACTTAGTTACGACTTTAGGCGATCTATCTCATAAATATGATAATAGTTTTTAAAGAGATTAAAAAAAAGTCTTATTTGAGTTGAGCTCTTTGCTGAATATCATTAACAGGAGTACAGGTTGCTCTTTAAGGTTAAGCTACGTTGGCTGAGGTTGGTCTGTGGATGAACCATTTTTATTAGTGATGTTTCTCCGTGACCTGGTTCCTGGCTGTCATTTGTAGATATTCTATATTAGACTAGTAGTAGTATAGACTATCATTCTACAATTGACAACTTTGTCAGAAACTCGAAACTCTGACAACCAGTCTTGTCAAAGGGTATTGTACAACCCAGTTACTGGGTAGTTGCTTCATGTAAAATATGATTATTCAGCTGCATCGGGTAAAAGGCTATGCAGATAAGAAAATTGTAAATTAAACTCTTAATAACAGTTCCTAATCAAAACGATTCAAAAAACATTATTTAATAATTTGATTAGAAAATGAAAACAGACAGTGTAAAAAATAAGCCATGGAAAAAAAACCACAAAAAAAAATTACGACTTGGGAAACATATAACAAAATTAATGAGGTCTTTACAACAGATAACTGCCTGTTAATTAGGGGCCTAGCAACCTTAGAGGGAGGGTTTTCTTTAAGTGTTTAATTATGCCTTCTGCATCGTTAAAATGAAACGACGTGTAAAATTCTTAGGGCCACATCAGAAGCCGACTACCGTAGCGTCGCAAAGGCGCTTTTTATCGCGCCATTTTTTTACCATGCTCTCGATTTTCAACGATAGGCGTTGAGCTGAGAGTTGTGAATTCTGTAACTGCAACTGAGGGATTACTGACGGACAAAGCCAATGATCCTGCCTGACTTGAGAATCAAACCCAGCACCTTTTACTCAGCGGTTGCTCCTGTTACCACTATGCTAAGACTACGAGGTAGTCCCATTATATTTAAAAAGGCTTCTTTTCGTTTTGTTAACTACATCGTAGACTTTGTCCCTTCTCCAATAAAACAAAAATCAAATCTATGTATCTAACAAATTATAAATATCATGCGTAGGTTCCGATATACGTAAATAATTCATTAATTCAAATATCATAACGATCGGGTTCAGTCACTAAAAATACATGCCATTTAAGTGACAAAACAGTCTAAAAATACGTGCGAATTCACATCATTAGCATTTCTATTTACAATTTTCGCGAAGTCATCTTTATTTACAAAAGCAATAAATGTCTTTGTCATTCACTCATTCACTCATATCCGGTACTGAAGAAAGGTATCGGTTTTCATTCAATTTTCACGTTGACAATAATTCCAAGTCAAGTGATATTGAATTTCAAAGAGCAATTGATAACAAGTGTAGGATGTGTCTTTAATTTGTACAACAATTTCAATAATATTGTAGAAGAAAATAAAGGGACAATAATCGAATAGAAAATAAGTTGTTATATTTTGTTGTACTAATAATGGGTGTGTATGAGGAGAACAGGTCGTAAATACCAGTTATAAGCACCATGATCGAAGTTCATCCGTGATCATAGTCCTTGCAGCAGTGCCAAATATTGAAAACTCAAATCATGGTAATAGAAATCCGTTATAAGCTCTAATAACGTGAGTGACCAGTTTAAAAACCAATTTTTGTCCTCTTACAAGTAATAGTTTACATGTCTAATTTCTATATGCTCTCTACTCTGTAGCTATGACATTAGTGCAATAATATCTATATTATACATATAATAAAATAGTAGGAAAGTCAAAACTGTACATGGAATATTTTTTGAAAAGAATACTTGGGGTGTGATCTACAATCGATACCGAAGCCAAAAATATAGTTTTTAGAATTTTTGTCTGTTTGTCTGTATGTATGTCCGGGATAAACTCAAAATGTACTGGACGGATTTGAATGTTTTTTTTTTTGTTGTATAGGTATTAAGTCTGGCCAACACATAGGCTATAATTTATCTTGGAAACTTGAACACCTGGTGCAGAACCGCAACGGACCAGCTAAACTATAAGTGTACAAAAATGGTGCGATAGCAAAAATTGTTCCGCGTGATGAGCATTTTCTGCTGAGGGAATAAATTTGAAGATCTGGTACACCTGATGTGGAACTCCAAGAGCCCAGCTACACTATAACATATACAGGAATGACGTCTTGGCAAAGTTGTTCACCCTGATGAGCACTTTCTGTTGACATAATTATAAAAATTGAAGATCTGGAATACCTGATGTTAAACACCAAGAGCCCAGCTACACTATAACAAATACAGGAATGACGTTTTTGCAAAGTTGCTCAGCCTGAAGAGCACTCTCTGTTGACATACAAAAATTGAAGATCTCTGGAACACCTGATGTGGAACACCAAAAGCCTATCTAAACTATAACATATATGTATAGGAATGAAGTCTTAGCAAGAGTTGCTCAGCCTGATGAGCACTCTCTGTTGACGTATAAAAATTGAAGATCTGGAACACCTGTTGTGAAACTCCAAGAGCCCAGCTACACATGTAAAGGAATGACGTCTTAGCAAAGTTGTTCAACCTGATGAGCAGTCTCTGTTGACGTATAAAAATTGAAAATCTTGAACACCTGATGTGGAACACTAAGAGCCCAGCTACACTATAACATAATATATAGGAATGACGTCTTAGCAAGAGTTGCTCAGCCTGATGAGCACTCTCTGTTGACGTATAAAAATTGAAGATCTGGAACACCTGTTGTGGAACTCCAAGAGCCCAGCTACAAAGGAATGACGTCTTAGCAAAGTTGTTCAGCCTGATGAGCAGTCTCTGTTGTACGTCACTAACAAAGTAAGACGCGTATTTTGTTTTTTGTTTTTTTGTTGTTTAAAATCCCATTCGACTAAGACAACACTGCAACACTCAACGTCTTCGTAGTCATGAAACTGTGACAAAGCAAAGGTGTTTCAGGATTGTAATGTAGTCGTCTTCCCCTGGAGGCGACGGCCCTCCACCGCGTCTATCGAGGCGCATCGCCAGGAGAATGATCATCTCATCCGCACGCAAAATACGTGCATATGACGTGGAGTTGCGGATACCAGCCCGCTATACAATACAATACAATCGCCAGAATGAATCCCAGGAAAGAGCTCCGGCGCGATCACAGGGCAATAATTATGGAGAGAGCGACTGTCGCAACCGAGTTCCGGGCACGCCCCAACTAGGGTTGCCAACATTTTTTTGTTAGAATATAGATTTTTTTTGAAAAAGCCATAAAAAATATAGTACGCTTCAAAAAAATATAGTATTTTAGTAGGGAAGAATAAAAAATAGACTAAAGTTATATTTTTACTTATTTTTTTTTAAACTATATTTTTTTGCACTTCTTCCATATTTTTTAAAAACGTGTTCGTAAATTGCAGGAAGTTTTTTTTATTTTACTAATTTTAGTAATGAAATAGAAACGCAAAATATAAACATTTAGCTATTGTTCGGAAATATAGTATTTTCGCGTACTATATATTTCTTCAAAAGTATATAGTACGGAGACCCTAAATATAGTACAATAGGTACTATGTATTATATTACGGTTGGCAACCCTAGCCCCAACCGCGGTGGTAAGACCGCTCTTTAAGGAGTGGCTGGATAGGCGTCACGGCGTCCCGCCTGACCTACCACATGACTTATAGGTCCTCAACGAACACGAAAGTTTCGGGAGGTAGCAGTGTCGGATAGGGAAGGAAGAATCGCCTGGGTGTCACCACTGCGTGGATCGCCTGGAGAACACGGTGGAGCATACGGTGCAGGACTACCCACTTGGGCAGAGAACCGCCGTGTCCTCACTACGACGATAATCGGTGACCTTTCGTGCTTAGTATTGGTCGAGACCATGATGCTGCGGGGCGAGACAGAATGGGAAGCAGTCGTCTCCTTCTGCGAAGCAGTCATGCTAGCGAAGGAGGAGGCGGGACGCATGAGGGAGAGGACAATGTCCACCTCCAGCCCAGCCGCAGCAGTAGACGCCGATGGCGACAGACGTCGCTACACGATCTCCAGCCACTGTAGGCGCGGCCATGCGGGCGGCGAGTAAGAGTGCACGTTGTGTTCCACGTGATGTATTACCACGCTAAAAAAAATGTAATAGTCTGAATGTACCATGTCGAACAAAAAAGCCGTCGAGGCCGTGGAAAGAACACTTTGAGACATTCGCCATGATGATAGACCCATGGACAATATCACGGTAGGTACTGTTCTCCGGAAAATTCCAGCAGACACTGCCCGTTGTAAGAAGAATTGATAAGTTACGTATTCGGAGTCCCGTCAAGTGTAACACTTCATGAAAATTCTTGGCTATTTGATCGTGCGATACTAAAAAAATGACCAAACCGCTGCAATAAATGAAAACATATTAGCCGAAATTGTTGGGAATGATGTGGTACAATAACGTCGTCAATCAGGATGATGCCAGCAACTACCCACTCGAGATTTTAAATTCATTAACTGCCTGTGGTCCTCGAGCTCATTAAATAACCTAAAAGTAATAATAATGCTTCTAAGAAATCTAACTCCACCAAAATTGTGCAATGGAACGCGACTAATAGTTACTGCATTACACAGAAATTTAAGCGAAGCTGAAATTCTCACCGGATGTGGCTCAGGGGAAACTGCATTGATACCGTGAATACCACTCATCTCCAACACTTTCCTTTTCCAGTTCAAACTCACACAATTCCCGGTAGCCGCTTACTTCGCGATGACCATAAATAAGTCCCAAGGACAGACCCTGAAGGAAGCTGATGTCGTCCTAAGGTCCAACTGTTTTTCCCACGGCCAACTATATATAACACATGCTCGCCTGTCAGTAATGCTGACCAGCTTTTTATTTTAGCACCAGAGGGAAAAACTACCAATGTCGTTTATAAAGTGTTGTGTCTGGAAGTTTTCATTTCATTTGCTTTAAAGTTTGTTATAGATTCTATAACAAACTTTAAAGTGGGACATCAGGTACCCTCACTTTCTCAACTAATTAAAAAAGAGAATATTGGTATAGGTGCCATAAAACCAAATACAATGCGGACGAAGTCGCGGGCAACAGCTAGTAGTGTTATAAATAAGTATTGCAGCTTCATGATATCAAAGTTTTGTTATGGTTACTGGAAACAGTGATTTTCATTAACAACAACAACGGACCTCAATTCTAGGTAAGCATTTGCCTAGCAGTGGAAACTTTAGCTGATTAAAATAATCTGTAATCGAAATAGACGTCATAGAAAACTGTGATTCAATGTCTTTTTATAAATGTCTTTGAATTCAATCAACTTCATAATCAAATCTCTCACAAAGCATCGCAATCACTAAACCAAAAGGCAGCAAAAGGTGTTTCTTTATTCAGGCCAATAAAAAAGTTTCCGTACAAAAAAGTTCGGCCTTCCGTTAAACTTTTTCGTGTTGATTCCGACTCAGATATAGAAGGAAAACGGGTCAGTCCTCCAGTTTCATCTGATATCATGGGTCCTATAATATAGCAACGTTCTTATAGTCAAAGAGCCCGACTAATATCGACCGATCTGTTTACTACGACCATTACGTTTTTTGTTACCTTAATTATAAATAAATTCCTGACAAAATTAAACCTAATTGCATTGTTGACCGATTTTCCGTTGGGGCGTACCTAATCCCGAAATAAATATTATATCTCAATCCAAATCCTCATCTATGCTATTGGATGGCTGATTGTGACGTCTGAACATCTTAATGACATGTATTTGCGATTGAGTCCTTAATTGATTCTAGAAAATGACCGAGTTCAAGATTGCGACACAGCTAGATTATTAATTTTCAGCATTAGACAGCCCTGACACCATTATTATTTTACTTGCATAATCCATTTATAGTTTTTAGAAACATTCTCATTTATATTACTTCAGATGGTTGAGGTCGATCTTAGTTGGGATCTTGTACGATAATTAGACATAATACGCAGAGATTTCCATTAATAGAATCTATTAGGTGAACGAAGAATTTCATTCAACATTATCCTACGCAATTAATTAAACGTTTTCATGTACTATGTGTGTGTTTAGAGTAAATGGTACTATTCATTTTGAAACTGGAGTTTATGAGTGGCAAATATTGCAGATTAAAGGAAGAGACTTGATTGTTCTGATCTATGAAATAAAAATTGAATATAAAAACACTGTTTTTTAACATCATTGGCTTAGTGACTTTCATTGCGTTTCATTCACACCCTGATCTTGCACACACGGATGCACATCAAGCTATGGAAAACCAGTATAAGCTGAACGTTGAATGTGCGGAAATATCATACAAACCGAGACCAAGTAGCCGTGTGTACTAGGATTTTAAAAAATATAGAGTTTCTCAACCCCGCAACATGTTTAGTATTCACTCAATAAACTAGAAAATACCATGAAACATGCAACCGCCAAGTATTCAAATTCCGATTACTATCGAATCACTCGATACTGTCAGATCGATTCCCGAGAACGAAAAATACGCGGATATGCCATCATCGGCAGATATCCGCCATTCTTGGGCCCAAATACTGGGGGAATTCTCATTTCAGTCGACCCGCACTTATGTGTAACGTACGAAACAATGAAGGGGTGGCAGATGTTCATTTTAGTAAGCGATACTTGCACGGTATGGATATGAAAGCTTCGCATGATTGCCGGCATCCTCCCTGAATACTCCTATCGTGAAACCTTTTGTTTTGACTCAACGAAAATATTTTCATTTCCTCGGCCATGTTCGAACGCTCCTAGTTTGTGTATCCGCAATTTGGAGGATATTTCGAGGTCGTTGAGAGCCTTTTGCGATTCACCGCGTACTGATTTCATTTTGATTGTGAATAAATTTACAACAGGAACATTTTCTAAGCACTTTTGTTTTCGTGTAGATATTTGTATGGATTGACAGCCGATTGTAGGCTGTGTTTTATTTTTATTTACGATACAAAGTTTTGTAAACAATTAAGGTTCGTTTATCTGATCTTACTTTGTATTGGAAATCACAGTGTTTTTTGCCTAAAAGCTGTGATTGTAATTCGATACTACACAAAACAATTTTGTTTTTGTTTACCTATGTTATTTCGAAAATAAAATTATTGGAAGCTTTTACTAAAGTATTGTGTTCAAAGACTGTTCTACAATATTCCGTGCACAAAACAATGTTTTGTGAACAGAACTTACAAAAATAACTTGCAAAAATATTACCGGTACCTACTGAAAAAAAAAATTTAATTGTAACGTTTAGATTCGATCGTATACAATTAACGTAATAATATTATAATCCAAAGAGTAATGAACTAAAGATGTAGTTGTACGAAGTTTATTGTTTATAATATTTTTCTATTCTTACTTTATAAAAATACATACCTACGGCGAATTTCAACGAATTAAATTGCTACTGAAAATACCCAAATCACATTTTACCCAACTTGAATACCGAACTCAAGACCATTAAAGTGACCGCACAAGACAAATTAGGAAGGCAATTTCCTATATTAAGGTCCTGTTCATTATTCTGCAGTTAATCATACATCAGTATTGTAGAACATTTTTCCTGTTACAGAACTTCCAAGCAAACCAGTCGTGTTCGACGAGTACGGGAAAGAAATCTCAAGTACAGCTGGCCCTTATCACGAAGGAGGAGAGTTCAAACTTATTTGTTCCGTCAAGGGTGGTAAGTGCTCAAATCGTTGAACAACTTTTGGCCGCAATTTTCTTGTACCTATCTCAGAAAAACTATCGTAAAAAGTATTGTTTGTGATATAATACAGGTTGTAGTTAATAATATATGCCGAATAGGTGTGATGACAATAACAATAAATTGCAAATCATTTTCATCCGCTATTTAAAAATAATGGACACATTTTTTTACTAATTAAAACTGCCAAACAAAACGCATTATAACTCGAGAGTGGGGATTCGTGACATCATAACTATCTAAAATATTATCAAAAAGTGACGTATTGTGAATGTCAGCGTCATCTTTGTCAATTGATGAAAAGTAACATACTTCTACTAGAAAATACTAAAAAGTCTTTTTAACTATTGTATCCAATTGTTTTCATTATTGAGTAACATTTAAACAATTCCAAAAAGCATGAACATTTGATTTGCATTTTAAATTGGCTATGTATGCCTACCAGATCTGCTGATAGTTTTAGAGTCTAATTATAATAAACATTTTTATGCAAATTCTTTCACTAATGACCGCATTAATTTGTTAAAAACCATTTCTATCTGCATTTTATCGGGATTAATTTGTATTCCCGCGCTATAAATGTTAATTTTATAGCAGAAAACTCGATCTACATTTCAGCTCACCTGGGAAATGATTTCAAAAGTTCAAAAGCAATAGGAACCCCAATGGTTCTTACAATGCTACGGAATTTTTGGGGAAACAAGTACCAGGGCCGCATGAAATAAAAGGAAGTGTTTGTGTATTCGCGAGCCTCTAACTTACAAACGTAATATAAACAGAGGAAAATGGAAGAACAAGAAACAAACGATCACTTGAACGGTCTCACCAGAATCGTATCCACTCAAACGAAATTGATTGAAATGTATCGTTTATTCTTCTCTCCTGGTCATTTTATCTTCCAACGTTAAATTCTTTGATGTCATCAACCTTTTGATATATTTAAAATAACTAAAAGTTCAAGTCTAAACAATTCCAAAAAGCATGAACTTCAAGTTAAAAAAAGTTCAAGTCATTCTGATTTTCACGTCAAATTAATATTGATATTACATTTGTGTAACAAATAGCACAATCATGTTCTCATTACGAAGGGATGTAATAATTATTATTTGAAAACAATGGAGGGCTCATTGTGTTCTAGCGTTTATAATAAATGTTTTGTTCTAGGTTACCCGACGCCGAGGATTCAGTGGCTTCAAGGTGACACTGTATTGGCAACACTAAGTGCTGGAGAACATTCTGGCCCGACAAGATCACTTACTTTGGTGATTAGGAATGCAACGAGGGCGCATTTAGGAGCATTGTATACTTGCACTGCGGATAATACGCTGCTGGCTTCGCCGCAGAAGACTACTATCAAAGTTGATTTGTTTTGTAAGTATTTTGATTGATTTTTTACTTACTTATAAAATAGTACTATCCGCTCGCAAGTCGGTGATTGAAACCGTTCTTTATTTGATTCTCTTGTTTTGTCACTTTCATCGAAGTTGTATTTTAATGTAAAACGTATTTTAAGAGTGTATTGCTTTAAAATCATCTGAAATAAGGTCTCATTAATTTAAAATATTACAGAAAAATAATGAATGTAATTATTATAAACTTTAAAATAAAATATTACCTACTAGCTGTTGCCCGCGACTTCGTCCGCATTGTATTTGGTTTTATGGCACCTATACTAATATTCTCTTTTGTAATATTTTGTTGAGAAAGTGAACCCTCACTTCTTCTTCTTCTTCTTCTTCTTCTTCTTCTTCTTCTTCAGGTACCCACCTGATGTCCCACTTTAAAGTTTGTTATAGAATCTATAACAAACTTTAAAGCAAATGAAATGAACACTTCCAGACACAACACTTTATATACGACACTGAGTTTTTCCCTCTGGTGCTAAAATAAAAAGGAGGTCAGCATTACTGCCAGGCGAGCATTTGTGTTATTTAATTGGCCGTGGGAAAAACAGTTGGACCTTAGGTCCACATCAGCTTCCTTCAGGGTCTGTCCTTGGGACTTATTTATGGTCATCGCGAAGTAAGCGGCTACCGGGAATTGTGTGAGTTTGAACTGGAAAGGGAAATTGTTGGAGATGAGTGGTATTCACGGTATCAATGCAGTTTCCCCTGAGCCACATCCGGTGAGAATTTCAGCTTCGCTTAAATTTCTGTGTAATGCAGTAACTATTAGTCGCATTCCATTGCACAATTTTGGTGGAGTTAGGTTTCTTAGAAGCATTATTATTACTTTTAGTTTATTTTATGAGCTCGAGGACCACAGGCAGTTAATGAATTTAAAATCTAGAGTGGGTAGTTGCTGGCACCATCCTGATTGACGACGTTTTTGTATGACGTATAAACCACATCATACCCAACAATAACGGCTAAAATGTTTTTTTCATTTATTGCAACGGTTCGGTAATTTTTTTAGTATCGCACGATCACATAGCTAAGAATTTTCCTGAAGTGTTATACTTGACGGGACTCCGAATACGTAACTTATCAATTCTTCTTACAACGGGCAGTGTCTGCCGGAATTTTCCAGAGAACAGTACCTACCGTGTCTATCATCATTGCGAATGTCTCAAACTGTTCTGTCCACGGCCTCGACGGCTTTTTTGTTCGACATGGTACATTCAGACGATTACATTTTTTTAAGCGTGGTAATACATCACGTGGAACACAACGTGCACTCTTACTCGCCGCCCGCATAGCCGCGCCTACAGTGGCTGGAGATCGTGTAGCGACGTCTGTCGCCATCGGCGTTTACCGCTGCGGCTGGGCTGGAGGTGAACATTGTCCTCTCCCTCATGCGTCCCGCCTCCTCCTTCGCTAGCATGACTGCTTCGCAGAATGAGGCGACTGCTTCCCATTCTGTCTCGCCCCGCAGCATGGCCTCGACCAATACTAAGCACGAGAGGTCACCGATTATCGTCATAGTGAGGACACGGCGGTGCTCTGCCCAAGCGGGTAGTCCTGCACCGTATGCTCCACCGTGTCCTCCAGGCGATCCACGCAGTGGTGACACCCAGGCGATTCTTCCTTCCCTATCCGACACAGCTACCTCCCGAAACCTTCTTGTCCGGTGAGGACCTACGTCATGTGGTAGGTCAGGCGGGACGCCGTGACGCCTATCCAGCCACTCCTTAAAAAGGGGTCTTACCGCCGCGGTTAGGGCGTGCCCGGAACTCGGTTGCGACAGTCGCTCTCTCCATATTGCCCTGTGATCGCGCCGGAGCTCTTTCCGGGGATTCATCCTGGCGATTGTATTGTATTGTATAGCGGGCTGGTATCCGCAACTCCACGTCATATGCGCGTATTTTGCGTGCGGATGAGATGATCATTCTCCTGGCGATACGCCTCGATAGACGCGGTGGAGGGCCGTCGCCTCCAGGGGAAGACGACTACATTACAATCCTGAAACACCTTTGCTTTGTTACAGTTTCATGACTACGAATACGTTGAGTATTGCAGTGTTGTCTTAGTCAAATGGGATTTTAAACAACAAAAAACAAACAAAAAAATACGCATCTTACTTTGTTAGTGACCTACAATAGAGACTGCTCATCAGGCTGAACAACTTTGCTAAGACGTCATTCCTTTGTAGCTGGGCTCTTGGAGTTCCACAACAGGTGTTCCAGATCTTCAATTTTTATACGTCAACAGAGAGTGCTCATCAGGCTGAGCAACTCTTGCTAAGACGTCATTCCTATATGTGTTATAGTTTAGCTGGGTTTTTGGTGTTCCACATCAGGTGTTCCAGATCTTCAATTTTTATATGTCAACAGAGAGTGATCGTCAGGCTGAACAACTTTGCTATGACGTCATTCCTTTACATGTTATAGTGTAGCTGGGCTCTTGGAGTTCCACAACAGGTATTCCAGATCTTCAATTTTTATACGTCAACAGAGAGTGCTCATCAGGCTGAGCAACTCTTGCTAAGACTTCATTCCTATACATATATATGTTATATTTAGTTTAGATGGGCTTTTGGTGTTCCACATAAGGTGTTCCAGAGATCTTCAATTTTTGTATGTCAACAGAGAGTGCTCGTCAGGCTGAACAACTTTGCAAAGACGTCATTCCTGTATTTTTTATAGTGTAGCTGGGCTCTTGCTGTTCCACATCAGGTATTCCAGATCTTCAATTTTTATATGTCAACAGAAAGTGCTCATCAGGGTGAACAACTTTGCTAAGACGTCATTCCTGTATACGAGTATGTTATAGTGTAGCTGGGCTCTTGGAGTTCCACATCAGGTGTTCCAGATCTTCAAATTTATTCCCTCAGCAGAAAATGCTCATCACGCGGAACAATTTTTGCTATCGCACCGTTTTTGTATCTCATATAGTTTAGCTAGTCCGTTGCGGTTCTGCACCAGGTGTTCAAGTTTCCAAGATAAATTATAGCCTATGTGTTGGCCAGACTTATACCTATACAACAAAAAAAAAAAAAAACATTCAAATCCGTCCAGTACTTTTTGAGTTTATCCCGGACATACATACAGACAAACAGATAAACAGACAAAAATTCTAAAAACTATATTTTTGGCTTCGGTATCGATTGTAGATCACACCCCAAGTATTCTTTTCAAAAAATATTCAATGTACAGTTTTGACTTTCCTACTATTTTATATTATAATATATGTATAGATATTTAACGTAAATAATTCCCAGAGGATTTTACCTCCATGTTGTTGTTTTTAAATTGCTTTAAATGAAATGATACTTAAAGTTAAGTACATGTTATAGCACACTTAAATGTTGTCTGGGTAAAAATTGTTCCCACGGAAAATTCTGCTACCTATAATAAAGGGAATTCTTTTATCAAAACCCGGGGATTATTTTTCGGGTTTCCTCGAATATTCGAGAAATTAAAACAAACAGGGATTGCAATATTCTTTGCCTCAATAACCGACATTTATTAACAGTTATTAACGCAGATATCGAGCGAGATTAAACCAATATCCTTTTTAGTCTCAATTCTCGCTTGGATGTAGGCCAGTAGGATAAAGTATACAAGTTCTTTATTTCATTACACTTTCAGATATTCGCCATCTTGGAACAGGTGTCAAATTACATTTTCTTGGTTTACTTGTCAAGTTAGCGATTCTATTTTGTTTCTTCGATAGCTTTTCGATGTTTTGACTTCGCAGAGTTTCTAAGAAAACGAGAGTGTTATGTGTTATGTTTCATCTATTATTTTGTGTCTATATAATGCTTATTTTTGGAGTCATGTAGGGGAAATAGTCATAAGATGTATATAAAAATATCAGTTTGTTCGTTTTGTTATGCGCCGCCGCCGCACATCTTCGTTCATCCCGATAATATCTTTAAATTCCAAATATACCGGGTAAATTTTTAAGTGTAACAGGATATTTTAGTATTTCATTTTACCAGCTTTTATATATCACGCGAAGGTTGGTCTGTGGATGGGTGACCACCTGTCATAGAGCGAGTTTCCTCCGTGTCTCGGAAAGCACGTAAAGCCGTTGGTCCGGGCTGTTAAAACAAAGCAACTAAACAATTTGTAGATCTTTGACAGTCGTTACTGTTAGTCAGAAGCTCTAAAGTCTGACAACTGGTTTTACCATGGGGTATCGTATTACTCAGTTACTGGGTTGTGAAGGTCCGACAGGCAGTCGCTCCATGTAAAATACTGATATTCAGCTGCGTCTGGTTCGACTGGAAGCCGACCTTAATATAGTTGGGAAAAGGCTAGACAGATGATGATGAGGCGAAGCCGTGTGTAGAAGCTAGTTTAGAATTGAATATAGTATTAATCATAATATTCCATTTTATCTCACATCATAGTATTTTTTATTCTATCGTCACCTGCTTTTATACTACGTTTATGTCTGTACATTCTTTTATACTATGTTTATGTCTGTACATATATTTCTAAGTAAATATTTGAAGCGTGCAGTTTTTATAGTTCCACACGTGTAAAGTTTTGTTTCGCTACGTTTTATTGTAGACGGGTCTATAAAACTGCTGAAAGAGTGTACAATTTTATTTCCAACTGTTTATTTTTGAATAAAGTCTTCGAAGAATCCGACACCAAAGTTCTGGAAAAACGTTTCACAGTCAAAGTCTTGGCAAAAGTTCTTGCCAAGATCTTTGTTTATCAGACTTGGCCGATTTTCTGATACAAAAGTCTACTTGTATAAGAATCCGGAAGAAAAACCGGTTTCGTTTTAACGTAAACAGTACTGACTATTTTGACTACAGGTTTCTCACATTGTACAATCTCAAGCGGAATGATGTCACAAAGGTCTTGTATTTTTTTTTATTTAAGATGACTGTGTTAGCTAGTCTATTGCAGAAGTGTTAGGAACAAGATTGTGATTAATTAATTTTAAATGATATTTGAGGTAATAAAATATTAGCTTCGAGTTATCAAGAAGACGCGGGTTCAAACCCCACTCGCAGCTGAATTTTTCTTTCAACAAAAATCAAGATTTTGATTGACAAAGAGTGTAAAAAGATATTCTTGCCACTCTGTTCCTTCAATTGCCATTTGCTTTCCGTACCGCGATAACCTGTTTTGACATTCCAGTGACCCTGTCATTCTTCGTGATAAACACAGACGTCATGTTATGTAAATTGTAAACTGGCATCAATCATTGGTCTTGTTTATGTGTGGCTTCTAAGTTCTGAGGAAGACAGATTCGTAATGTTCTGTGGGTGCCAGAAGACGGGTGTCGTTGCCTCAGGCAAAGAATCACTGTGAGCGCGCCTGTGCTTGGCTGGCCACGCTCCGCGTGTCTAGATAATATCTAAATATCTATCTATAGATGCGTTTATGCGAGATAAATGCGCAGAAAAAAGAGTGGAAGATTAAATAAAGCCGCCCAGTAGTATTTTGGAAAATATAGATTTAAAAAGTAATTTTCATTCTATCTGTTTGGACCAGCAAATTAATGACTAAACAATAAAATAGCTGCTACAGCTCTCATTTGAAATTCATTAATCAGCTCAAACTGTTATTTGTTTTGAATCTGGGGGCACGGCAGTGCCCCCGCCAAGACGAGCCAAGCGAAGCGCAAGGGCACTACCTACCTTTTCTCGAAGTGTTTCGTCGTTTTTTTGAACCCTCATAGAGTTGGTTTCCGATGTACCAGATAGTTCATATTCTCAGAATATGATGCCATCAATAGTCTCATTAAGCATACAAAGTCTCAATAGAATAGCTATAATACTTTAGATTTTATTGATATCTAAAATACACGGATTTCGTCACTGATTCACTGATACACTGACACACTGATGATCATCAAAATGTTTGGCTACTTCCTGAAGTGCCAGAGAGCTGAAATTCGGTATGTAATCTAAGTTTAGTATACAACCAACAAAAAAATTCACAAACCTATAACTTTCGGCCCCCATCCCCTACAATGGGGGGTTGAAGTTTATATGAGACCTTAAAATGTTAGGGTACTTCCTGAAGTGCTAGAAAGCCGAAATTTGGTATGTAGTATACAAAAACACGTCCCCCATCTCCTAAAGTTGAGGGGCGGGGGGGGGGGGAACTTGCCATGTATGTATGTTTGTTCGGGTGAAATCTTTGAACTCATTTTTTAAATAGAATTATTTTCAGCCGATTGTGCTGAAATTCTGTATACACGTTTAGTTTGGATTACAATGCACGATTAGGTATGTGACGTCATCCTAAATCCAATATGGCGGACCATCTAAGATGGCAGAATAGTTGTTTTTAGTGCATTTCTACAATAAGGATATCAAATGAAAGGGCTGGTTGGGAGAAACTCGAAAAATGATGTTACGTCATTACAAATCCAATATGGCGGACCATCTATGATGGCGGATTAGTTATATTTAATGCACTTCTACAATATAGGTATCAAATGAAAGAGCTCGTTGAGAGCAACTCGAAGAACAATGTGACGTCATTCTAAATCCAAGGTGGCGGAATAGTTATTTTTATGCACTTCTACATTATGGGTATCAAATGAAAGGGCTCTTTGAGAGCAACTTCAAAAATAATGTGACGTCATTATAAATCCAATATGGCGGACCCTCTAAGATGGCGGAATAGTTATTTTTAATGCCCTTCTACAATATGGGTATCAAATGAAAAGGCTCGTGGAGAGCAACTCAAAAAATAATGTGACGTCATTACAAATCCAATATGGCGGAACAGTTATTTTTAATGCACTTCTGCAATATGGGTATCAAATGATAGTGCTCTTAGAGAGCAACTCGAAAAATAATTTGACGTCATAAATCCAAGATGCTAGCAACTTACAAAAAGAACTGAAATCCCACCAAAAACATTTCATGTAAAGTGTTGCCAAAACGAGCACATAAGGTTTGCCCTACAAAAAAGATATCAGATCTTATGTAGAACCAAGCTTCTGAATCTACACGGCCTAACTCTACCAACTCTAATTTCACAAATTCTACACATTAGCAAAAATGTATGGCTTGGCTGTTTCGTTACTTACTTCAGAAACAAAATATTAGCATCACCTCCACGACGGTAGCGAAACGGTGAAGCCATACATTTTTACTGATGTGTAGAATTTGTGAAGTTAGAGTTGGTAGAGTTAGGCCGTGTAGATTCAGAAGCTTGGTTCTACATAAGATCTGATATCTTTTTTGTAGGGCAAACCTTATGTGCTCGTTTTGGCAACACTTTACATGAAATGTTTTTGGTGGGATAGTATTTATTAAACCAGTTTTAATTGATACAAATATTATGAAGAGGATAATAGATATCGAAATGTGTTAAATTAAATGGTAATCTAACATTTTTACTTAACTTTTAACTATAGTTTAGAAGGTACATGGTTTAAGAAAAAAAATGTTTTAGTATTGTGACGGTTTGTGAACAGAGAAACAAATCTTTAAGATTCGGCTTGATTAAGCATACACACACTTGCAATATCTAATCGCTCAGAAAAATTGTAGAATAGGTATGGTATGTCTGGATGTTGATGAAAGACGTAAAAGATTCTTAAGTTTTCCTAGTGTTATGCGCATGGAATATATAAATTTTATTATGTTATAATTAAATTTATTTATTTTTATTAGTATCGATATACTCCAGTCATTACAGTACACAGTGATGTAGTTATCTTAGTAAAAATACTTAGGTACAGCCTTACTACAAAAACTTAAACATTTGATGAACACTTGTCTAAAAAAAGTGTGACTGCAAAAACGGACCATAATTCAACGTCATAATCTGTCATTTTTTTAGACAAGTGTTCAACAGACGTTTAAAAGTTTTTGTGATACCACGGTTATAGTTTAACAAAGTGTATCCTTAAAATGACCTCTAAATTGAGTCACTAAACTTTCTATATTTCAAATTATAAAACCATTATTTAAAATCAAATTAAGTCTTCAAAATGTTGAAGTCTAGTATTTTCATTTTTATAATCATAGCCATTAGAATTTAGTTAGGTACTGTTCTACTTTCATTTTAATTTGATAACAATGAAGATTTAGGTTTTCATTTGAAAAAGGCCTGTAAATCAAAGCGCAAGTTTAACGTGAACTACCAGGTAAATGGGTTCAAACACACCAGGTACCCTCAAATATACAGTAGGCCTAACACAAAGGCGCAGAGTAGCGTTCAACGGCTTAAAAAAAAAAAACTAAAATACACTGGTTTTCGTCTGAAGAATTTAATAAGATTAATTTAGAAATTAATATTCTATCCCACCCAAATACTGTTGCTTTGTTTTTACAGCTGTTTATGGCAGTGGTCCGACCGCCGAAGATGAACGAGTAACTAGTAGAACAGCTATACACTCTAAAAAGAGTTGGCGATCGGCGGGAAGCGAGTGTAGTTTCGATAGTTTTGTCGCCGGGCGACAGCGAGTGTTCAAGTGCGACGAACGATTACTCGCGCTAGTCGCCCGCGGTCGCTTTATGTTACATTTCATTCACTGTACCG
The DNA here is from genome assembly GCA_954870645.1 of Agrotis clavis. Lineage (NCBI taxonomy): Eukaryota > Metazoa > Arthropoda > Insecta > Lepidoptera > Noctuidae > Agrotis > Agrotis clavis. The sequence goes on along the minus strand of OX940927.1, from coordinate 23,818,935 downwards.
AAGGCGAGCAACGAGTGAGCGAGCATCGCTGAACGAGTATCGCTGAGCGAGTTAACTTTTGAAAGCTCGTCGCTCAGCGACAGAACGAGTAAAACGAGTCACCGGCAGTGTGAACAGTCAGAGAGCAACTATTAATATTATGCATCTCTTTCCTTTACACGGAATGTATTATGCGTTTCTTGAGAGAGAAAATCGCCGAGAGTTAGGCCCTTCGTACATTCGGAAACTCAAGTTTCCGATACCTTACGACTTCAGTATCCAGGCGACTCTCGCAATAGAAATGCATATACGTTCGTACACACGCACGCGACGCGCGACGCCAATCGCGCGCTACCTATCTGCTGACATCGCGGCGACTTGAGTTTCCGCGACTTTCAAGATGGCGGAACAATTTATTTACCATTTTTTATTTTATTCACAGAATAAAGGGTTCCGTAGCATATTCTTGAATCATTTTTGGAAAGTAATTATTTTAAAACGATATAAATATATTTACAATACTCATAACAAATCTTAATTTGGTATGCAGTTTTATTAAAAGTTGGGAGAGATGGTTTTTTTCTATTTTATTGAATAAAATTTAAAAATTAATTTAAAGTATTGGATTTGGATTAATGTTAGGTTCGCAGGAAATTAACTGTGAAGGGCGGACTGTCACACGACTGATCTTATAAAGATTCCGTTTTTTTTTTGAACCAACGGAACCCTAAAAAATATACTTTGATCGTCACAGTCATGTGTCAGCCATTTTATAAATTCATATTCTTGACCACCCATCATGACCTTTTGACGCGGCGCTAGTGTCTATGTCGTTACATCAAATTGCATTATAAAAATTTAGTACCTCGAATTTTCCGCAGGTCATGAGTAGTGGCGAAACTCTAGTATCGGAAACTTGCGTCGCCTCGTGTACGAAGGTTCGTACACGAGGCGACGCCAGTTTCCGATACCTTACGATTTTGGTTTCCAGGCGACTATCGCAATACAAATCCATAGAGGCTCGTACACAGGTCGCGTCGCCGACATGCGTCGCCGACTCTAGTCGCTCGCTACTCATCTATCAAGATCGCCGATACCCAAGTCTTCGCGATTTTTATCCGACGAAGTATCTATTATTTTAAAATTTATTATTAAAGTATCTGAGGTAGAAAAATATCCTTGTTTGTATCATTACAATTAATAATAATAATATTCCACAACTATCACACAACGCCATCTCGTCCCAAGCCAAGCAGAGCTTGTGTTATGGGTACTAAGCAGCTGATAAACATACTTATATATTTCTAAATACATAAATATAATAGATAAATTACACCCAGACACAGAACAAATGATCGTGTTCATCAAACAAACATTTGTCCTGGGTGGGAATCGAACCCACGTCCTCCGGCATAGCAGTCAGGGTCAATAACGACTAGACCAACAGGCTTGTCAAATTCAAAAGAATATTCTAATAGTTAATTAGCATGGAATAAGCTTTTTTTTGTAAGTGGTAAAATCATCATATTAAATGAGTCCTCCCACCCCGGGCAGGGCGGGAGGGACTGTCAGACTCGTACTAACTAAAATCCACGGTGTCCTTCAATAGAACCTAACAAAACGATAGCGCGATCTAACTCGACGACAGCGCCATCTATCGAGCATGGTGTCAAACTTTTTGCACTTTTATAAATTATTATGGTTTCGTTACAAACATTACTACTTTAACCCAGCTTCGTCATGTACTTGCACATACGACAAAAATAAAGTAATTAAGGCTCAGGTCTTGTAAAATTCACTCGCGCCGAATTATTTGCGTAACTTTGTTTGTGATTTTTGAACAAAATAGTGCAATAGCTTGAAATATTATTATTGCACATAAATAACCATAATATAAGTAACAGCTAGTTATTTTTTTTAAGTTGATTTAAGTGGATTATATACGGTAAATCAAGCGTTCAAATCAGCTCTTTCCTGCCCAACGTCATTTCGAGTTACGTTGGTGCACTCAATCTGAGACAATGAAGAATTAATTTAAAAATCTGAGCAGCGCATAATGACCGCAATATCCTCGTCTTCAAACTGCGCTGATTAGTTTTTTATATTTATCTTTCATTTTCTAAATTAAGATGGCAGAATATTATCAAAATTCTCGGATTTTATCTCTCAATAAATAGTTTTTTTCATAAGAACTATGCATCGTAGGTATGTAATATTTAGATTATTTTGATGTCGACAGATCAATAAAGCAAATACAAAAAAAAAATTGTACCTAAAGCACTTTTTTTCAACAATAAAAAATATCTCAAATAACCTCTCAAAAAGTGTTTATAAACGAGAATTGCAAGAGAAATTCCTTAGTGGCCGGTGGACGGCCGGAGCGATCGGACGTGAGGTCCACGACGAATTTTTATTGGTCCCTCTCGCTCGCACCTTCTCTCGCTCTAACGGTGATTACGCACAGTTACGCATCTCAGGTTGCTCTACTTGATTAAATTAAAATATATTTTTTAACCGACGGAAAAAAAGGAGGAGGTTCTCAATTCGACATGTATATATATATATATATATTATTTATGACCATTCATTACTTTTTCTTACGTGGTCCAATTTCAAAATATCATTTTTTTTTTGTTGTACGTAGTGTATCTGAAAGTTGGTCCCATTTAAATATCAAAACTAAACGCGGCCTATATGGGTAGAAAAAAAGGAATTAATTGTCAATAAAATTTTCCTACAGAATTTTCAGTTGTGAACCGATTCTGTTGAAATAAAGTTAACATAATGTAGTCCTGAGGACATTATAATTATACTATATAGCAGAGATATGGAGAAGTAACTAAACAGGTTCGAGCGAATTCCGACCTTAATGACATTTAAAAATTTAGTTTGTTTTTCTCACATTCACGTTTGCTAACATTGCTCCTTCATTAAAATCCGGTTTTTGCATAAATGTCAGTAAGGTCGAAAATCGTTTGAACCTGTTTTTTAAATTGCTTAACGATAGCAAGTTAAAAAAACAGGTTCAAGCGATTTTCGACCTTATTGACATTTAAAATTTAGTTTGTTTTTTCTCACATTCACGTTTGCTAACATTGCTCCTTCATTAAAATCCGGTTTATGAATAAATGTCAGTAAGGTCGAAAATCGTTTGAACCTGTTTTTTAAATTGCTTAACGATAGCAAGTTATTGTATCACATTCACGTTCGCTAACATTGCTCCTTCATTAAAATCCAGCAATGAACAAAAGCGTTGGTTACTCTGTCTCCAGGTGGTAATGGACTGTGCCTATGACAAGGAGTGCAGTCCTTGGATGTTACTGTGGTACCCCGGCCAGGGCGGGAGGGTCTGTCAGACTTGTACTGACTAAAATCCACGGTGTCCTTCAAATAACCCTTTCATGTTCCGGGGTCACGGTAATGAGATAAGTACCGCGACGCCAGCAGGCTTTAGCCCTCTAGAGGGGGACCCCGTCATCATGCTGACGCTATTTGAGGCGCTCGTAGAACACAACGCGCCGTCGACCCGGGCATGGCCCAGGACTTTTAATACCCGACTGCGCCAGGAGGGTTATGTTTTTCGAGTGTATGTATGTATGTATATTTCTTTGTGTTGCTCTGCAGCCTAAACGGCTTGATGGAGTTTAACTTGAGAGGTGTCGTTAGATTCGTCTTAAACGTGAGAGTGTCACTGGGTACATAAAACTGGCCAAGTGCGAGTCGAACTCGCGTGCAAAGGGTTCCTAACTAAAAATATTTTTTTAAGATCTCTCACACTCTATCAAGTGGGGTGTCAAATCAAAGGATTTTAAAAATGGTTTACCAAAATATATTTATAACATATGTTTCAATTTAATTTGGACTGATAAATGCTAACAAAAACTAAAAAAAGTAAAATAAAATAAATATTAAAAAAAACAAAAAACCCAACTGCGTAAAAAAACTAAAAAGAAAGTAACAAGCCCAGTAGTTTAGAATTCACTCATTCACACTCACAGTCGGGGCCCCTTGGGAAGATTTGATTGGTATAATTTGAATGGGCCCCGACTGTGAGTGTGAATGAGTGAATTATAAACTACTGGGCTTGTTTCTTTCTTTTTAGTTTTTTTACGCAGTTGGGTTTTTTGTTTTTTTTACATATTTATTTTATTTATCATGGTAAAATTATCAAATGAGTCCTCCCACCCCAGGCCAAGCGGAAGGGACTGTCAGACTTGTACTGACTTAAATTCATGGTGTTCTTCAATAGCCTTTTACGTTCTCGGTTTACAAAGGGTATACAAAGCGCCGTCGACTCGGACATGGTCCATGGTCGGACAGCGAGTCGCCCATTACGCGCTTACGATGGCCAGAGATGACTATGACCGAGTCACCGTGGGCGTCTACCACTGTGGCTGGGATGTAAGGTTTACGCTGTCCTCTCTCTCACGCGTCCCGCCTCTTCCTTCGCCAGCATCACTGCTGCACTGACCTTTTTTTAGGTTTAATTAGTTAAACACGATTGTTATTATTATTATTAAAACACTTGTGTGATACTCGTATTATTACAAACCAAGTCATATTAAAACTACTTATTAAGCAACAATTTCTATAACTCCTTTTAAATAATCCTTAGTAGAGCAATGTTCTTACCGCATCAAAATTGTTTTATAATAATTCAGTAGGCAGGATGTATGCGGGGGGTTGCGGGAAGGGAGCCCGAAATTTGACGTACGATCGACTGGCCGAACGCGATTCTATTTTGTGCAAACCAAGACTGAAGCCTTAAGAAAACGAAAACATTAAAAAAAACCTATTCAAATCTGAAATTTGAAACCACGGTCATCATCATAGCAGTAAGGGCGTCAGCGTTCCGGTGCAAATAAAAGAAAACTATAAAAAAAAAACCTAGAAAAAAATTGAATAAACCTCTAAAAAACAACTGAAACGCGAAAAAAGAAAATTCTATGTTTACCTGGGGATTGAACCCATGGTCACCACCTTGAAAGTCAAAGCTTGAACAAATCGAGCTACCTTGTAGCCGGTTGGCGCGGCGAAATTATGAACCATATTCTTTCTAGATTGATTTTTTCCTCTATACGCGCCAATTTTTAATTCCAAAAATTTGAAATAGGAATGCGCTCGTCATTTTTAAAATAAAAGCATTTTAATTTATGTTATGAGATGTACATTTTGTGTTTTGTACAATGTATTATTAAGGTTGAATATAGAATGGTGGCCGAATAGACGATTTGAGTCTTACGACTCGAGTCGCCGCTGTGTACGGATCGTGCGCTACTATAGTATGTGCCATTTAACACGGCAAAAGCGGTCATTGCTCCGACTTTCATCCCGATATCTCAATATTAGCGATACTTCCTCTTCACCCGTACAAATCTGTCGCAAACAGTCGCAAAACTGACATCGCTTGAGTCTCATAATACATAAAAAATTACCACAAAAACAACACAATGCACAACCCAAAAGAATAGAAAATCTAGCAAACGTACCCTACGAAATATTTCTTTTTAAATATTGTATTTTCGTTTTTAAACAAGTTTATCACACTGAGACAATTTAAAAAAAGTAAATATATTATTATGCATCATATAATTTTGCATTAACGTATAATACAATACTGAGTAAATATAAAGTTAGTGCATATTGTACGGATATAAGTGTATTAATATTCTTTTGATATCAGGATGGTAAAAACACCTTATTTTTCCTAAAATAAATTACAAAAACTATTTCATCACAGAAAATGCTAATTTTGATCTTATGTCGTTTTTGTTTTACGAGGTCATCGCGTCAGGGGTGCAGCACCCCCGGCAGCAGCCGCCATTTAGATTTGACATTCCGTGTGGAAGTTCGCTTGCGTTCGGTCTGTGCAAAGACATTAAACTAAATACGAGCAATAGACGGGACATCACGAAAAAAGTTGTGATCCAAAACTTTTTACCACTAGGTAAAAAGTCGCTCGGTATAGTAGTCGCGTTGCTATGCAACGCTAGATTGTGCTACTGACACACGGCATCAATAATTTTGTATGACAATTTTCCCAATGCCCGCTCTATAGGTTCTTTTAAATCTCTTTGGGTCTGTGCTATAATTTCTTTGCTTTTAATGTTATCGTTTTTGAGTTTGTTACAGTTTTGTTTTTGTGTTCTGTGTTGTTATTGTTACTTCATTTGTTGCTTGTAAAGAAGCATGTAACCAGAAGCTGGAACATCTACTGGTGAAACCAGTAAATGCCGTCGTCGTCCAAACATATTCCAACCTCAAGAAGGTTCGGAATCGATACCGTTCACATCGCCGCCAGCAAAAAGACAGAAGATGATTCTCACCAGCGGAGAACGTCTTATGATTATTAATATTTTTAAATATGTCCAAAACACAAAGCCCGAGGATAAATATTTAACTAACCATGATCTTGTCAAACGTACGTCAGAAATATGTGGGGTGAGCGAGAGATCGATATATCGGGTATTACGTGAATACAGAAATACTCATAAAATAACGCAACCTGAAGGTAAAAGGAGTAGACCAAACGTTCTCCAAAAAGTTGATGATTTTAATAAATCGGCAATTACTAAACTTTTGGAAAAAAAAAGATTTTTCATTCAAAATGAGAAAATGATCGAGCCCATCAGTATGAAAAACCATTTTTTTTTATATTTTTTTTTCCGAAAGTTTTTGAACAAACATTGATAAGTAACATGGGCTGAGTTACTCCACGAGAGGTTTTGCGCTATTAACGTTACACGTTGTATATACATAATTACCTATATACATTTGATTGATTGATTTGATGCCGCGCATTCCACATTTTTTTATGATGATTCTTTCACAGTCCAGGCTGTCGTTTGTGGAATGCATTGCTTGTATCAGTAAGACAAGCCAAGTCACTGGTTTCTTTTAAAAGCTTAGTCTTAAATCATTTCCTTTCTCTCTAATAATACATAATTATTTATATTTATGTATGTATGTGTATTTTATTTTATTATTAATGTTTGTGTGTATTGTATTTATATTATCGGTTATCTATTATTTGATGTGCACCACTGTCTACCCTCATTTTTTTTAAGATTCTTCAAGTCCATCATAATTGTCTGGAAGATATCGCTATTAGCGATAAGACCGCCGTTGTACCCTTAGTATTAATAAAACTTTTTGAAGTGAAAACTTCTTTAGCGGCGTTGTACACTTTTTCTGTAATGGGTAAAAAATTTAAAACTCGCGTCAGGGTCACGTGACCGTCAGGGTCACGTGACCGTCAGGGTCACGTGACCCTGATCGAAAATGAGTAAGACGTCATTCAAATTAAAAATAAAACATAGTAACAAAAAAGTTTTCACTTCTACCGGCACTCCTGGAGTGCAACCTTTTTTTTTTTTTAAAGAACCTACCGACTTCAAAGACAAATACAAAAAAGTGTAAAATAACTTTTCTTTCGGAAGTCGGTGGCTTTTTTTTATGTCATTGACTATTGCCACCGACTTCCGAAAGAAAAGTTATTTTACACTTTTTTGTATTTGTTTTTGAAGTCGGTACTTTAAAAAAAAAAAAATATTTTACCCTTTTTAGTTCAGACATTCAACAAAAATCTTCGTATAATCGGCAACTTTAGAAATTTATATCCAAGCGAGCAACAAAAACGGATCTATGCGGGCAACGTCACAAGACATCCATTATTATTGTATATTAAACCTTCCCTAGACTGTAATAAACATTTTTCCGTAAACCGCATGAAAATCGGTTCAAACGCGAGATAATCGTGAACAAACATACAATCGACTTTGAAAATGTACTATGATCCGCGCGCGGACGAAAATACATAATATGACGGGAAAAGGGCCGTTACCTATCACTACATCCATTAAATCCGTCACACACAGTGGAACATTTTTTACGACACGCGTAAAATAAGCACACAATTTGATTTCTAGAAATAAAAAATAATAATTTTGAATTAGAGCAACACAAGATTCACAACCTCTGTATGTCAAGCAGGCTGGTACCACGATACTGTAGCGATAGAAGCAACTATCGCTTATTAGTAGTTTTAGGTAACAATAAGTGTCATTATCGCTTAGTGATGAAAAACTTGGTAGGAGGGAGTGAATGACCTCTATTGCCATGTTAAATGGTACATACTATAGAGTCGCGCGACTTGGGTATTCGACTGGAGTATCGGATACCCGAGTCGCCTAATGTACGAAGGGCCTTACTCGTTCTCTCGCCGTTGGTCGGACCACTGCCTATGATTGGAGATTTTTAAGATTTGGATAGGCGAAATCGGTCGTTGATTGGTTAGGTACGGACATAGATCAGGATCCGAGATAGGTAGGTACGTTATTATTTATTTCCAATGTATTTGAATATAAGAATAGGTTCAACTCCGTTCAGTAGATTTTGGCTGAAAGAGTAATAAACACCTATTCTGACACACTATCGCATTTACAACGTGTAACGTTAATAGCGCAAAACTCTCGTGGGGTAACTCAGCCCATATTACTGAACAATGTTTGTTCCAAGACTTTTGGAAATTCGCAAAAAAAAATTGCTTTTTCATACAAAATGAGAAATTGATCGGGCCCATCAGTTACACGTTACTCGTTGTATAATATAACTTAGAAGATTTCGGTCTAATCACCTACGTTTACGTCGCAACTTCGTGTTAGATTCTCTGTTACCTTCAGGTAAAGTTTTGATTGGTAGTTTAAGTTACCATGTCGTGAAAGATCGTATCGAAATTATAACAACACGAACTCATTTGTGAATACAAATGCCTTGTTTTTTGTCCGAGCTATTTAAATGTTTATTACGTCGGTACATTAACCTTTATACAAGGCGTATTTATTATTTGTTTATAGGTACAGTCACGAGCAATTATTGTATACACTTAGTAGAATTGAAAGGTGATGTTCTCCTAACATCTTGAATTACAAAGTAAAAACCAGTTTTTCACGAGAAAAACGCGTTTCAATTTTGTAAAGTGTTTATATTTTATTGTTCGTGATTGTTTCCATATAATTTTGCTGTCGCGTGTACTAGAGGTGCAATAGACCACACATCAGTGGTTATGCTGTGACGTAAGTTCACTTGGCGTACAACGGAGTTTCAATAATAAGTCAATTTGATTCCCGTTTCGGATCGCTTCGGTTCGCATGAAACAACAATTTGCGTGAACTACAAGCCGTTATTCCGGATCTGACGATACAGGAGTAACTCTTAGACATGTGTGAGGTGTGTAAAATGTTTATGAGAAAAAAGTTAAAATGTAAGAAAGCTTATGGGGACCAGCTCGATTCATAATAAACTTTAATAGTAACGTAAAAAAAAAGACAAACCTTAAATTTATAGTTTTTACATTGTTCATGTGCACTTACACAGTATGAAGTATTAATTTTTTACAAACTAGGGTACCTACGAGCTGTCTTTGATTCAGGTTCACACTGACCTCCGTACTAGTGAAGACTGTATCACGGCCTTCACTAGTACGGAGGTCAGTGTGAACCTGAATTCATAATTGTAACAATGGATGTTACAATTATGAATTCAGGTTCACACTGACCTCCGATTCTCATTAAACCCGCTTAGATGGATATGGTTCACAGAAAATCTAACACAACAGCGTGAATGTTTCAGTCTCATTTTGCTATTGCATTACTGTTAAATCCCAAGCCGAAAGCTGTGATTTGACCAAAATAATTCGCAGCCAATAAAATCATTTAACAGAAAATTTGATAAACAAAGACGAAGTTTAAGGAATTGTGGTTTAATATTTCCAAAATCCGTGGCCTTGTTAATGATTGACTGAAGCTGAAATCTCGCCGATTTGCCGGCTTATATAAAGCTTAACTTATCAGACAAAATGAATAAGGAAAATATGGAGGAAAACAACAATATTCACAGAAATAACGTTCTTTCTAATATCAGTTTTCTTCTATTCCATATTTGGGTCGTTCTTCGTTGCTATCGACAATGATAGAATGAGATGCCTTTAAAAAATACGAGGGCAGACGTCCTTCGTATTTATAAGGCATCTCATTAGAGTATCAATTGATTTTTACGGTCTTAGAATTCGGTTTCAGATAAATAAGTCCATATTTTTTATCTATTGATATTATTTGTATGTAATCTCTAATTTTTTCATACCAGCATATTTTATATGTTTGTTTTCCACAGAATGCCAGGACAGAATGAATCCGTAACAAAATATAAAACCGATACGTGTCTAAACTGAAAAATACCACTTTGCTGTCACAATATCCTTTTTTTATAGAAACATTAAATAAAATGTAGAACAATATGCGAAAATAAAACTATGTATAATACTGTTTACCCGACTGCGTCAGAAGGAGTGTTACTATTTTTTAAAGTGATGTAAATGGCCTTTAGTTTTATTATGAACCTTTCCAAGGTTCCTATTCATTACTGGACACCTTGTAATACACCTTTGTGCCACATTGTGCCCTACGTGTCTTGCTTGCTCGTTACTGGAACTGAGGGACACTACACTGAAGACTCTTGACATTCATAGCCGAATTCTAAGGCGATTCTCACTACATCGATCGTCTGCAACATAGGACGGTTAACGTGTTGTGTTTGAAATCAATTAATTTCATACAAGTCTGTGCAACGCCAGATCCGTTTCACGGCCCGTGTATTCAGCAACTGGGTGACACTGTACCTTTTGGTAAGACTGGTTCAGAATTTCGAGCTTCTGATTAACAGTAACGACAGTTAAGGATCCACGAATGACAGTCAGGGACAAACGACTTTACGTGCTTTCTGAGGGACAGCAAACTGAAACGATAAATGGTCACCTATTCACAGACCAACCATGACCTTCAGGCAGGCATGGCCTCCAGGCCTATCTCCAAGATAAAGCCGCGGCTGTCATTATTTAGTAACGAGTTTTTCACCAGAAAAATAAACAGAATAATTTATTTCAAAATTCTCCAATTTATATTGTACCATTTTGTTTCAGTGAAACCATTAGGAGTAGAAATAATTTCAAGAGAACAGCCGCTGTCAGTCGGCAGAAAGTCAGAGCTGTGGTGTAAAACTACGGGAGCGAGACCTCCGGCCACCATCACGTGGTGGTTAGGAGGGAAGAAGATAGACGCTATCACCAAAGAATCGGTAAGTGAAACCTTAAGGAGGAAAATATAAGAATCACGTCGTGTTCAGCAATGTTTACAAAGACACAGACCACGTGCAGCGTCATAACCCCAACAGATTTTATCCTTAATGCTCTTTTAGCATAATATAACGTTGAAAGTCAAACTGCAGTTTCGGCGCTGCGTCCACGCTTCAGAAAATAGCACTGCAGTGGTGGACTCATCATCATTACACGTTATCTAAGCGGGGTTGGTCTTCTCAACTAAGCCTGGCCGCATACATCAGTTTTCCTGATCAAGAACACAGTGAATTCATACAAGTGTGTGTGCATGTTTTGTGTGTGTTGTTCAATTTCATTCATCATTTCGAATTCCGAACGGAAAAAAAACTGATGTATGCGGCCGGGCTAATTCTCGCAACTAATACAGTACATTCAAATTAGAGGGACAACTTATTTTAAAGTAATCTGTTAGTTATAATTATAACTTTGTAGATGATACACAGAACTGCATGTTCTTTATACTTTTTTTTTTTTTACGTGGCAATATCATCAAATGAGTCCTCCAACCCCGGGCAGGGCGGGAGGGACTGTCAGACTTTTACTGACTAAAATCCACGGTGTCCTTCGGTAGCCCTTTGTGTGCCGGAGTCGCGGTATACGTATGTCCCGCAACCCCGGCAGGACTGTGGCCCTCTATAGGGGGGCCCCGTCACTATGCTGACGCTCCTTGAGGCGCGCGTGGGACACAACGCGCCGTCGACCCGGGTATGGTCCATGGTCGGGCAGCGAGTTGCCCTTTACTCGCCGCCCGCATGCCCGCGCCTACGGTGGCCGGAGATCGTCCCGCGACATCCGTCGCCGTGGGCGTCTACCACTGCGTCTCGGGCGGAGGGAGGACGGTATCCTCTCCCTCAAGCGGCCCGCCTCCTCCTTCGCGAGCATGACTGCTTCGCAGAAGGAGGCGACCGCCTCCCACTCCGTCTCGCCCCGCAGCATGGCCGCAACCAATGCCGGGCGCGAGAGGTCTCCGCCTATCGCCGCAGTGAGGACACGGCGGTGCTCCGCCCAAGCTGGGCAGTCCTGCACCTTATGCTCCACCGTGTCCTCCGGGCGATCCTCGCAGTGGTGACACCCGGGCGTTTCCTCCTTTTTTATCATGCACAGGTACCTCCCGAAGCTGCCATGTCCGGTGAGGACCTGTGTCATGCGGTAGGTGAGGACGCCGTGGGACCTATCCAGCCACTCCTCAAAGAGGGGTCTTACAGCCGCGATTGCGACTAGCCCATGTTCTTCACACTTAGCATTCACACTCATTCACATTCATCTAGAACATTCTAGATGAATGCAATCCAGCGTCACACCCAAGGTGATCTTGGAGGGAGCTTGGACATCCACGAATTTTGTTGTTTTGTTTATTAGGGATTACATGATTTTTTTTATATGGATGGCATCAAACAAGATCACGTAGATGGGACACTGGATAATGTCCATCTAGAATACGCTTTACGTACTGTCTCATTTGATTGTACCAGGGATGTATGCTACTATAACTAAGTGATACTCAAGGAATAATTTATTCCAAAATAATATCGATGATGAAACTTACTAATATCATGAGATAACTAAATTCTATCTTCTACGATAGTTAAATTTTTGATCTTCACATTGGCATCGGTGCAAAATTAATGCAAAAATACTTAAACTCGATCCGATCATCATCTTCAGTTCAACATAATAATATTCTCAAAAGCTCATCCAAATCCATTACTACAGGGTACAGAAGACGCGAACGAGACGGAATCGTTGCTGCAATGGATGCCTTCAAAAGATAATAACGGTCAAATACTTACATGCAGAGCTGAACATCCGAACTTCAACCATTCGAGCATTGAGAGCAAACTACTGCTGAACGTGTATTGTGAGTATATAAAGTTTATTTTTATCTTCCTATTCTATTGTATGGTTTTGAATACCTACGAGAATTTTGTTCGTTACGAACTTAAGAGGATTGTCTACCGAGCGCTCGTCCATACTAAAAGAGAAAACGTTTTCCTACCCCTAAATGTTATCCTATCTCAATGCTTTTTTAGAATGCTTCCTATACAGTAAAAAACTAGGTTTATAGGTTTTCTTTTTTTCAAAATTTATAATAGTTTGAAAGTTACAGGCGCCTAAGAGTTACTTTTGAATTTTGGTTTTCTTTTTTTTTAAAGTAACTCTTAGGCGCCTGTAACTTTCAAACTATTATAAGTTTTGAAAAAAAAAAACCTATAAACCTAGTTTTTTACTGTGTAGGAAGCATTCTAAAAAAATCATTAAGATAGTATAACATTTAGGGGTAGGAAAACGTTTTCTCTTTTAGTATGGACGAGCGCTCGGTAGACGATCCTCTTAAAAGATACAAAATTGGGAGTTAAAACATTTGACTTCAAGCTTGTTTGCTTGCTTTTGAATAAGATAATCTCAGGAACTACTGGTTCGAATTGAGTTTCTTTTTTTGTGATAAAACACGAGTCGATTTATCAAGGAGCCTCTATCGAGGTCATGGGACTGTCTTATGAGATTATAGTGACCGTGGAACGTAAAGGGCTATTGAAAGATCTCCGTGGATTACAAGTCAGTACAAGTCTGACAGTCCCTCCCGTCCGTCCAGGGTGGGAGGACTCATTTGATGATTGTACCATGATAAAAAAGGCTATGTAACATCATGCTACCACCAACAGGTAAGCAGCGGGATTGAAGCCAACTTGCAACAACTTTTTTTTCTTTTTTATAGCGTGGTAAAATCATCAATTGAGTCCTCCCACCCAGAGCAGAGCCGGAGGGACTGCCAGACTCGTACTCACTAAATACCACGGTGTCCTTCAATAGCCATATAAGTACCGGGGTCATGGTAATTCGTAAGTCCCGCGACTCCGGCAAGCTTTGGCCTTCTGAATGCCCCCTTGAAGGCGCCTCGAAGAGTGTCAGCATAATGACGGCCTCCCCCCGTCATTATGCTGACACTCTTCGAGGCGCGCGTGGAACACAACGCGACGTCGACCCGGGCATGGTCCAAGGTCGGACAGCGAGTCACCCATTAGGTACTCGCCGCACGCGCCTACGGTGGCCGGAAACTTGCAACAACTTTGAAGAACAGTGATTTAATATCAAAACCAACAAAATCAATATTAACTTCAAACATTTGTAGTTTTTCAACGAAGCACCAACTTGTTTGCTGTAAACAGCTGCATTGCAGAATGGGTACTACAAACATTAAACTGCCTATCAGTTTGTGTAGCTTCAATTAACCGTAAACAAACATTGTTAAAGAATAAATAAGCGTCATTACTTTATTTTACCAACTCAAATATTTCACTAGATAATTACATCAAACTTTTATGACCTTAATTACAGCAAAAGTTTAGAGAAAATATAATATTGTTTGAACGTAAACTGAACTAGCAAAATTAATTATTTTATAATTATAACTAGCAGTTTTAATATCAGAATGATTTTAATTGAATCGACGCTGATGGGACAGGGCGGCACGGTTCGCGCAGGGGCCGAGCGATCAACTGCAGCGCTGCATGGTGCACGTTCGATTCCCGTTCAGATCAAATATTTTATGCTCTACAATTTATTGGTTGTTCGAAAAAGATACCCGATTAATTCTTAGAGCGAGGCAAAGTTTCATACAAAGAAAATAATTAAAACTTCATAATAATTAAGTAGAACAAAGTAATTTAGAACATAAATTATCATTACTTGCTTGATCACGGCGTATTCATCAGTTCTCCTGTTCATTTAGTTGCACTTTGCGTTCCTTTGCCGCGGTAACTGTAGATTACTGTAGAACATTCTTGCCACGCACCCTTTTTTTTTAGCGATGGTAAAATCATCAAATGAGTCCTCCGGCCCCTTACTGTCAGACTTCTACTGACTAAAATCCACGGTGTCCTTCAATAGCCTGTTACGTTCCGGGGTCACGGTAAGGAAATAATCCCGCGACCCCGGCAGGCTTTGGCCCTCTGAGAGGGAGGCCCCGTCATTATGCTGACGCTTTTTGAGGCGCGCGTGGGATACAACGCGCCGTCGACCCGGTCATAGTCCATGGTCGGGCAGCGAGTTGCCCTTTACTCGCTGCCCGCATGCCCGCGCCTACGGTGGCCGGAAATCATCTGCTGACGTCCGTCGCCGCGGGCGCCTACCACTGCGGTTGGGGCGGAGGGAGGACGCTGTCCTCTCTCGCTCGCGGCCCGCCTCCTCCTTCACGAGCATTACTGCCTCGCAGAAGGAGCAGACCGCTTCCCATTCCGTCTCGCCCCGCAGCATGGCCGCAACCAATGCCGGGCGCGAGAGGCCACGCACCCTAGCAAATTGTTACGCCTATTAGATTTTTACCCAGACAGTGTAGAAAAATCGAGGACACGTTTTATCCAAGTCCCCATTTACATAATTATCATTAAAACATCATATACACTGTACAGAGTACTTATATAGTACTTATAATGTGAATGCGAAAGATTTTAAGAATGGATTAATGGATTTTTGTTACGTTTCTACATACAAACGTCTGAACAGATTAAACATGGATTTCATCATTATCATTCTCCCGGATACTAAATTTTTATCTCGATGATACGTTTCGTGGGTAATTTTCGAGTATATATTTTAGTTACCATAAATTTACAATTATACGTATGAAAATATTTGCATGACATGCGAATATCCATATTCGTACGATTTTACATTATACTCACACCATTCTACGAGACACCCTCTACACAAAACCCAATTAAGTTAGTGGTATTTTGCATAATATGCCATGCAATGCCATAAACATAATTGCCATTGCCATTGTTCTAATCGTCGACTGGCAATTAATAAGTGGCATATCGATCGATAACTTCAAGATTACTGGGAACTTGAGTCACCGCCCTCTTTTCGTTCGTTGAGTCATACCTACTTCAACTTCTACAGAAAAACTGTTCATTCATAGGTTTGGAGTTTCTCTTTGTCAATGATTTTTTTTCATTAAAAAAATACCTTGCCCTGCACTAGGAATTTTTCTTGTATCGTGGGTTCATTTACAAACATAGTAGAAACTCACACACCCAGAGCAGATCATACAAATATTTTTTACGTGCGGGGATCGAACTTGCGATACGCTATACACCAGTTGATACTTCAGCTACTGCGCCGTGCCGTCAATGTTGACATGATTTATAGCTAGTGTAAAAAATGCTTTACTTAGGCAATAATTTATAGCCTCACTTATTTATGCTTCCTGTCAGCATAAACCAGATTTTTTTTTTCCTCGGGGTCTCATACGAGAACAGATTTTTTTTTTTGTGGGATAATTATCATCAAATGAGTTCACTTACTCTGAGTGGAATACAAGGGACTGTTGAACTATTGTTGACTGGCCTGTTGGTCTAGTGGTTAGTGACCCTGACTGCTATGCCGGGGGTCGTGGGTTCGATTCCCACCCAGGACAAATGTTTGTGTGATGAGCATGATCATTTGTTCTGTGTCTGGGTGTAATTTATCTACAATATGTATGTATTTAGAAATATATAAGTATGTCTTGTGTATTTATCAGTTGTCTAGTACCCATAACACAAGCTCTGCTTAGCTTGGGACTAAATGGCGTTGTGTGATAGTTGTGGAATATTATTATTATTATTGTCAAACAGACAGGCGAATCGAATGCGATCCGAAGCGTTTTTATTTGTAACTAGTGTTTGCCCGCGGCTTCGCTTGCGTTAATTTCGAATTTGAGAAACAATACGGATCATTTAAGTGGCGCCATCTGGAATATGAACGTGTTTGTTTTTTTTTTCTCGGCAACAGCTCTTCTATTTTTCGGGATGAAAGACCTTTTAACCGTGTCTATACTCCTGACAACGTATATGCAAAATTTTGGGACGATCGATTCAGTAGGTAGTTTGCGTGAAAAGGTAAAAAACAAACATACTTGCATTCATAATATTAGTTTAGATCAATAATGTCATACCTACGTAGGTACCTACTACCTGGGCTTCCTCCCAAGGTGTGTGATGGGGGAAATTGAAACAGCCAGTTCAAGTTTTGAAGTCATAGCTGTGGATGTGGATCACTGATCCAGCAGTTTGATGACCCCAAGCCACGTTTATTATCCACAGATGCAGTGCTTACACCCTAGGACCCGTTACAATAGTGGCAAGAGGAGAGGGTTACCGTGTGTTGATCTGAGTTGCCGAAAATGTATACATCCACAGTACTTATGTATCGGCGTGCGAATCTTAACACCGCGATTCAGAAATTATCTCAAATAAAAAGCACCATCTATCGACAATTAATGAACTATTTTGTCTGATTCGCGATTAAACAAAAATAAATTAAACACAAAATAATAGAAACACTGATTGCCTTCGAATCTTTCAAATTCCTACGCCTCGAAACAATTACAGTTTAAAAAAAAACCAACTTACTACCTACAATTTAAAATCAGTGAAAGATTTATATCCTAGAGAACTATTGAAAAAAAATTGTAATGAATTAAAATTGCGAATAATATTGAAGTAAAAGTATGCACATTTTTTTTATTATTTGAAACTCTTAGGACAAATAAAAACTTTAAAGTGAAACACAAAAAGGGAAAAAGAAAATTGCAAGATTTGATCCCGAGACCCCTTGCACAAAAGTCAAGCAGATTACCAACCAGACTGGCTAGCACGCTGACAGTAGTTTTCAAATAGCGGTTCTTATACAAATGTCAACAATGACTGAAAATCAACATAATATAACATTGCTAATCCCCCAAGGAGAATAGCGTGATTATACATATCCTATTAATTGAAGAGCAGTTTAAGGAATATTTGAGGAAAAATTGAATAAATAATATCCAGTGGTTTAGCTTCCAACTCCCAACAAACACTTGAAAATAACAAAATTCAAAATTGCTTACCTCCCAGGGCATATAGCGTAATAATACATAGCCTATTAACAGAAGCATATTATTAGAAATATTTGAGGAAAATTTGATCGACAACTTTACAGTAGTTTAGGAGATAGATCAAATCAAAAAAACATAAAAAATTTCGAAAAAAAAAAAAAGTTGATTTGGTATCAGAATCGATCCCTTATCTCGAAAAAAATACAAAAAGAAAAAAATATTCAATGTACAGGAATGACAGCTCTACGATTTTATTATATGTAAAGATGTATTGAATTGTTTGACTGGCTTCAAACAATTTCATATATTACAAACAAAAATGCCTCGCTTCGCGTTCGCCACGCCTGTCTGTTTGACAATAGCTTTAGACTTGACTGTTTAAAAGCTGTCCTCTTTTCTTCAATTGCCCTTTACATTCTAAGGCCGCGTTAACTTCATAAAGCATTGGGCCCTATCAGTTTAAGATTAAGAAGAATGGCTACAGTAATGTCAGCAGTCAAATATTACTATATACATAGTATTTTTATAGAGTTTACAATGTCATAGAATACACCATTGACTAAGTTGTGGTCCAATTCATTACGTTTTAACAAAATTGACAATGATTTACTTCAGTTTAACCCTTAGCTGGTATCGCCTTTTTTGGCAACACTACCGGTATCATGGGTCATATTTGACCCATACCAAAAAATCTGTTATACAACGAAGATTTTTTATTATTTGTATAAAATATGATTGGTTATGAAATAAAACAACATTTTTTTTTACAAAATTATCTTGTCTTTGATTCTAAAATATAAAAAAAATATCATGTTTTACACGTATTTGTAACTAACCTAATTTTTTGGCACTTTTTGGTAAGAGTGAACTTAAAACAAAAAAAAAATAGGATAGTAAGAAAAACTTTAACTAAAACATATTTACGGCACTTCTCATATCTTTATTATAACAAAAAACAAATAATTACTTCTGAATTCAGTATAAAATAAAAAAAATGACAACCAAAATCAAAACTACTTTTTACAAACTAACAAGATGACATATTTTAGTTTTTAGACTTTCTGACAACGGGAACATATGACTTTTTGGACGGAATGTGTCTTACAAATAATATGAAAACATTTAAAATATTTTAGAGAATGTTTTGAGACATTTTTCCAATCGCTTAGGTAGCATCTGGCCCTTATACACTCAGTGAAAAAAGTTACTTATTTGGTATCGTGGGTCAAACGTGACCCAGCCGGCTACTTATCTCCACTCCTAAGATTGTTGCAGCTCTGCAAGTCCGCCCCCCGCCGCACCTAGCGACGTACTGAGAATACGTAGAAGCGCGTAGTCATAGCTTAAATATTAAAAGAATAATAACCGAAAATGTTCGCTTCAATCTGGGTCAAATTTGACCCACGATACCTGCTAAGGGTTAGTATAACTATATGGATCAAACAATGGGCCCTTACTTTTTACTACAGATTGCGTATATTAACGGCTTTTTGGTCGGCATTTTTAAATTATATACTCACTGTTTAATTTTTTAATAGTCAGCCAAAATGAAAGGTCGTTGGTCATTATTAATACCTGTTACCCCTTTTGACCGAAGCATAATATAATACTCGTAACGGGTATAATTTGCAAGCAAGCAAGGTCGACTGTGGATCATATTTTAAAATATCAACATTTAGATAAGGCCTCGTAATTGGATAACCCTGTAAGTTATATCTGAATAAGCAATTATATTTTGAAGCTTATTTAAGCACTAATAAAGCATAGATTTAAATGAATAGGTGGCTGGTAGCCCGGTGCCATTGACCTCGACCTACGAATTGTAAGGCACGTGTTCCTGTTCAATCCATTTCCATCCAAGCAAACAATTATTGACTTTGTATAGTCCATTTTCATCACCACTAATCTCAAAATGAGTAGAAAAAAAATGGTAATACACCCTTTGGTAAAACTGGGTGCCAAACTTTCGAGATTCGGACTTACATACAAAATGTCCCAGAACTAAAATTAAAACCGTCCAACCTTGGAGAATGTCACACCGAGCTGCGTAGTAGGTTACTGTCCAATCAAATTACTTTCACAGAAAGGTGGTATGTATTCCTATGCATTGGATACTGTACAGGCAGCTTATGATACTTGAATTATGAAAATACTTTATTTCAGCATTTTGCCAAAAGAAAATTTGCTCTCAAAAATATTATAACAATCTGTTACAGTATATTGTACTCAGTAAAATGAGTATAAAGTGGTTTATAAATCTTTTGGGAAGTATTTAGTTTTTTCCTCAACCTCTTCTTTCAGTAATCTAAACGATTCGACTCGTTTTATAAAGAAACATGGCCATCCTAAGTACGATCGATAACTGTTGGTGCTCTCATTAGTAAGCGCACGGAGAGTTACTTGTTTTATGATCTCCTGCCGTTTCCCTCCACCACGAGCTAGTTTGTGGCTATCATCAGTTCATTTAGTGCATTAAACGTATTTTTATGACTTTACTGCGTTTTAAGGGTGCTCATACACGTACTTTGGTTCGAGTCGGAAATGCAGTATTTGTTGGAAAAAGCCGATATGTAGCAATTCATTACTACTTACCTTCTTTCAACTTGTGAACGACAAATACACATTTGACCATGTTTGTGCTGGCCTGGTACATTTCGAAAGAGTCACACTAAAAGTTTTCTTTCTCCGAACATGCATTCGACAGAAATCGATTTAGGAATGAGAGAACACTCAGACAGAACACATGAGTCATAAACACTCGAATATTTGTACAAACTAAACGTATTTAAGTAGCTTCATCAGTTCGTAATTTTGTCGACCAGCTATCGATAAATACCGACCCGAATACGTATGTGGCAACCCTAACGTTTTTCAGTGGAACTAAAGTGAAAATTTTGCTCAGTGGCAATTTACGTAGTCGTACATGGCGTGCGGTTACTCGCCGATGTTTTTTCATCATAATAATATAACCTTTTACGATCAGCTGTAGGTAGTTTTTACTTTGCAAATTAAAATTTATGTGTAGTTAGTGTTATTTGTAGCGCTTTTGCGGGGAATTTTAAAAATATAATAACACAAAATGGGCTTGGGGTGTTTTTCAACTGGCTTTTTTTCGTACATATTATATAATACTCAAGTGAGCCGTTTTATTTACAACAAAAGCTTTGAACGTAAATGGAGGAAAGTTTCAGTTTTTTGCTATTTTACCCACTCATGAATTCGTAGACCCGGCAAACTTCGTACCGCCTCAAAATCACCTTTAAAAACCTTCCCCGCACTTCCAAAAATAATTTAAAACCAAAATTAGCCAAAACGGTTCAGCCGTTCTCGAGTTTTAGCGAGACTAACGAACAGCAACTGATTTTTATATTAGAAAGAAAAAAAAAAAGAAAAAAAAATGTTTATTGGCAGACGCCACAAGTGCACACAGTATCACAAAAAAAAATACACAAAGCACACAGTGAAACAAAGAAAGAAAAAAGAACTTAAACTAAACAATTTGTAAAAATATAATAATAATTATCTAAGCCAAAAAAAAATATTAAACACTAGTGTTCCCCGTGGTTTTGCCTTGCTGCTCGGCTTCTATTGGTCATAGCGTGATGTTTAAAAGCCTATAGCCTTCCTTGATAAATGGCCAATACCGAAAAAAAAAAAAATATTGGAGTTCCTGAGATTAGCGCGTTCAACCAAACAAAATCCTTGGCTTTATAATGTAACAACAACAGTATGCTAGTATAACAAAAATACCAACCCGCACTGGGCCCGCGTGGTGGATTATGGCCCACTCCCTCTCACAGAGAGGAGGCCTGTGTCCCAGCAGTGGGAACATTATAGGCTGATGATGATGATAACAAAAATTATGAATAGACACTTTACTCAAACAATCTGTAGGCACCATTGGCTATGCCTGCTTTGCACGTTTTCCTCAATCTGACTTTTGCAACGAGATTTTTTGTAAGAATACTGTTTTTTTACTACAATAAGACTTTCTGTTTTCTTCTATTTCAAAATGATAGTAGCAATCGTTTCAAAATCTTGTAAGAATTTTATAAGTACTACGAGTAAGTGTTGTGATGGCCGAGGAGAGCAGTGATGAGTTGTAGGTCATAGGTTCGAACCCAAACAGGCGCGTTACTTTGTGTAATTTATTTCATCACCACTACTCTCAAAACGGTGAAGGAAAACATCGTGAGGAAACCGGCATGTGCTAGAACCTAAAATTCGAAGACATGTGGCATCCACCAGACCGCGTGGTGGATTATAGCCCACTCCCTCTCACAAAGAGGAGACTTGGGTCCCAGCAGTGGAAATATTAGGCTAGTGTTGATGAAGGTGTCGCATAAAGAGTAACGAAAAAGCAATTTTATTTTAAAGTGTTTAGGTAGGTATTAAGAGTTTAAAATACCCTAACTTTTACTCAGTTGCTGCCAAAATGTCAAAATGTAAGTTAACAAACTAAAGCAACCTAACTAGTTAAGTTTTTTGTGATTCATCAACGCTGAAAATGTTATTCAGTATTTCATGAAAGGGAGACAAAAGTTCAAGAACCACCTTTAGACGAATAATACAGTTTATGTAAATTCCAACTTTATTCATGAAGTCTTGAAGTCTAAATTGAAATACTTTACTATTAGAATTTTGTTTGAGTGAAATAGGTGACGCTGTTTTGAAACATAAGTATACTTTGAATGTTCCGTTTTTTTATTATATTTTGTGGAGAAATAGGTCTCAAAAGAAAGCATACTTTTATTTTACTTAGTACAGTCAGCTTGTAACTTTATGTCTATTGGGAATAGTTTAATAGGTTACCACGGCTTAGAAACGAAACGGGCAACTGAAGAAACAGAATGGTTGCGAGAAACGCCAAGGGCATCGATCGCGAGGCGATAAGGCCTCGTTCGTTGGCGAGGGCTTGCGGAACGCGAGGAATGGGTAGCTCGACGACCGCCGTCAAGAACCACCCATTTTTAATATGTTGAAATCATTAAATGATTCCTCCAATCCAGGGCGAGACGGGGGAGCCAGTCCCGCGACCGAGGCAGGCTTTGGCCCTTTAAGGGGGCTCCGTCATATTGCTGACATCTCTTTCAAGCGCGCATGGAACACCACGCGCTTTCGAACTAGTGGGCATGTTCGACAAGCCTCTTGGTCTAGTGGTTAGTGACCCTGACTGCTATGCCGGAGGTCGTGGGTTCGATTCACATCCAGGACAAATGTTTGTGTGATGAGCACGATCATTTGTTCTGTGTCTGGGTGTAATTTATCTATAATTATGTATTCTATGTATTTAGAAATATATAAGTATGTTTATCAGTTGTCTAGTACCCATAACACAAGCTCTGCTTAGCTTGGGCCTAGATGGCGTTGTGTGATAGTTGTGGAATATTATTATTATTTCCTTTATTCATTCTTTTTACATAATGTTTTACATTTTTTAATATAATTAAAAATATATATGTCGCAGAATGAACACAGAAGCACAATTATTTAGAATAACGCCATCTATTATCCTGCTACGGAATCAAAACAGAAAAACAAATTGGTATCTCTATTCATTATTGTTATTTTAGAATAACGCCATCTATTATCGTTGGCCTGGAATCAAACCAGATACGCAATTTAGAATCTCTAT
This sequence comes from Agrotis clavis, assembly GCA_954870645.1. Lineage (NCBI taxonomy): Eukaryota > Metazoa > Arthropoda > Insecta > Lepidoptera > Noctuidae > Agrotis > Agrotis clavis. The sequence goes on along the minus strand of OX940927.1, from coordinate 23,795,292 downwards.
TGATTATTGTTAATTTAGAATAACGCCATCTATCTCTCATTGGAGTAACTATTAAGTTAGAATTGACAGACTGTTTAGGAGCGTCAAATTAGTGATAATTTGGAGATGGTTAGCATGGGGAACAATGGCAACACCGAGCGAATAGTCGAGTCAAATGTCGATTCGGAAGTTTAATCAGCTATTCGACGACGACAGGTAGTGACGTTGACAGATGTTGGCTAACCTGTGTAGGGTAGGCCACTTGGGCGGACAGTTTAGTGAAGTGAACACTTTGAATTGAGCCGGCAAGCTGGGTAGACATTTTGGTTGCTCCGCCATGTTAAACTTCTCGCGTTCCTAAGTTTTTAATCGAGCGATATCTCGGACATCCTTGACTATTTTGTATTCAGTGTGTGTTAGCAAGTAATTAAAAGTGTTAACGAAGATTTTGTGAATGTTATTTCCGATATCCCAACCCCTCTGATAACGATTCTCCGTTATATATTAACCCGGCGTCATTGAGGTTGGGTCAAAATGACCCGGCTGGTTTTGAATTTAGAATATTTTTGAAAGTGTGCGTACGACGCTGCCCTTCTGAGCAGTAGCTGGAGCCAATAGTGTGTTCTAAACGTTTCTGACGAGAAATCAATGTGGCGGCCACCGAGCTGGAAGCTACACGCGTTTAATTTTCAAAAAGGTGATTTTGACCCATCCTCACAATTGACGTTACCATTTTGTGCCATTTTGAAGTAATCAATTTTTATCATTGTTTATTGATTTTTGGTGTGTATGTTAACGGTTTTTTCTTTTCGCTTTTCGTTTCTTTTTCTACTCTCTTTCGTCGATTTATGAGAAAACAAATTCCTCTAAAATTTACATATTTCTTGTCTAATCTCCTAAGCACATTTTTTTTTTATAATGGTAAAATCATCAACTGAGTCTTCCTACCCAGGGCAGAGCGGGAAGGACTGTCAGACTCGTACTGACTAAAATCCACGATGTCCTTCAATAGCCCTTTACGTTCCGGGGTCACGGTAATTCGTGAGACCCGCGACCCCGGCAGATTTTGCCCTCTAAAGGAGCCCCGTCATTTGCTGACACTCTTTGAGGCACGCGTGGAACACAACGCGCCGTTGACCCGGGCATGGTGCATGGTCGGACAGCGAGTCGCCCATTACTCGCCGTCCCCATGCCCGCACCTACGGTGTCCGGGGCTCATCTAGCGACATCTGTCGTCGTGGGCGTCTACCACTGCGGCTGGCGTGAAGGGCGGACGCTGTCCTCTCCAGCATGACTGAGGATACTATTTGGAGAAGGATTTGTTGGTGAATCATCGGAAAAGCCTCGTGAAAAATTACGCGATGTCCGCAAACAGTGTCAAGTGTGTCCTACTAAAAGGAACCGCAAAACAAAGCATACATATCAAGCTTGCCCCAAATACATTTGTCCTGAACACCTCATATCTTTTTGTAGTCACTGCGTCTATAACGAAGATTCTAATTAGTGTTTTTAATTTTTTTTTAAAAGACATAATCCTTCAGATTAAAAAAATGCCATAAGTATCCAAATATACTGATTAGTAATAATAAGAATATCCTAAAAGCACAAGAGGTCTCTGTTTCGTTACTTTTTTTATAACTTTATCTAAAATTTTATTAAACCTAATTAAATATTTCTGAATTATGTTTTTCTTTTTCATTTTCAACAAATAAATACCCTAATAATTGTATAACAACACAGTTTACGAATACACTTAATAACTATGGAAATATCTCGATTTTAATATACGGGTAATATTGACCCACCTCAACGCCCATGTGCCTGTTTCCTACCACAATGACGCCGGGTTAAAAACATTTAAAAATATTATTATTATTATGTTCCATGATCGGACAGCGAGTCGCCCACAACTCGCTGTCGGCATGCCCGTATGCTCGATGAACCACCCATGAATCGTGTTTAGCGCGCGCCTCCAAGAGATGTCAGCAAACTGACTGGCAGCTCAGACGTACTTTTCCTTCCAATCTACCCAGAACAGCAGAGAGTGTGATTATTTTCCGCCCAAAAAAGAAAAGCTTATTCTATTCGTAATGTTCTGGGTCATAGACACCCACCAAAAACATTAAATGTAAAAAATGCCAAGTCTCTCGATGCAGTCTTTCCATCGTAAAAAGTTTTGAGATCTCACAGAAGCCAAGTCCTATTCAAATTATTTTGTAGTTATAAATCAACATTTAGTAATTATATCAATAGTTTTCTTTATATTATAACTATAGTGACTTGGCAATGAGCACAAGTAAAATCAAATAAAACGGCATATTTGGAGGAGTTGAAAGTTACACACACCGCATGCATAAATATTCTCTTTTATTTACTTTATTTATTCTCTTAACATTCATCATTCACTTTCATAAAGCGATGGCCCGTAAGGTATTCTTAATTATTGTATTGGAACATGTAGTCGGTAGTGACCATCATGATTCACACATAACAAATAATCTGATCACAGGTCTCGTCAGTAACATTTGCACATAATTCCAGGCAGCAAGCAGCTTTTAATTTGTGCTCATTGCCAAGTCACTATAGTTATAATATAAAGAAAACTATTGATATAATTACTAAATGTTGATTTATAACTACAAAATAATTTGAATAGGACTTGGCTTCTGTGAGATCTCAAAACTTTTTACGATGGAAAGACTGCATCGAGAGACTTGGCATTTTTTACATTTAATGTTTTTGGTGGGATCTCATTGATTTTTTGTAAGTGTATTTCTTTCTTTTTTTAGGTGTCCTCATAATTTCTTGGACTTCAGCTACTTTTTTGCTTAGGACCCATTCTCTATCTAACAAACTAAATAGAACTAAACTAACTAACAAATAACTAAATAAATATATATCTACTAACTTACAAACTAAATATAACTAAACTAAATAACACGTAAACAACTAGATTTATGTAACTATGTATATGTTATATTAATAAACTATTTTCCTAAATAACTGTTTCAGTAACAATAATAAATCGCTAACTTAAGTTCTCTGAATATCGCTACAATATTTTTTTAGTTTCGAAATGGTTGTTCATAGATAGATGGCGCTATCAAATGAAAATTATTGAATTATTTTAAAGTACTACTTAGACTGCGCTCTGTAACGAAACCATAGCGCGATACAGACAGGTACAATGCCATCTATCGAGCGCGCATACAATATTTATCGCAATACAATGGAGTTTTAGCTTTATTAATTTAATGAATTATGAACTTTATGTATTAATTTAGATTAATTATAGTCTATGTATTACATTTATATTATTCTTTTCTATTCTATGTATGTATTCATCCAATTGAATACTTAAACAACGAACAAAGTTAACAATGCAGTCAAAATCCATACACAATGTTCTTGCCAAACCGCAAATATAAAATTGTTTTCTATGGTATATTATTTTTTAATGTTTTTATAATTTTTCCTTTATATGTGACTAATGACCTATCTTGGTGCAAAATTTGAAGTTTCTAAGTCTGCTAGAAGTACCTTAGATTTTTGATGATCGGTCAGTGAGTCAGTCAGTGAGTGACAAAATGGTGTAACTTTGATCGACCGTAACTCCTAAACTATTCATTCAATTGGCATGTAATTTCGAACTTAAGCTTATTCTAATGCCTACTATTATTCACCGAAAATCTAAACTCCTAGCTTTGTCCACGTCGAAGATATAGGGGGGGCGAAACAGCCGCGAATCGCTTCGAGAAAAGATGGTACGGCCGTGCCCGTTTTGCTCGAGACTTGGCGGGGCACTGCCGTGCCCCCAGATTTTACTCTGTAAGAGGGACTGGACTGTTGTACCTCACATTTTTCACACATCACATTTATGCAATTCAACGGTTTACTCTCAACTTCAAAATAAATAATAAAAAAGTCACTCGATACATTTTGTCGACTTCAACAAGCAATTTACTTTCACAATATTAAATTAAATTATTTACTCTTTAAAGAGCTTCATTGCCAATTAAGTTGTAAATTAACAACCAGAATAATATTTTGAAGTAAGATGTAACTTAGTCTTTAGAAATGTTATACTTACTTTAAATTATTGTGCCCCTCGAGCTTTTGTTTCCAATTTGATATTTTGACGAAGTAACTGTAAAAGTAAGTGAAATGAATTTAGGATTGAGACACACTAGTGCACGAACGTACCTAAGCCATAGCATAGGTCACAGGGACTGTCGGGTCGCGGGACTGTCGGGTCGCGAGACTGTCAGGTCGCGAGACTGTCGGGTCGCGGGACTGTCGGGTCGCGGGACTGTCGGGTTGCAGAAATAGGTCACAGGGACTGTCGGGTCGCGGGACTGTCGGGTCGCGAGACTGTCAGGTCGCGGGACTGTCGGGTCGCGGGACTGTCGGGTTGCAGAAATAGGTCACAGGGACTGTCGGGTCGCGGGACTGTCGGTTCGCGAGACTGTCAGGTCGCGAGACTGTCGGGTCGCGGGACTGTCGGGTTGCAGAACTTTCGAGTCGCGGGACTGTCGGGTCGCGGTAAAGTCGGGTCGTGGGACTGTCGGGTCGTGAGAATGTCAGGTCACGGAACTGACGGGTTGCATGCGCACCCTAAAGGCAGAAGGCAACTGTAGAAACATTTTTGTTTTTAATGATTCAAGTCTGACAGTCTCGCTCTATTCAAGGTAGGAGCACTCATTTTATGATTTACGAATGAGTTCTTTATCATTTTATTTTTAATTTGTCCAATTACAGCTCTAAAAGTGAGCAGTTTAGATTCGTTTCTTAACAGGTCTGATATACAGACTTTTGTTCATTACTTGCAGTAAGTTTGACCCTGTTGCAAGACATAATTATTTTATGATACACATTTACCCCCTTATTAATAAACGTGGACTTAAGTTACGCCAAGGTTAATCCTTAAAAAATGTACCTATGGTTAATCCGAGGATCATCCTGGTTGTAACTTTAGTTCACGTTTATTATTATGGGGGTTAGTGTATACTAACCTAAATGTTAGACTAATTGGATCAGTTTCTAAACTGAAATTTAATTTAACTACAAAATAAATTAGAGCACTCAGACGATATCAATATGATCACTGTTTTTGGAATTGAATTTGAACTCTGTTTCTAAAGTAAAAATTATGCTTAATGGAAAACACTAACTAACAGGCATTATTCAGCAAATTTTAAAAGATTATGTCATCGTCATTAGACATGACAATAAAAGCACTAATTTCGCAGTTTCATTAGTCGTTAACTCGTTCGGTATACAGCATACGGGGAGTCCTCGCAGCTGAATAATACCTAGTACAACACAAAAAGAATTACTTAAATTGGACTTGTAGCGCCGGAGATATGCGAACACAAACATAAAAACATATATACATACTGCTTGCGCAAGCTAGCAATATTAAAATGTTGGTATCATGTATCCAAACGCGTCTCACATATTGAAGGTAGTATTCATATTGGACCACAGTATTGAGCCAATCATACTCCGGCTTCCTTCCCAATCCTACCCCCATTCCGCAAAAGGTGCTACACAGCTACGCCAATGAGAACCGTTTTCCGCCGCAACGACACGCCGCGACGACAGAGGTCACCATGATGATTTCTGCCCTGTTCTCTTCAAACCGCTAACCGCTCAACAACGTGCACCGCTTAAAACTAAATCGCTGTACCATCATACTGTTATAAACTATTTAACGTGTTGGCCGACACAAAGTGATAAAGTGGGACAATATAATCGATATTATTCACCGAGCGCGAGTGCAAAGACTATCCAAGGAACGCGTGTCATCATCCACGGACCACGCCGGCAGTCGGTGCACCAACCTGCCCTCCAGTGCTCCCAAGTAAGTCCTACCTATACTTCCCACACTTTAATTTGCTCAATTCTGTGTCGTCCAATATCCGATCCGCTAAAATTACACAACGCTTGTTGGTCCTTCGAAAAGCCGCTATCCCTAACTTCACCATAAGTTTTTTGGTCCTTCGAGCCGGATTCATAGAATCAGCATTCTTAATTAGGTCTCATACCTAGGATTTAGGTCAAATACCTAAATTCGTAAAACCGCCTTTTTGAACGCATACTGACGTTCTTACATTCCCCGCTAGGTACATTTATTCATTGAGAACTACTGTACCAACTTAATAGTTCGCCTGTTGCATTGAAATAGCATAGGTAATTATTAAAACCGCTAAATAACGTAAGTTAGTTCGGTAAACTTGCCTACAACTTATACGTACTCAACCGCAATATTACACCCGCCTAAGATAAAAAAAATAAATAGTCTAGTCTACCCACTAGACCTAAATTATTCTATCCGCTGTATTTTCTAGTTCCCGTAGGCCTAGCTAATACTAACTAGTGTCTGACTCACTACTGGGTCAGACGATGCCAAGGGATCTACGACCATTCTCCACCTGGTTGTAGGAGGTCGACTTGTACCAGAGATTAAGTTTCTTAATCTCCGGCGTGCAGCTTCTACCGCTTTCGCCGTCTACCTTAAATAGCTATAACATATTTATAGTTATACTAATGGCACACCAAAATGCCTAATTTAAGTTTTTTTTAATAAAAATAAACTGATCATAACCTAATTAAATACTGTTTTATAATTTAACTCAAGTAAACACTTAAGTAAAACTTATTTTAACTAAGAAAACTTATAATAAAATCTAACTAATAAAATTTTAAAACTTGAGTAAACATTATCCAAATCTAACTAAAAAACTAAACTCAAACTATTAAAACAACTCCAATATGGAAGAACTTAAAATCAAAATTAAATTACTGCAAGCTAAAAATCAAGCAATCTTTGAGCGTTTATCGTCATTGTATGAAACTTCAAAGAAAATAAATACGACTAGTATTGAGCTTCGTTCGGCAGAGACGTTTATGGCAGACACACAAATACTCTCAGTTATTCGTCAGGAATTTAGTACTAACTTAGATAAAATAAATACATATTCTTTACAAATAGATCCTGATCATAAAATTGATTACAACAGTCAAATATCATTTGACGGCGTTTACACTCGTGTCGAGAGAATACGTTCACTCATCGAAGCGAACTCCTCAAGGTCATTGAATAACTCAACGTCTAGCGACAATGCGAGCGCGACGCAGTCCAAATGCTCGGTCAAGCTGCCACCAATTCTGATTCCGTTCTTTGACGGTAGAATTGAAAATTGGCCTGTTTTTTATGAATCATTTAAATCAAATATCCATAGCAATTTAAACCTTACAGATTCTCAACGTGTGCAATATTTAATAGGTAACCTAAAAGGAAACGCATTGCAAATTACCGCCGGAATTATTCCGTCAGGGGAAAATTATGCGTCTATCTGGAATAGTTTGGTTCAAAAGTACCAAGATAAACGAGCACTAGGCTCACACTATATGTCTAACCTACTAAATATCAAACCCGCAATTAATAATTCCGCCTCTTTAAATACCTTTATTGAAAGTTTTCACGCGTCTGTTTCGGCACTAGAACAATTAAAAATTAAAGACTTAAAGGATTTCATGTTATTAAATTTAGCTTTAAAAAAGTTAGATCCCGCTATCATACATTTATTCGAGATGCATATGAGAGATGTGGAGATTCCTACTTATACGGATTTCGTTGAATTCATAAAATCGCAAGTTAAAATACTCGATAGATCTACTTCTTCTCGGACCGCATCACTAAGTAACAATAACAACAATAATAAAAATAATTCTTATCGTAATCAGTCACGTGCTAGTACAGTGCATACTTTTGTTGCTTGTGATAATAACCAAACTTGTTTATATTGTAACAACAAGGATCATTGGAAGCTTTACACCTGTCCAAACTTTCAAGCACTATCGGCCGGTTCGCGTTTGGATTTTATTAAAAACAAACGTGGATGTGTGAACTGTCTTAGTACAACGCACACTGCCTCACAGTGTAAATCTATACACACTTGTAGGACATGTAACAAAAAACATCACTCTCTTTTACATCTTGAACAAAGTTCACAGCCGCGATCGGTATCAGCTGACGCTGCAACTAGTTCCGCGCAATCACAACAGGTGGCGCTTTGTGCGTGTTCTCGCGTAGGCATAAACATTCCACGCACTACGGTTCTTTTGTCAACAGCACAAGTCTATGTTGATAACAAATATAACCAATACGTTTCTGTAAGGTGTTTAATAGACAACGCTTCGCAAAATAATATAATTACTTTAGCTTGTTGTAAGAAACTGCAATTAAATATTATACCACTTTCAAATTCTTGTATAAAGGGTGTAGGTACCTCTTCGCGGCCTATCATAGGTTACGTTGAGATAACAGTTACTGCAAAAAATAAAACAAATTCTTTTAAAATAACCGCTCTTGTTATTGATTGTATAACGGATAAATTACCATCTCACGTTGTTGACACCTCTGCTGTGCAACATTTGTTCGAGTTACCGCTAGCCGACCCCCTGTGGCACGTGCCCGGTGAGGTTGAATTGCTTCTAGGGGCAAAGCTGTTTCCGTATTTATTACTTCATAACAAAATTCTCTCACCTACCGCGCCATCAGCTATTGAAACCGTGTTTGGTTACATTCTTATGGGTGAGATACCTTCTAGTTTATATAATAAAAATAACATTGATTTAAATACTGCTTCATATTTTTCTACCGCGTTAAATATAGATGATTCTCATTGTTTTCTGTCGTTGGACGAAACTTTACATAAATTTTGGAATATCGAAGAAATACCTTCAAAATCTTTTATGAGCCCCGCGGATCGGGAATGTGAACAGCTGTACGCTTCTACTGTGTCACGTGACTCCAGTGGTACGTACTGTGTTACGTTACCATTCTGTAAAAATCCAGAATTACTCGGAAATTCATATGCTGTCGCTTATCGACGTTTAATTAACTTGGAGAAAAGTAAGCTTCGCGACCCGACTTTGCGCGCTAGCTATAACAAAATAATACAAGAATATATAGATCAGGATTATTTATCTGAAACCGCACCTAGTTCTGCAGGATATTACATACCGCATCACCCTGTTATTAGGAATGATAAACAAACAACTAAAGTGCGCATTGTCCTAGATGCCAGCGCTAAGTCTCATAATGGCGTTTCATTGAATGACTTATTGCACACAGGGCCGAATTTACAGGCTGACATATTTTTATTACTTTTAAATTTCCGTTTGTTTCCTATTGCAGTTACAGCTGACATAAAACAGATGTATCTTCGAATTAAGGTTATTGATGATCATCAAAAATATCAAAAAATATTGTTTCGATTTAATACTATGGAACCTGTTCGCGAATTTAAATTTAACCGAGTTGCCTTCGGTCTTAAGCCCAGTCCCTTTCTAGCCATGCGCACTGTGCGTCAGCTGTCTGAGGATGAAAAACATCGGTTCCCGCGCGCATCCATTGTCGCTTCTCATGAGCTTTATATGGATGACTTGGCTAATTCGATCCCTACTCTGGAGGAAGCAAAGACTCTCTCCGCTGAACTTATCGCCTTATTTAAGGCTGGGGGCTTTGACCTTACTAAGTGGGCAAGTAATTCCTCGGAATTACTAGAGGTCATTCCACACTCCAACCGCTCTTCTATTAACTTCTCTGACGGGGATAATTTAAAGATCCTTGGACTCAAATGGATTCCTTCCGAGGATTGTTTCACCTTTACTACATCTGATTTAGATAAAGGTTGTACTAAACGCTCCATACTTTCCACTGTTGCCCGTCTGTGGGATGTTCTCGGTCTAGTGGCTCCTGTAGTTTTATTCGCGAAATTACTCATAAAAGAATTATGGAAATTAAACACAGATTGGGATGAAACTCCACCCGATTCTATCGTACGTCTTTTTCAAAAATTTAAAGAGCAACTGCCTCTACTTTCTTCTTTAAAACTGCCGCGTCATGTAGCCGTTACTATGGGTTGCATGACAAATATAGTAGGTTTTGCTGACGCCAGTTTGAATGCGTATGGCTGCGTAATATACTTACATGTCACTGACACAAATGGTAACACACACGTAAATTTGGTGTGTGCTAAATCTAAAGTTGCACCAGTTAAGGTCGTATCTCTGGCTCGTCTAGAGCTTTGCGCCGCTGTTCTTTTGTCTAACTTAATTAAACTAGTTTATAACACTTACCGCTCTCGCACCACTATTAATAAAATATTTGCCTTTTCCGATTCTAAAATTACTCTTTCATGGATTCATTCCTCACCTCACAAGTGGAATATTTTTGTTAGTAACCGCGTCGCTAAATGTCAAGAAAATCTTGATCCTGAACATTTTTACCATATTAGCGGAAAGGAAAATCCTAGTGACTGTCTATCTCGAGGTCTTCTACCTGAACAGTTACTAAACCATTATTTATGGTGGCATGGCTCTGAGTGGCTTCTGCGACCAACTGCTGAGTGGCCTATCACTCCGTTTGTATCTTCATGCAGCGAGCAATTGCCTGAGTTTAACAATAAATCTTTAACATTAGTATCTACCGTATCAGAACCTAATTTAATATATAGCCTTTCTCAAAAATTTACATCGTTAAATAAAATATTGCGCATAATTGTATACATTTTGAGATTTTTGCATATTATTCCTTATGACAAGGCAAATAAGATAATTACTGTCCGTGAATTAGTTACCGCTGAAATTTATTTAATTCGTTGTATTCAACAATTTCATTTTTTTTATATTTATGACGAAATTAAAAGTAAAAAACTTCGCTCACAGTTTAAGAAACTCGATCTGTTTATAGACGAGCATAACATAATTAGAATTGGTGGTAGATTGTCAAACGCGAACCTTCCTTATGAAGCTCAGCATCCCGCGCTTTTACCTAAACATGATAATTTTACACATGTTTTAATAGACTATTATCATCGCATTCATTGTCATGCCGGTGTAAGCCTTCTTAGCTCTCTGTTACGCCAAAAATATTGGATCCTCTCTTCCAGAGGTGTCATCAGACAAAGGGTACATGCTTGTAACTTCTGTTTTAAAGTTTCTCCTTCTCACCCCAGTCCAAAGATGGCTGATTTACCCGCTTGTCGCGTACAAGAGACTAAAGCTTTCGTTCATACTGGTGTGGATTACGCTGGTCCCATTAAAGTAACCTTATGTCGACGCAGAGGCCAAAGAAGTCAGAAGGCTTATATATGTTTATTCATTTGCTTCGTTACAAAAGCAGTTCATATTGAATTGGTTACCGACGTGTCATCGGACACCTTTATTTCAGCTTTTAAAAGATTTATTTCCCGCAGAGGACCTGTCTCTTATTTATATTCTGACAACGGAACAAATTTCGTTGGAGCCAAGGCTCAATTGCAAGAACTACTTGCTCACCGCTACCGCATAGAGTGGAAAATGATTCCACCCCGCGCCCCCCACTTTGGAGGGTTGTGGGAATCAAATATTAAATCTATTAAAACACATTTATACCGTGTTATCGGTTCTCAACTTCTTACTTATGAGGAGCTTTCGACTGTTCTCACTGAGATTGAGGCAGTTCTAAATTCCAGACCGCTCTGTGTCCTGAATGAGGATCCGTACCCAGAACCGCTTACTCCCGCTCATTTTATAATGGCTTCTCCGTTGACTACGTTGCCTGTCGTGAACGTTCCCGAAACGACGAAAACACTAACTTGCCGCAAAAAATTGCTTGACCAAATGGTTTGTAGCTTTTGGAGAAGATGGCGTATAGAATATCTACATAACTTGCAAGTTAGGCAAAAATGGTTAAATGTCGCCGACAATATTAAGATTGGTACAGTGGTTCTCATGCATCAGGATGATGTCCCTCCTTTGCGTTGGCCAATGGGCATAATCACCGAAGTTTTTCCCGGCAGGGATGGGACAACCCGCGTTGCCATGGTGAAGACATGCAGTGGCGCTTTCAAAAGACCTGTTGTTAAACTATGTCCTTTACCTTCTCAATAATACCACCGCGTAATTAAAATTCTAATTTAGCTGTAGTTCACATATTTTCATTATTACTTTTTCTCTTTTTGTCCGCTTTAATTTAATTTCAATCCGCTTTAATGTAATTTCTTACCTTTTGAGAATACTACATATTCTCGAAAGCCGGGCAGGATGCTTGCGCAAGCTAGCAATATTAAAATGTTGGTATCATGTATCCAAACGCGTCTCACATATTGAAGGTAGTATTCATATTGGACCACAGTATTGAGCCAATCATACTCCGGCTTCCTTCCCAATCCTACCCCCATTCCGCAAAAGGTGCTACACAGCTACGCCAATGAGAACCGTTTTCCGCCGCAACGACACGCCGCGACGACAGAGGTCACCATGATGATTTCTGCCCTGTTCTCTTCAAACCGCTAACCGCTCAACAACGTGCACCGCTTAAAACTAAATCGCTGTACCATCATACTGTTATAAACTATTTAACGTGTTGGCCGACACAAAGTGATAAAGTGGGACAATATAATCGATATTATTCACCGAGCGCGAGTGCAAAGACTATCCAAGGAACGCGTGTCATCATCCACGGACCACGCCGGCAGTCGGTGCACCAACCTGCCCTCCAGTGCTCCCAAGTAAGTCCTACCTATACTTCCCACACTTTAATTTGCTCAATTCTGTGTCGTCCAATATCCGATCCGCTAAAATTACACAACGCTTGTTGGTCCTTCGAAAAGCCGCTATCCCTAACTTCACCACATACGCTTTTGAAATTTGGCACATTTGTTCAGACGCTGATACAGACTAACATATACTAACTAAAACTGAAACTGAAAACTGGGCAGTTCTGGAAATATTACATACATACGGGTTGAATTGATAACCTCCTTTTTTGAAGTCGGTAATAATTAAACGCCGTGGGGCGCCGGCTTAGAATTGCGCTCCCCCAAATCCTCCCGTGGGTGTCGTAAGAGGCGACTAAGGGACAAACCGGAGGTCGGGCAGCAGCGTCCTCCGTGTACTGCACATCCTCACTGCGATCGCCAACCCGCCTGCCAAGCGTGGCGATTAAGGTAAATAACCCCCTACAATGAAAACCACAGAAACCAGGCCCCCAGTCCCCGGCAGCTCCGCTATCCCTGGCGCGGGTAGCGGTCAAGGTAACGGCGGAGCAGGGGGTGCTAAGAATCTCCGGAAGAGATCCGGCTACCCACCCCCACGACGACTGGCCCTGGTAACACACAACATACGCACATTGAGGACTTACGAAAAGATCTGCGAGCTGGAAGAGGAGCTGAGCAAGTTACACTGGGACATTATGGGGCTATGCGAAGTCCGTAGAGAGGGGGAGGACACCGTAACCCTGAAGTCTGGTAACTTGCTCTACTACCGGGAGGGCGACCAACAGTCCCAAGGTGGTGTCGGGTTTCTCGTTCACAAGTCCCTCGTAAACAACATAATAACCATCGACAGTGTGTCGAGCAGGGTGGTATACCTAATACTCAGAATATCCAAAAGATATTCGCTGAAGGTCATTCAGGAATACGCACCGACCTCGTCACACTCCGATGATGAAGTGGACACTATGTATGAGGACGTAAGTAGGGCCATACATATTACATAGCTTCAAAACCCACTTCACTGTTGTTATGGGGGACTTTAACGCAAAGTTGGGCAAGAAAAGCGGTGATGAGTTGAGAGTGGGGCAATTTGGGTATGGGCAACGGAACCCTAGGGGACAGAGGCTGGCCGACTTTCTGGAGAATGAGGAACTCTTCATGATGAATTCTTTCTTCCAGAAGCCGCCTCACAGGAAATGGACCTGGCTGAGTCCCGATGGTTTCACGAGAAACGAGATAGACTTCTTCATGACCGACAAGAAACGGATATTTAGTGATGTCTCTGTGATCAACAGGGTAAAAACCGGTAGCGATCACCGAATCGTAAGAGGCTCGCTGAATATCAATGTTAAACTTGAAAGGTCTAGCCTGATGAAGTCTACGCTCCGACCTACTCGGCTCCATATTCAAAACCCCGAAAGTTTTCAACTCGAGCTCTCTAATCGCTTTGCTCGCCTTGAGAACTTAGTGTCAGTGGACGAGATCAACGACGGGCTAGTGGAAACTGTCCGCACGGTAGGGTCTAAGTTTTTTAGACCCTGCCGTAAAGATAGACCTCAGAAATTGACCGAGCAAACCTTAAACCTCATGGCTGAACGACGTTTGCTACAGTTGCAGTCTTCCGATGACGCGAAGTCATAATATAGGCAGCTCAATAGACGTATATCTAAGTCCTTGCGACACGATCTGTGTCTCTTTAATACGAATCGTGTTAAAGAGACCATACAGCGAAACCAAGGCTCTAAAGTGTTCGCAAAGGACAAGTCTATTGGGCAAAGCCAGATGACAAAGCTGAAACGGGAGGATGGCAGCATAGCGTCGACCAAAGCAGAGGTTTTAGGCGAGATCGAGAGGTTCTATGGACAGTTATACACTTCGGTCGCAAAGCCCGTTGACAGCTTGGTAGGAGATCCAAGAGCCAAGCTGTCCCGACATTATACCGAAGATATCCCGGACATCAGTCTGTACGAGATTAGGATGGCCCTGAAGCAGCTTAAGAACAACAAGGCGCCGGGCGAGGACGGAATCACTTCAGAGCTTCTGAGAGCGGGTGGAACACCGGTACTTAAAGTCCTCCAGAAACTCTTTAATTCCGTCCTCTTCGAGGGCAAAACGCCTGAAACATTGAGTAGAGGTGAGCTGGTGCTGTTCTTCAAAAAAGGTGATAACAGCCTATTGAAGAACTACAGACCCATCACGCTTCTAAGTCATGTTTATAAGCTGTTTTCAAGGGTTATCACGAACCGTCTCGAGCACAGACTTGATGACTTCCAGCCTCCCGAACAAGCCTGTTTCCGAAGAGGCTATAGTACCATAGACCACATCCATACGCTACGGCAAGTTATACAGAAGACCGAAGAGTATAACTTGCCATTATGCTTAGCGTTTGTGGACTATGAGAAAGCCTTCGATTCGGTGGAAACATGGACGGTACTTGAGTCACTCCAGCGATGCCGTATTGACTATCGGTACATCGAGGTGTTGAAGTGCTTGTATAATAACGCCACCATGTCGGTCCGAGTACAGGAGCAGAGCACGAAGGCGATTCCATTGAGAAGAGGCGTAAGACAGGGGGACGTTATCTCCCCGAAACTGTTTACTGCCGCAATGGAAGACGCCTTCAAGCTCCTGGAATGGCAAGGACTTGGCATCAACATCAACGGCGAATACATCACTCACCTTCGGTTTGCCGACGACATCGTAGTCATGGCAAAGTCGATGGAGGAACTCAGCATGATGCTCGATGGCCTCGACCGAGTTTCACAACGGGTGGGCTTGAAAATGAACACGGACAAGACGAAAATTATGTCAAATGCCAATGTTGTGCCCACCCCAGTCTCTGTTGGAAACTCGGTACTCGAAGTTGTTGACTCATATATCTACTTAGGACAAGTAGTCCAGTTAGGTAGGTCCAACTTCGAGAAAGAGGTCAACCACCGAATCCAACTCGGTTGGGCAGCGTTCGGGAAACTACGCAATGTCTTTTCGTCCGACATACCTCAGTGCCTCAAGACGAAAGTCTTCAACCAATGTGTGTTACCAGTGATGAGTTACGGCACCGAAACGTGGTCTTTCACTATCGGCCTCATCTCAAAGCTCAAAGTCGCTCAACGAGCTATGGAGAGGGCTATGCTCGGTGTTTCTCTACGTGATCGAATCCGAAATGAGGAGATCCGTAGACGAACTAAAGTCACCGATATAGCCCACCGGATTAGCAAGATGAAGTGGCAATGGGCAGGCCATATTGCTCGCAGAGCAGATGGCCGATGGGGTCGAAAAGTACTAGAGTGGAGACCACGGACTAGCAAGCGCAGCGTAGGACGTCCACCAGCAAGGTGGACAGACGATCTTATAAAGGTCGCCGGAAGACGCTGGATGCAGGTTGCTTCCAACCGGTATCTGTGGAGATCAAAAGGGGAGGCCTAAGTTCAGCAGTGGACGTCCTATGGCTGAGATGATGATGATGATGATGAATAATTAAAATCTTAATTAGAACTTCAAGTAATTTCCTACCTTTTTAACGATCCAGAATTCCCCAAAAAGCCAAGATTACAGCAGTATTAAGTTATTAAACAACCAATACAAAATTAACAAGTCTTGATCCGTTGTAACAGTTGAACCGCAATTTCGGGGCCATTCCCGCAACTTTATTTCATGTTTACTTTTGTTTTGTTCATCAAAGCATTTATGATGGGTGAAACGCTTGTTTGAATTTGAAACTTGTTTGTGGAGATACAAGGTTGTAATTTGTGTGTTTTGTAAACAGACATGCCAGAAGCAACAATCCACCTTGGGGCTAAGATGAACCCCAATGACATTGAAGAGGGTGATGACGTCTACTTCGGATGTAAAGTTGATGCCAATCCGCCTGCCTACAAAGTTGTTTGGGAACATAATGTGAGTAATAAATCTTTTATATATATTTATTTACGTTTTCAATTTTATGTACAAATACGCGGGTGAAATTGTTTTTGTATTGATTCTTGAGTTTGTGTTCTCAAGTGTTGCTTTTAATTTTTTTTGTGTAGATGAAATAGATTTTTACGATATAAAACTTTGAAGATAGTGTTAAAGTACAAGAGAAGACAATTTTTATTTTTTCAAATTGAAATGAAATTAATACTTATGTTTTATACTTCAGATTTGTCAACAGTTTATCTAAAGTCATATTCTAACCTACAAAAACGTAAAGGCTATTAATTGATTCTCTTACTACACCATCATTTATTAAGTTTTCAGTGGACTTAAATATACCAATAGATTGAAAATCTTTTGTACTATGTCGTTCTTCGCAAAAAAAGAATTAGGTATCCTATGACATTAGAATGAACAGTTTTATAAAATGTCGCATCGTCAGCGCCATTTAGTTATAATCCAGGCATAACTTACGTAACGACGATGTCGCATTTTCTCACCATTTTCTTTTTAAACGGGATCTTTACCATACTCGTATTATGATTTTCATAACTATATTTCAGCAGTGATGCATAGACCATGCTCCAGGATTAATTAATTTAACTTTTAATGGAAAAAGCTTTATAGTTCTGTATAACTAGAGACTAAAAAAGTCTCTGGAGTCCAAGGTTGGTTGAAACGAAATCTATTTTGATCGCAATCGGGGCTAGCCAATAAGAATCCCGATCCTACGTGATTCCCTCGTGACAAGCGCATGACACAATTGGATGGAGCGTACTTTGCTGGCTGACATAAATGTACACAGACATAGAGCTGGAGTCCGTTTACAGTAATTTTGCGGTGTTGGTTGTTTTGGCGCTTGAATTTTTGTGAGCGAGAGTCAAAGAAAGATATTTAAAGCAGCGCTACCTAGACATCTAAGGGTGCTCCCTCCCCAGTAGCATTCGCGTGTAATGTAACATTATAGATTCGACTTTGAGCATTACATTACAATACTACCTCCCTGACTGACGAGCATTCGCGCACATTTAGTATAGATTTGATACAAGGTAAGCATTGTGATGCTCGATATTCTTCCTTCACTGATGAAATATTCGAATCTGTAACGTTACATTACAGGTGAATGCTCGCGGTGAGGGAGCTCCTTAATTTAGCGTCAAGCACTGCTGAACATCATACTGATTTATGGTTTTGTTACTATCAGTTCGGCGTTAGGTGGCTGCTGTCAAAACTAAAATAACTTTGGAATGTTAGAGTAATTTTACGTTTCAAGCTTTCAAAATTTAAACTTGTGTTTCTGATATTGTTATTTATCAGAGTAGATTTACGTTGGTCGATTTGACGGTGAGTAATCAAATGGCCAGTGAAACATTACAACATCGACTTCTGAAATTGTATGTTGCATCGATGTTAATTTAGGAGTGACGTAGGTATTTCCAGATTGTCGATGAACTAATAGTCGGTTGAACGTTTATGCATTTTTTTTTAAATAAAATTAGAGAAATGACCAATAGGACCTGATTTAGAGAAAAACGGAAAACGTAGCCGTATGTCGTTACGGTAGACGTAAAACGTGGTTAGGACGGATTGGATGCGGAAAGTGGGGGCCAGGGTAATGACGCCTTCGAATGTGTCACAAAGTGCCTCAGGAAAGCAGCGCGGCTACAACGCTGCCGCCACGCTGTTTTGTAAATTCACAATAAATGAACCGATGAACTGTGATACTATTCCGTGAGGTTTACGAGCTCACTTCACCAGAATAAGCACACAATTAGAAAGAATTCATTTGTTGTAAAGTATAATTTTATTATCATCGCAGATTCTGAATGAGGCACTAATCAACAATCTTGTCAAACTCAAAACATTTATTTTATCCTTTGACCATTACAGGTACTTTTGAATTGTCAAAAGTAAACATAGTATGAAGCAACCTACTACATCCCCAGTCATAAGGCATAAGTAGTAGTTGCCGATTCCAAATCATAGATCTCTATGGAAGAATGTGTAAGAAACTCCATGACTACAGCTCGGTTATAGCGCTATAGTGGCATGTTTTTATTTGTTTGCATTGTTAAAGCATCCTTATGAGTAGAACAATAATAATATGGTTTGCAATAGACTGAGCTAACAGGAACTAAATAAAAATGCTTGAAAAGTAGAATACCCTCTGTGAATTATACTTACAACTCCCAAAAAACTTCTAATACCTTTTAGAAAGTCTTTAATACTCTTAGAACATGTAACAACAATTGAACACATTTGAGTGATCAATAATGCGGTACCAAAATAAGTGAATACGTGTACAAATCATATCAATTTACATCCCGCATGGCAACCAGGATTAATGTCATGATAATGTCATTTTACCAGACCGACACGCTTAATGATGGCGGCATATCGGCATTACATTTGGTCGAATCGATAAAGGTAATCAAATCATTTGTTTATTTAGGGATTTCGTATTTGTTAGCTTGACATGTCACAATGTTTTGTGAATAGAATTGAATTTTAGATGGGTTGTGTGAGAGTGTACATATTTGCTGGAAAATGGTGTCGAATTGTAGATTTAAAATTATATAAGAGAAATTCAAACTGAATGGCTCACGTTTGGGTTGGCAAGAGTATTTTTGTGAGTGATTTTGGTTAAGAATAATCAATTTATATAAAAATCAAATGTTTGCCAAGGACAAGGTGTCTAAAGCCTGCCGGGGTCGCGGGACTTATCGCACGTAAAGGGCTATTGAAGGACACCGTGGATTTTAGTCAGTACGAGTCCGACAGTCGTCCTGGGTGGGAGCACTCATTTGATGATTTTACCACGATAAAAAAGGGCAAGGTGTCTTAAAAGGACAACTTGCCCCTGTAACGCAAAGGATAACCGAAGAATCAGAGTGGAATTTTAGTCAGTAAGAGTCTGACGTTCCTTTCCGATCCTCCCAGGGAGGGGGGAAAGATGATTTTACTATAAAAAATACGTGGGAATTTAAAGAAATATACGTGTTCAAACACGAAACCTTCAAACTGATGTCAATGAAAGTTTGTGAATGAATGAGATTGGTCTTAGATAGACTGTTATTATAGACTGTTGTATAGAAGTAAATTCCACCCATGCGAAGTTTTGTGGGTTAGAAGAGTGACACTTCTACAATAGATGGCGGTGAACTTCACCGTAACCCTCTTTGTACAAAAGTACAAGTCTCCGATACTTTACGACTTTGATATCCAGGCGATTACAGCAATACAAATCCATAGAGTTTCGTACAAAGGCACGCGTCAATGAATACCAAAGTCGTACGGTATCGGAGACTTAGCCCCTTCGTACACTAGGCGACGCAAGTCTCCGATACCTTACGATTTTGGTATTCATTGACGCGTGCTTGTGTTCGAACCTCTATGGGTTTGTATTGCGATAGCCGCTTGGATACCGAAGTCGTAAGGTATCGGAAACTTGAGTCGCGTTGTGTACGAAGGGCCTTACTGTGCAGCGCGTCGCAGGTTCGATTCCCGCACGGAGCAAACATTTTTATGACCTACAAGTAGTGGTTCCGGGTCTGGGTGTTTGTTTATGTGAGTTTATATGTTTGTAAACGCACCCACGATACAGGAGAAAATCCTAGTGTCGGGTAACGTTTTTTTTTTTAATTTAAATATAAACAAAATAAATTAATATTTGAGTGTGAATAATGTGTACTGTTCGAATTAACAATAAACCTGTAAATTAACGTTCATAATTTTACACAAAAAATACTAACTGGATTTTTAAAAACTTTGATTTGCATAGGAATATTAACTCGGTATTTATTCAGAATCTCATTGTATTTGATGCAATGCAGCATTTTATCAAATGTTTAAAAAAAAGGATTTTGCTATTGTTTATTATGCAAGAACTAAACACCAATTCTTCAATTGTTTCCAACACCGCATTCGTATTTTAAATCAAAAACAAAATCATCTATTCAATTACTCTTAAACATTGTTCCATTAAAATAAATATATCCAATTAATCCAGGTGAATCCAATTTTAAACAGAATGTCACTTTTGTGATGCATTTTCGGCCTCCAAATATTCCAATGCGAGTTTATTTCATGACTATATCAATTACTGGGACAGAAAATAAAGCATTGAACCGTGGAACGATGGCCAAAAAATGTGTATCCGTATTTTCGTAATATCCAGGTTTTATACTGATTGGTTTCTCGTGGAGCACCACCTTTATCCTGCAGCATTGGTTGCGTATTTTTTAGTTTTCGACTGTTCAGTGTTTATTCATAGTTGTAAAAGGAATGTTCCTTTGTTAAATAAAAGTGTTTCTTTAATGGGCCATCTGCCAATGTTCTTTGTGGTCTAATTTATAAGGAGAAGAAAAGTTAATTATAAAATGATGAAGATGGCTGGTAAAAGTCATTTAAATCTACTAATGAACCTATTTGGTTTTGTACTTATCATACAGCAACAGTATTAACAATTTTTGTCATAATTATCAGGTTAGTGAAAGGTATTGTATTTCTTTTTCTCATTAAATACACAGTTAAAAAGCAACTGTTCAGAAACAAACTTTTAAGCATGAATCTTAAACAGCTAAGTCATTATTTTATTTCGTCAAAAATAAGTACTCGTGTCATATCCAACTCATCCAACTACTTTGGTGACCAACATCGACCAACACTCTTTACTATGCATAGCCTGTCACCAACATCTCCAAACATTTACATCCAAAATAAAACATAATACTGTATCCACAGGGTGTCCTACTGCAACACAATCCTGCGAACGGGGTCATAGTGACAGGAAACACCAACCTAGCTCTGCGAAACGTGTCTAGACTTCAAGCAGGCCGGTACACATGCACCGCTTCCAACGTGGAGGGGGACGGCAAGTCACCACATTTGCATATGCAAGTTGTTTGTAAGTAAATCTAGTATAAACTGCCTGTATAATTAGTTAGATAAGTCGGTTTTTGGAGTAATGTGTTTATATTTTGTGGGAGACGGGAATATATTGTGAGGTTTGAATTGTTTTAAACGACTAGTGCGACATAAAAGAAACTTTACTTAAAAGTAAGCAGTCTCTTCGTGTCAAAGAAAGTATAGTTTGAAATACAGACTCTTTGCTAACGATTACCTTAAATTTCCAACATTAAAATCTCCGTAAAAACAGTATTGTAACATTTCAGCATAAAAATTTAACGCAAATGTTGACGTCTAAAACGACATCTTCTGAACATTTGTGTGTTAATGTCCTTTCCACCGTACCATTTATAATTTTATAATTATGGGCAAACCCTCCCAATGCCAAACACCAAATACACCGGGCTCAATGTCGTATGTGAAAGGTCTACGTGCAGTAGTGGATGAATGCAAGCTGATGATGAGGATGATACATAATTTATAGTAAAAATATTATCATTAAAAAAAAATATATATCTTTGCCGGAAAATAGTGTCTCACGCTCAGCAATATAATTGCGACCACCAGAGTTCGAATCAGATGACAAAAATAACAATAAAATGAAATGAAATGGTGTTTATTTATGAAAATAGGTTATACAACACTTTAATCATTGATCGCAGAACCAAGGTTAAACACACATTCCTGTATAAACATTTCAAGAATAAGTTCTCATACCCCCTTCTCGATTAACCTTTGCTAGGTAATTTCGTCCTAAATAGAATCAAATGAGTCTAGCCAAGTGTTGTAGTATTTACACGGTAAATATTAGTCTTCGAAGGCGTTTAAGAAAGTAGGTTAAGTTTATTTTATTACAGCATCGTTAGGGGATACCGGGACGTAAAAACAGGCGAGTAAATGGGTGGGCGGGGCTTGGAACCGATGGCCTGGTGTGCATTGTGGTTTTAATTTTTATCGTTAAAGGATTTCTTTGAGAGTCACAGATGTTGTTTAACGGTTTAATCTTTGCGATACATACTTCTGTATACTGCTGTTGGGCAAAGACTTCTTCCCATTCCAAGGCCAATGTTGATGGGCATGCGGGCAGCGAGTAAAGGGCAACTCGCTGTCCCACTATGGACCATGCCCGGGTCGACGGTGCGTCGTGCTCCACGCGCGCCTCAAAGAGCGTCAGCAAAACTGACGGGGCCCCCTCTCAGAGCGCCAAAGCCTGCCGGGGTCGCGGGATTTTATTTCCTCACCGTGACCCCGGAATATAAAGGGCTATTGAAAGACACCGTGTATTTTAGTCAGTACAAGTCCGACAGTCCCTCCCGCCCTGCCCGGGGTGGGAGGACCAATGTTGATGAAGAGTCCTTTCCCAGCAAATTGTTTCAATTTTTCTCATGTACGGTCAACAGAAGAGATTATGTTAACAAGCAGCAAGATTTACACAGTTTTCCTGTATGCCAAATTATGCCTGATACATTTTTATGTATGCACTCTATGGTATTTTTATGCATCTCAAGAAATTGGTACGCAGAAAAATTCAAACTTAAAACACAATATTTTAAAACCGTTTAAAACTTGCTGTCTGCATATATTATTATATATTTTTTCTTGACCGTGAATTCTGCATGATTGACAGTTTCGTAAAGAGTACGTTCACACAAACGGATTACACGCATGTCACCAGAAACGCAACTCGTCAGTAACGCAAGTCGTCATCACTTATGATATACTCGCAACTTGTCAAAAATGGAACTCGGCAGACACGCACGTCGTCAGACACGCAACACGTCAGATTCAAATATGAGACGAGTTACATACATTTCATCCTAAACGCTTGTGTGTGCTTGACGATGTTGATATGGATTGGATTAAAAAACACAATTGATTTTACTGTCGCAGTTAGTGATTGGTTTCTACGCTACAAGATGTAAATTCTCTCACGGAACAAATATTTGTATAGCACACACACACAGATGCTTGTTCCAATATTCTATGTACGTGAGATTTATTTCGTTAGCAAATGGATTCGTAAACCAGAAACAAATATTTTTTTAAGCTAACCTTTTTTTCGGCCAGCTTTATAATATCAGTGTTCTCTTTCACTCACTCCTATTTGATTTGGCGCAGCAACCACCTTTGTTTATTCATGAATATACAACATTATTTTTTGTTTATGCGAAACCCGATACACCTGTCCAATATTTTTGTGTAAAGAATCTATGTTAAAAATTTTAAAACCGTATTATGAACAATTACAAAGTTATAAGCTTGTATATTACCTGGTTGTCCGTTCAAAAACATGCTCATTTCGCGGTACACCCGCGTAAACCGCGTCTCCTGTGTTATACACTCGTGATAATAGTTTGGCAATAGGTACCTAACCGTACTGTGATTGTATTGTAATTAGCTGGTAATAAAATTTAATTAAAATATTTTTGAAAAACAAATATAACATAGTGCAAAAATTATTGGAATCGAATCAGTTACTGATTCTGAACAAACTATATTCAGGTTTCGCATATACTAAAAATAATGTTGTATACTCAGTATCATCTCTCAAGGAAGATGTCTCTGCCCTACTAAAAACGTTTTGGTCCAATTATTATTATTCAGCTAGTCTGTTTCATCTCTATATCTCTATCTATTTTTGTTTCAAAACGCACATTCTAACTAGATCTTATTATCATCAACTAAACATCCGTCGTTTCTTTGGGCCTGGCTTCAAAGCATTCGCATTCTCCCTTGAAAACTTTCCCACAACATGTCATGTTCCTCATTTGCCTTCCCTTACACTAACAAACCCATTTCATGTAGTCACTCGCAGTCAACATTTAAAACAGTAACACATCCGTTTACGACTACCTTACTATCGCTGTCTCAACCCAAGTTTACCGGGTTTGCATTAAGTTAACGTTACCGTCACGTTTACGTTCAGTTCTCGCGAGTCATTCTATCGCACGCAATGCTCATTCCAAGTCTCTTTCCATCCATTTCAGTAGCTTGTTTACTTTATTTTCATTCCTTTTATTTTTGTACCTCACTGGGGAAAACGTAAAACCTTTTATCGTTACGACTCGCATCAGTCGATCCTCTATTGTTTAAAGTATACCTGTTATGGGTTTGTTGGAAGGTAGTTTTGCCATTGTGTTGGGACTAGCTATGGGAGGAATGTGTCGTAAAAACGTGGCGAGTTTTTTTATTAATAAAGTAATGGTGTTTGGGTTCTCTGTGTCAAATAAAGACTCTGTTAGCGAAACAAAATGGGATTTTTCTATGCCGTTCTTATAGCCAATATTCGTGCGACAGTGGTAAACATGGGAGTATATTACATATTTATTATTCCTGAATTGCTGTTAAAAGAATTCTTCTACTTTCCTGTTTCTAATGAATACAATATTTAAATTGGGAAATTGAGCAATATTTCTAAATACTGCGTACAATTAAGCGTACTGCGTACTGCGAGCAGTGGTGGCCCAGTGGTATCGGTCCCGACTTACGAGTTGTAGGTCGTGGGTTTGAACCCCGCCAGGTGCATTACTTTGTGTAGTTTATTTCATCACGACTGCTCTCAAAACGGTGAAGGAAAGCATCGTGAGAAAACCGGCATGTCCTAGAACCAAAAATTCAAAGATATGTGACATCTGCCAACCTGCACTGGGCCCGCGTGGTGGATTATGGCCCACTCCCTCTCACGGAGAGGAGGCCTGTGTCCCAGCAGTGGGAACATTATAGGCTGATGATGATGATGACTGCGTACAATAAAACAAAATTGGCAGAAATAAACTAGCGAGCGGCATCTCTGACTGATTTCTGAATTATTTACGAGTAATACAATAATATTTTTCATACGACGTTTTAATAAATTAATTTCATAATTTACGGAATTCTCATAGATCACTAATAATTAACTTTATGTTGAAAAAAATCAAGGTATGGCTACTTTCGTAGTATTTCAGTTAAAAAAAAAAAAACCCGGTATTATTCTTTCAGAAATTATTTATTTTCTTATTCCCAATACACTTAATTTTAAATATTGACGTCAGTTAATTTAATAATAGGTACGTATTTAAATGTTTCATTGCGAGACAGTGAATCTATGGACCGGAAAGGCAAGGCTGAAAACAAAAGCCTTGTCAATATGGATAAAGTAATGAAGCGCCGTTTCATCGAAATGAACTATAATTTAATTTAAAGAATACTTTTGTACCGTAAATGATGTTTATTTTCATTGTGATGTTGACGATTTAAACTGCTCATTTTTGAAATATCTGATCATTGTGCGATACTCTTTTGAATAAATAAGTACATTAACTTCGTGTCCTAACTAAAAGAATCGCCACGCATATTTTGCCGGGGTTACTAGTTGTCTTAAACGCACCGTGTTACTGGAAAGCTAAGGGCAACTTAAGGAACAGGATTTTAGTCAGTTGGAGTCTAAGGCCTCTTGTACACAGTACGTTTTTCGGCCGTGAAAATCTACGGTTAATTCGCCGTGTGTAGGCACGGTCGCCAGTGTTGTATGGAATACAATGGAAGCTTGTAGACGCGACCGTGCCTACACACGGCGAATTAACCGTAGATTTTCACGGCCGAAAAAACGTACTGTGTACAAGAGGCCCAGTACCTGCCGCTCCATAGAGGGAGGACTGATCTGACGGTAATACCACAAAAATAATTGCAAGTCTGTTACATTCCATATTCATGATGGTCAGATATTTGTTTGCAACACCAGAAGTTGTCTTTTTATCGATCAAACAGAAGGCGAACTATTGCGGGTTCGCTCGATGATTGCTTGGATTAGGACATAGCAATAAAGCTTCAAATTCCAGACTATACATCATTAATACCACACAATGAAGGCCAAAATTACGCTGCATACATTAAGTTGTGTTCAATATTGTAGTTTATTTTGCATTAGCAGCACAAAATTAAACTGACACACACAAAATTATTGGTCAAAAGCAAAATTCCAGAGAAAATAATTTAGTTCAGTTACGTTGAATAGCTAATAATTTTAAGCACGATTATGTTTTAATACCAAACAAATAAAAATGAACCTTATTCTTTAATGCTAATAGAACTCTCTTTCCAACAGATAGACCACTATGCCAAAGAAAAGAGATGAAGATCATAGGTGCTGCCCTACAGGAGCCAACGACAGTGACGTGTGAAGTTGACGCCTTCCCACCACCAGACACCTTCGAGTGGACCCTCAATAATTCAGCAGGCTCCATCAAAGTAGATCCTGTAAGTAAACCATACATTACTATCACCCATTTTTTGTTTTGGTTCCTAAAATCATCAACGAAGTCCTCCCACCCAAGGCAGGACGACGGAAGGGACTGTCAGACTTGTACTGACTAAAATCCAGGGTGTCCTTCAATAGGTTCTTTATGTCCTGGGACCACGGTTACCCGATAGTCCCGTGATCTCGGCAGGCTATGGCCCTGACAGCTCTTTGAGGCGCGCGAGGTGCGGCCGTCGACCCCAGCATGGTCCATGATCGGACAGCGAGTCGCCCCACACTGGGTAGAGAACTGTGAGACCCTTACTGACTAAAATACATCCCAACCGTACGCACTAAGCGTTTTGAAAATATTTCCATTGCGCGCACAGCTGAAGCGTAGAAGAGTTCCCTGCCTGAATTTGTGTTTCCTGATGGCTAACCTTGAGATCCTTAAGTCAAGAGTGAATAGGTTATTTCTAGCAAGCGTGGTTCACTGCTGGCCACATCATTGCTTTCCATCAGGCAAGACGGTGCAGCGGTGGTCAGACACGAGCCTACCTTTAATAAAAAGTCCACCCTATTCCTTCGGTATCCTGCTTAGACTGTCATGTCCACGTAACATCATGCCTGTATTCCCCGAAAGTTAAGGCAGAGGTACTACCCTCATTTTACCAATAGTTTTTTTTTTGCGTCCCACCTAATAGGGGGGCGATCGGTTTATTCCACGTTCAACCCCCATAATTTCTACCCTCGTCCATGTTCAATCCCTAAATATTATCCACGTTCAACCTCTGGGGGTTTCGCCATCAACTGATAATATTCCACTAATTCACACTTAGCGCTTTCAAAACATCTTTTATAATCCGGACAGCAAGAGTGGAACTCAGGTTTTGCGATATTTTTTCCGAACGCATACACTGTGACTTTGTCTCCATCACGTCAGACCCAAACTAGAGTCAAAATATTCAAGGGCAAATCCAGATTGACTGCTACTGGGAAATTCATGAAGAAAAACCTAATAACATTTTTTCCGTCCTGAGAATTGAATCCAGGTCCTCTTGCTCAGCAGTCATGCTTATAAAAATACGAGATATTATTCACTTATTATTTTAACATCGGTTTTTGCCTTTTTACATAACTAGCTGTTGCCAGCGGCTTCACCCGCTACAACTCGAAAATTATCCCACGGGAACATAAATTCGGGATAAAAACTATCCTATGTGTTAATCCACGTTATAAACTATCTGTGTACCAAACTTTAGCCAAATCCGTTGTGGTTTTTGCGTGAAAGAGTAACAAACATACCTACATACACACATACATCCTCACAAACTTTCGCATTTATAATATTAGTAGGATAGCACATTCCTACCACTTTTTGTTGCCTAATTGTAAGGCACTGTTGAATTTTTAAATTTTGGTTTATTAATTCAAATTAGCACACGTATAAACCATTACTGTTTATCTGATACATTCTAGAAATTTAATATCTCTTACTATTCCTGTCTTTGACTGAACTACATATTGTAGATAATAATGTAACTCAAACCTATAATAATAATGTAGGTACCTACCCGAAATAGTCACTTCAATTTTGTAGTCTAACTATATCAGAGTAATTACGTTCATTACTTATTTTAAGCTAGTTCCCAGAGTGAAAAATTGCGAATCTATTTATTTAGTTCATCATTTAGGGTATTAAAAGTTGTGGATACGTATTTCTTTTTAAAAACAATGAATATCGACATAGCTAAGACGCATCAAAACTCGGGAATCCGCTTGCGACATAAGAACGCACTAAAAATTAAACCAAGGCGCTACGTCGTATTGTGAAGTTTAAAATTTTGCAAAAGACAAAATATTTGGTCAAATATTTTTCAAAAATCAAGCTGAAAAAACTATTATGATTTTCTTTGTGGAATAGCGTATTACAATAATTTTCAAAAAAAAATGTGATTTAAGTACCGATAACTTTGATCATTTTGACATAACAATATTGTGGTACAAAATTTTAGTATGTGTTAATAACACTAAATTATATCACAAAGATCCCCTATTCTCATCTGACGTAACACTACAAGTGCGTACTCACTTGCATGACACAACCCATCATCCTTCCATAAATCCCATTGCTACCTCTTGACACAAGAAAGGCCACGGAAGGCCGTAGAATGGGACATTAAGGCGCGTTTCCATTAGACAAGTCTTGCATAAAAGTACTCGTATGACATCACATTTGTATACAAGTTGAGTCAGTGGCTGAGCGATAGATTGATACTTTGGGTGTGTCGTGTTCGATCCCCGCACGCATATTTGTATGACCTACAAAAAGTTGTTCCGGGTCTGGGTGTTTGTGTAGGTATGTACTTTTCTAAGATTTTAAACGCACCCACGACACAGGAGATTCCTGATATAGGGCAACGATCCCTAAAAAAAAAGCAAATAAGAAATCAAGTCACTTGAATGGGAAATACACAATATTTACAAGTACAAGTTCAAACTACCTGCTTGCAACTTGCATGCAGCTTTTTTCAAGTTGCATACAATTTGCAACTTGTATAATGGAAACGTGGCCTTTTAGCCAAAACCACATAACACAGGAAACATTTAATACGTTATAATAAAAGATAATGATAGCCCTTCTGCTATGATTTATGTCGCCATAGATTTGGACGCACAAGAGGTTTAGGGGAGTAACCGGATGACGTTAAAATTGAATGGGTTCCAGTGCTATTTTCTACGGCTGTTTCTTTTGATTGTTCGCGGTTTTATTTTCTTTGTGTAGACTAGAATTTGTCGTGAATGTTCGCAGTTTGTAGTACATTATTGTGCTAGAAATGATAGATTCAATTTAAGAGACACAGAAATTACTGACAATGCGAAAATATGAGCATTTTTACTCTCGTATGCCCTACATTTTTCAAATCAAAGGAGATTGAACTTTGGTCCAAATACTGTCCAAGAATGGGCGTTCACCTGCTTATCTTTAAATATGCTATGCTAATAACGCTAATAGCCTGATAAAATATTGTAAATTTTATACATCAGTAAATAAATATTAAGATTTTGAGTTCATGGCATGCTGACTCTTATGGTCCAGTTAATTATAAGAAATTCACAAACAAATTCCATTACGATGTTTCTCATTAGATAAACGTGTATTTCTTTCATTTTCCGAACAAGATTTTCAAGAAGGATAAATCAATACAAGACCGCTTAAGAAAAGGGTTTTTCAATTTAAAATCATAAGAAACGTCTAGACTTATTCACAAAGAAGTAAAAGCTTCGCAATAAACGCGTTTATCATCCACTTTTCAAGTCCATAACCAATTACTAGTCCAGGACTTTAGTGTATAATTAAATTTGGATGGCTGGGATGTGAATAGTGGTTGACGCGAGATACGGGTCAAGTGACAGCCGACAGGATAACTAGAGGGCCATTGTACCGGGGGCTTTGATCCTCAGTTATCTGTAAACGTTAGATATTAATATTTGAGAGCTGGGATTTGTGAAGCTTGGGTAATCTGAATGTGAAAGTCTAAATTTAAATATACACGAAAACTGCTTTTGTAGGTAACAGATACATAGTAACTATTAATCCAAGACGTTTTTGTATCTAAAATATTTGAAATCAGATTATGCAACAGAAATAATTATGACGTTTGGAGGTTTCGCCTTATCAGTAAATCCCATCGCATACATTATAATTTCAGGGTCACTAACCACAAGACAGGCCTGTTGGTTTAGTGGTTAGTGACCCTGACTGCTATGCCGGAGGTCGTGGGTTCGATTCCCACCCAGGACAATTAATGTTTGTGTAATGAGCACGATCATTTGTTCTATGTCATTAGTGTGTCCGGATGTAATTTATCTAAAATATTTATGCATTTAGAAATATATAAGTATGTTTATCAGTTGTCTAGTACCCATAACACAAGCTCTGCTTAGCTTGAGACTAGATGGCGTTGTGTGATAGTTGTGGAATTTTATTATTATTAAAAATGTATTGTGAAATAACTTGACATAGGTGCTCAACTTTTCTGACGGGACTCCCATAGAGGGCCAAGCACCTGCTGGGTTCGTGGGACTGTCTGAACAGGTAATAGTGACCCTGGAACGTAAAGGTCTATTGAAGGAACACCGCGTATTTAAGTCAGTACAAGTCTGACAATCCCTTTCACTCCACTCAGGGCGGGAGGATTTATTTGATGACGTCTTTACCAAAGTAATAAAAAAGGTAGTGGACTTAGCACAAATTCCAGTAAATAATATAATTTTACTAACATCAAATATTCTCCCTAGGACCGTTTCACAGTAGCAGCGAAGGAAGGCAAATCGCTGCTAACATACACACCGGTGTCAGACGTCGACTACGGGACATTATCGTGTCGCGCAACCAACTTGGCTGGGCAGCAGATGTCGCCGTGTGTCTACACGTTGTTGCCGGCAACCAGACCAGAACCGCCGACAAACTGTACAGTGTACAATCTGACGGATGATTCGTTGGATTTGATGTGTTTGCCAGGTTAGTATTGAATGTTAGGAGTTTGTGATTATTTTATTTTACACTTCATAATAATTGTAGTAATGGGTACATAAGTGGATGTTAATCCTCCAGCACGCGTAGTATGACCAAGAATTATCTCAATTCTACCAAATAATTTGATCTTAGAGTCTCAAATTATTTTTCATACAATATTTTTCTTCTTTTTTTTATGCTCGAGATTGGCACGACCCGTAGATGACTTCTTCAGCGTTTTAAACATCCTCTTGCTTAGTATTATAGAAATCTTTCTATATTCTGCCATTTTGTCTATTTTTCCATGGACAACCCGTTTCTACAATAATTATCATGTTGTAAAGGTTTCTCTGCAAGACAACTTTCACGTAATTTTACTGGCCTATAAAATCGTTTTAAGAAGACAAGTTGACCTAAAATGTATTAAAACGTTACGAAGCCGGTGGCAAGTATTATTCTTCAATGCGCTTCAAATTTACTCTGAACTGAAAATATTTTATGTACAAGTACCTATATGAAAGGTTTTGCCTTTCTAACGTTGAAAAATAACATAATTTATGAATATTATTTATTTAAAGACTTTCTTAGGAAAGAGAAATTCGATCCGCGGGCAGGATTCGAACCTGCGGCCTTCGGATTCAGTACATCCGACGCTCATTTCCAACCGAACTACCGAGGATCGTACCCGCCACAGCGAATTCTTCCTTCCATTTCTAACGTCTCATGATGACGTTTCGAATCCGAGGTTCGAAGTTCGAATCCTGCCCGCGGATCGAATTTTTCTTTGCTAAGAAAATCTTTGAAATTCGCTACGCATGCGTTAATGCGTTTAATATTTATAAAATATCATTTGTTTAATTAGGTAAAAACAAAATAGCAGTTTAATAATAAGCGAACATAGGTTCTAAATTTAACTTTAAAGATTCTATGCTAATTCCATGCTGCTTCTAAAATATTGCTGGGCATCGAGCACTTTTCACTGATGAGGATCAGTGAAAAGTGATCGATGCCTAGCAATATTTTCTACGTTGTTGGAGTTCAATGTATAACATACTTGTTTGACGGCTTTTTGAAGCGTCCCTTAACAATCGGTAGTACTAAATTACCACGAAGTTATGAGAAATAGGGCACATCGATCTCCGTATAATTATTGATGTACTTCTAACTTGACAACTACTTGTTAATACGGCGGATTATCCATGAATCATGCATGACGCACAACTTGACACTTGATTAACTGTATATACCTGTCTTGCGTAACAATTTAGACAGATATCGCAGAACATGGAAAGCCTTAGTAACTAATTCTCTTGTATTTTACTAGAGATATTTTAGAACTAAAATCACGAAAACGTGTAATAATCACCCATCGCATTGTGCGGTTGTTTGAGGCTCATTTTATCTCACAGAAACAAAAATTGTCTTTCAGAACTAGGTACAAGTTTTAAAAGACAAATAAGTAAATACAAGCGCTTTGTTTCTCTGTATTAGGGCGCTCCCGAACCGCGAGCATTCATACACCTGTAATGTAACGTTACAGATTCGAGCATTTGATGACAATAGAGCATCAAATTGCGCACTTTTATGTTTCATTACAGGTGAATGCTCGCTGGAACGGAGCGCCGTTAGAGATAAAACAGAATAACATAATACAAATAAAAGCCGGTTCGTCGAAGTTTTCGAAGAAGCAAAAGTCGCTTAGTCCAAAAAGTCTGAATCAATGTCAAAAAATATTGCACTTCTACTACTACAATACGTAATTTGTGCCGTTATGCAAAACTATGATACGCTTAACAAGGAAAGTGTTTGAAATGCTGCCTCTAAAAGCGGCAGAAATTACGTAAAGTGTTTGCAATGCCGCCTCTAAAGCGGCAGACATTGCGTGTCCGTGCTCTGTAGAATATACGCAGAGCAGTAACCCTGTTCACGTTCTTTATCATCCTCAACAATCTCAAGGGATAGATAGAAAAATCAAACGATAACGGATACGAAGTCGATCGGATTTACAGTGTTACTGAACCAGTGCCCTTCACGAGTATTTTATTAATATCGACATGTTCTCCCGTTTTATTGGCCGGTCTAGTTTTGAAATAGGCTTTCATGAATTGAATATAAATGGATACTGCGAGGGATGTTACGTCTAGAAACTGTTGTATTTTTGAGTTGATGGCTATTAGAGTTGTGTGGAAGATGAATATCGGACAATAGGGTAGGCGCAGTGTTTAAGTAATAGACTGCAGCACTGCGTGTCTTATGTTCGATTCCCACCTAAGGCCCTTCGTACGCAAGGCGACTCAAGTTTCCGATACCTTACGACTTCTGTATCCAAGCGGCTATCGCAATACAAACCCATAGAGGTTCGAACACAAGCACGCGTCAATGAATACCAAAGTCGTAAGGCATCAGAGACTTGCGTCGCCTAGTGTACGAAGGGGCTTATTGTTCCGGATCTGGCTGTTTGTAAATGTGAGTTTAAAAATGTTTACAAACATTGTAACAGAAGAAATTGTTAGTGTAGAGTAAGGTTTAAAAAAAAAACCGTCAGGTTCACTGAAAATGGTTTCAATCACACCACTCTATTTCAGAAAGCATCCTCCTTCCATACGATGGAATACCAAGTATATGTATAGGTACGAGTACATTGTTTCGATAGAAGTTTCTAGAAGTCATGTCAAAAAACACGACGCGCGGCCATGACACTGGGTATCATGTGACAGTCAACGACAACAAGGCTTTTCTTGGAAAAAGATTCGACCTTTGAGCGATACAAAATAATGGTTAATACGTTGTGTGATGTTGTGTTACTTATAGTGTTATGTAACATAATGCAAGTTGTAATTTTGCTTTTATCTATATGGTACGTTATGAACGAAACTGTATGGACAGCGTGATACTATAATTTGTCATGCACATGTTTTTTGTTTATTTACGAAAATTCTAAAACAAACCATTTTTTCAAAAAATAAATGAGTTGATAATAATTTGTCAAATAATTCTTTTGCTCAACGTAATTTTCAAGTGACAGTTGAAATAAAAGTTATTGACGTTTTATTATCATCGTAGCTACATTATTTTAGGTAGGATTCCCATTTTGTGATAAAAATTTAGTTCTTATCAACATTTTATTAAAGAGAAGGATTAAGCAAGACAGGCACTAAATTCCACTTAAGGTGCTACTCAGTTTTGCAAATAAAAGAAATGAATTTCAGATTTCATCCAAAAGAAAAAAAAAAACTGTTAAGATATTTTACTCCAGATTCAACAGATTCGCTGAAAACTTTTCAAACAAAAGGGTATGTTTACGTAACTTCTGCCTTCATTCAGGGATCTAAAAACGACTTTCCTTTGTAAATAAAAGTTTATTTACAGTGCCATTAGGCGGATTTTGTAAAAACAATTCATGGAGCATTAGCGGTAACAAGATTTTAATAGTCCTTATTTTGATCTTGTTTTTTTTCTGCTTTTTGTTTTAGTATTTACATAATATAATGAGGGTTCTACAGTAGTACACGGCACGGTTGACGGAATGGCTGAGCGATTGACGGCTTTCGATTCGAGGTTCGATTCCCGCATCATCTGCCTAGCCTTCTCTCAACTATATTGGGGTTGACTTCCAGTCAAACCGGATGCAGCTGAATATGAGTATTTTACATGAAGCGACTCCTAACGGATCACCACAACCCAGTAACTGGGGGATACGATACCCCATGGTAAGACTGGTTGTGAGACTTTAGAGCTTCTGACTAAAAGTAACGACTGTCGAAGATCTTCAAAAGTTGTTGTTGTAGATCCTTGACAGTCGTTACTTTTAGTCAGAATGCACGTAAAGCTGTTGGTCCTGGCCATTAAATGGCAGCCAGGACCAACAGCTTTAAGTGCTTTCCGAGGCACGAAGCAAACTCGCTATGACAGATGGTCACACATCCACAGACCAACCTCGGCAAGCACGGCTTAGCCCAGAAGGCCTGTCGGTCTGTGCGGCTGTAACTATTTAGTTTTAAAACACCACATAAAAGTTATTTTCGTTATTTCACTGAACCAATAATGGGATTTGTTCAAATCACTTGATTTCTTTAGTGGGATTTGTCAAATCACCAGATTGGTTTAGGGAAATTATAAAATCGTTTTGTTATTTTAACATCCTCCATGATTTGATCTAATCCCTGTTTTAATCATATCCCTGTGACATATGCACATAAACACGTTCATGATGCGATTAACCGCAGTATTTCTACGTTTAAAAAAAGAAGATTGGCTTAGTCCCTGTGAGCTACTGTCAGGCTATTGTAAATAATAAACAAATAACACTGTTCATTCGATTTAGAACTTTATGTACTGCTCATAAGTAACTTTGTAGACTAGTATTAATGATGCCGTTCTAATTTGAACCCAACCCTATTTATTAGTGGATCTTGTCAGTCTTACCTCAGCCTATATTGTAACCTCACTGTAATGTAAATCATGTCAAACAGAATTGTGACCTCTTTACAAAGACAAAGTTAGAAAGTCGTATGAACCTGTAGGTAATTGTCTTCTTCAAACTTGAACACGGTTGTCAAGCAATATAACTAATTTGGATAAAAAATTCGTAATATTAATATTCGCAAATAAATTGTATTTTTTATTACTAATGGTGGTTATATTTCTGGAACTACATAATTGTGTTATGATGCTTATAGCGATCACAATCAAATAACCTACAGCCTGCTAGATTTTTTAAGCACGGGTGAAAAACCTTTAGCTCTTCAAACTGAGAGTGAACAGGTTTCTCCTGGGTAGCAAAGCTCCATCTTCGATTCTCATGATAGATAAAAATCATTGCAAAAAAGTGAAATATTTTAATTACTGTACAATTTCTTCTTTCTTTCGCTTTTGAAGCTAAAACACAGAAAATTATCGCTTAAGTATGGTTACAGTTTAATACTTCTAATATTCTATGAAAATCTATCTTATTGGCAACATTCAAGCTACCTTACAATCTTCAACACAAGTAAGGCGGAGTTCGGTAGTGATAAATGACAACCGGACCATCGTAACTCCATTGTAACGGTTCTAAAGAGAATATTTGCATAGTTCTATTAAATATTTCTGTAATCCTGTGTGGTTTAACTTAAGATTAAGCTTTTGAATGTACTGTCGCACTAATGAGGTACCTTTTAGCTAGCCTTTTCACTTCACTTTTTGTGTTATGTATTTAGGTCATTTTTGATGTATAACATCTTTATTTATTAGGTATCTTTTTTCGCCTTTTCTGGTGTTCAAAAAGAAACATAACGGGGTAATTTTGTGTATAACACTTTTTTATTCCTAAAATTATCTCTGATAACTTTTTAGACCTATGTATTCTGTTTATGCATAATTATGAAGTTTTACATTAACTGATTCATTCATTTAGAAAATTACATAATTACAGAATTCACAATTTTCCAAACGTTAAATACAATTTACGTGCCAATATCACATTCGAATCCAACGTAGCTTTCCAAAATATACCATAGATTAACGCAAAATTGTAGCCTGTAATTAAACCTGTGACGTCATAAGTACGGGGACTAAGTATAAGTCGACTACTTAGCCAAGTGGAGGCATATTCGAGATCACTAAGATTACTTAAGACTTCAGCTTGCTTAGACGACGGAAACTATACGTTATAATATGATGTTGAGTACCACTGTGTGTTAATGTGAGGGTTGATCTTTTAGAGATTTATGTACACGTATATATTTTACGGTTTTCGTGTCTATTTGTGTTATTTTCAATGAATTTTTGGTTATGGCTTCAAAATAATTTACAGAATTTATTTGTAAAGGCTTATATGTGTCTAAAAATTACAAAAATAAACATCTGATTTACGAATGAAGTAGATATTTCTTAATTATGTTGTCAAGTCGTACACCAAAGTAGTAATCGAAAATTAATGCGAACGGAGTAGTAGGTAACCTAAAAGCTATAGCAGCTAGGTTGTCTCAGAAAGGTACAGTGTTATTCTTATGAATTAGGAATGCGATTCAAATTATGAATCGATATTCTCTTCTTCGTGCTTGTACAAAAAATATGCATATGTAACGAATGACGGCACTATTTTTTGAAATTTTAACCTTCGAACAACTTTTCTGATACATGACCACACTTTTTTAAGAAACAATCACTCTTTTCTGAGACAAGACCACACTTTTATGATCACATTTTACTAATACGGTGTTTGTCTATATATGAGTAAGTATTAATGTTTGTAAATGCACCCACGATTCTGGAGAAATTCCTAGTGCGGGGGCAACGTTAAAATAAATAAAAAATATGACCACACTTTTTTGATATTCTGACAGATGCTGTAAACCTTAATGCCTTTGTCAAACTGACAGACGAACCGAATGCGTGGCGTAGCGTTTTTGTTTGTAATGTATGGAATTGTTTGAAGCCTGTCACATAGACTATCGGATCGCTTTCGCATTTTTATATGACATGATTCGGTTCGGTTCGCTATCGCCTGTCTGTTTGACAATAGCTTATTTGATAACGCAATTGAGTATGGAATCCCTCAATATCTCCTCTAATCTGCCATATTGCCAATATTCAGTTACTAACACATACGCTAAATAGAACCGCACGCTTTACTCCAATAAACATAATCCTTTAAGTAATTTCAAGTGATTAATTCGTAATTTGCCCGCAGCAATTAAACTACTTAATTGTGTAATGCTAAAGATAATCTCTATGAATCGATTAGGATTAGGATTCAAGTAGGCTATACAATCTTACTATATTATTGATACTAGCTGATGCTAGCTGATCTAATTCGAAACAGTAGTTCCTGAGATTAGCGTGTTCAACCAAGTCTCTAGCTTCTTAATATTATTAGTATAAAGTTATATTTAATATACGCAATAACGCCTGCGTCGCGTCTTCGCAAAGATATTTTAACGAACGAAAAATTGAGCTGCGAGCCGTTAAAGACAGGGGTGAAGACGCGACGCAGGCGTTATTGCGTATAAAAAACATAACTTTTACATAACTTAGACGTGTTGGTTGGTAAGTAGTTTGAAACATTACCAATAGATGGCGCAACGTGTAAACAGCGTTTATAAAACAAAGCGAACGAGAAATTCAGCTTCGAGTGTAGTGGTTGCGATAGCCTAATTGGTTAAAGTGCCTATCCAGACGACGCAGGTTCGAACCCTGCTCGCTGCTCAATTTTTCGTTCGTTACAATATTATTAATATAGATTGTAAATGAGAAAGTGTTTATATTTGTTCCGTTTGACACGTCTAAACGGCTGATGTTGAATTTTGCAACTGATAGACTTGACACTTATTTTTGGTATAAAATCATTAAATGAGATCTCAAGCCCTAGGTGGAGCGGAAAGGACTATCAGTCTCTTACTGATTAAAAGCACCCTGCTAATTTGCATACTGCCGTGGTATTCTGATTAGGCAGTCCCACGACAGTAAATATAACCCAAAAACGGTGTTTTTTTTTTTATTGGGACATAAAAACAGTTACATGTTACAATTTTGGTAAAAACGAACTAGAGTAATAGAGGTAAACCATGTAACCCACACCAATGTCCGCGGAATAAACTATTGTGGAGAAATAGAACAGAACCATGCATCTACAAGAGGCAAATCAGGATAGGATGAAATAATCAATTATTGTGCAAGCAATTGAATAGCCATTCTTTTAAATTTTGTTTGAGATAGCGAGTATGATTATATCAAGATCGAAAAAGTGTGTGTTATATGTTTCTAAGAGACGACGGAGGGGCGCCCTTGCATCAGCATTGGTTCTGCACTTTCCAGTGTGAAACAGCTGAGGCACGCGCGCCCCTCGCCGTAATATATTTCTGGGCACAATATGTCAGAGTTTATTGGTGATGTCAGAGCAGTCAAATTTGTTGTTACATATGCCATGCAGCATCACAGCCATAAGTAAGGTGCGCCTGGACTCCAAGCCTAGAAGTCTGTATCGTTTTAGCAGTTGTGCGTACGATAGTTTTGAACGGTAGCATTTGTAGTGAATGGAACGTAAGAATTTTTTTTGGACCATTTCAAGCCTTTGCTTAATATTTGTTGTATAGGGGACACCATATTGGGGCTGCGTTTTCTAGTTGGGACAGTATATAAAATGTATATTAGAGGGGGATGTAAGTGAAGCCGCGAGCAACAGTTATATGACTTAGAATTTAACCATTTTATTGGATAAACTTGATTTTCATAATTTTGGATACCCCTTTGTCAAATTCCAACTATTTTAAGGTTGGTTTCAAATCGAAACACTAGGCTAACCATTGAATACCAGTGTGGAGTGACTGTTTATCTGATCTTAAAAACCAGTGACTGGTAACAAGGTAGCAGTTTGAATGAAATCATAAAGATTAGTGATTATTCTAAATTAACGCGTGAGATGCCGCGGGTGGAAATCTAAAGCTAGTTATAAAATGATGTCATGACTACTTTACCAGCCTGTAAAAATATTATTACATTTTTCAACCTGACAACGGCAAAAACAAAAATCAAATTATAAAAGAAAAACTATCTCAAGAAAATAAGCTGATTGAAATCTTAGTATTTAATTACAAAACTTAAGAATTGATTCCACAATTTTTGAACAAAAGGATTATAATTATTTACATAGGGACTAAGATAAGCCATCTTTTGAACATTTCTCAGAAATTCATAAAATACGAACAAGTGATGCCGAAATTTAATTTAAGCGTAATCGGGGTTGTTACTTGTAATTGAATATCAGCCTTAGGGTGATTTTATAAAGAAGGCTGTCGGTGCAGACAGGTCGGTACGGATATGTCATTATCTGCCTAGCCTTTTCAATCTACCCGAATCTTTCAAATTATATTTTTATTTACCAATCGAATATTAACCTTCCTCCTTTGTTAGGTAGAAAATCTATTAAAGAAATTGGACAGATTGTGGTAGCTTGATGTGCTGGCGTCTGTACATAGTATTTAAACAATCTTGTTCAAATTGATTTAGGTATAAAAAACGTGCTGTTAAATTTTTAAAACTAAGATTTTCAAAGATAGGGTAAGTCTTTTGTTCTTTATATTTTAATTAATCCTGCTGAAACTGATTGCTCCTAAATTCCTATAATTATGACAAATGAAAGGCGAAATAATTTGAGAAGTTCATTGCTCCAATGACTTGAATGACTAGTATTTTTACAAGATTGATTAATTGAAGACAAAGAAATGAAATTTCTTTTTACGTACAAACTGTTTTAAAGATTAGTTAATTACAATTTTGGATCAATTAGTTTTAATTTATATACAGCAATCTTTTTGACTATTAATTAGAATTAATTGTCAAGAAGATTGCTTAAAATTAGTACGAGTATAATAAACCAGGGAGCTACACAAGACTAATCAAACTACGATGCTATGTTTTAGATGTTCAGCCGGTAAAAAAATATTTTCTCACTTTATCAATGCGTAAAAAGCAATACGAGGCAAACATCCGTATCAGATTTTTAAGGGTTTAAAGCAAAACCAAAGGGCACATTATGTTGTTGATATTTAATTTTGTAGGCCACGAGGAACATCATCAAATGAATCCTCCCGGTCTATATGGAGCGGAAGGGATTTTTAGACAAAATTCGGCTGAGCAGGCATTTGGGGCAATTTTACTTATCGTTGTCCCAACTAAGTAAATGTCAGCTTCCAGTCGAACCGGATTCAACTGAATATCAGTATTTTACATAGTGAAACTGCCTATCTGACCTCCATAACCCAGTAACTGGGTGGTATGATACCCCTTAACTGGTTGTCAGATTTTCAAGCGCTACAGCCGAGACCAACGTGCTTTCAGAGGCATGGAGGAAACACGCTATTATAAATGGTCACCTATAGAAAAAGCAGCGACGAAAAGCGCGAGTTATTAAGGGGCATTTACATAAGGCAAGTCTTGCATAAAAATATGACGTCACTTTGTTATACAAGTTGCCTGAATAAAAGGCAATCTATAGTTCTTCCTTATTTGTAACTTCAATGCAGGTTTTATTTGCAACTTGTATGCACGTAACTTGTGTAATGGAAACGTGGCTTTTACCTTAGAAATCTACAAGTCCCTCTTATGTTGTTATGTTCACAGGAACTCATGAGTTCCTGCGGACATAACAATACAATCATAAATATTATAACATAATAAAACTATCAGGTAATAGCAGGTAATCTTCCAAAACGCTACGGCTCACTTGCCTAGCGTTCCAGTAGTCCACTTAAACCATTAAACTAACGAGCCAGCAACTAATTGTAATTGGCTTAGTATATCAATATTCTATACCTATAGAGCTAGCAGTTGATTCATTAATTTTAGGTTCAACTTCGGAGAATTTCGAGGCCACGAATACAATTTCAGGGATAATTATTTTCAGCGATGTTTTCGAAGTTATTACGCTTTATCTCATCTGATCTCTGCATGCAGATGTTGAAAATTAATTTACCTATCGTACTGGTCATTTTAATATTAAAAAAAGTTGCCCCACATTAGGAATTTCGCCCTTGTTTACGGTGTGTTTACAAAATATTTAAACTCATATTCAAAAACACAGAACAACTAATTGTAGATCATATAAATATTTGTGTGTACCGTGTAGAAATCAAACCCGCGACATGACGTGTGAATTAAAAACTTAATAATAAAACCAAAAAAAATTGATTACCTACACTATTAAACTACCTATAATAAAATTAGTTTTAAACCGGAACCAGCCATAGTTCTAAACTTCTAAGGCCCGCTTGCACGAACCCGAGTTATCTTTTAAATCAATTTAACCTCGTGTTAGCAACTAACTCTGAGTTTAAAAGATAACTCGGGTTCGTGCAAGTGGGCCTAAGTCATGCAGGACAAGCGCTCCTGGTATGGAAACAAATGTACTCTGTGTATGGAAAGACTTCGGGTAGGTCTTTGCCCAGCTGTGGCCACCAAATTGGCTGCAAAGAAAAAAAAGATGACTGTGTTGTTTGACCTCATTCGCGTATAGCTCGGAAATTAACTAACGAAAACGCGCCACCAGAATAAAAAGTATCTTTTATACTATCCCCGGTCAGGGTCATTCAGTGAAACTTTGTGCCATATTTTTACGAAATTTGTTACGTATCCCCTTTGGGCATACTCGTATAGCCCTTGCTCTGTTCTGTGTCCCCTGTTTGGTATGAAACTAATATAGCTCCATTTTTCTTTTAAAGAGAGTTAAATCCCTGTTTTGAGACTTCGTTGATCTTCATTGTCTTGGCGTTGTTCTAACAATTACCACTGTTGGTTTGAGCTTCGAGGAGGTACAGAGACGCAATGTTTTTGCTTGTAAAAAAATATGTGGGATTTAAACCACAGGATAGAAGTGATAGAACGTTTTATTGTTTTACATTCATAAATACCAATAGCTGCACAGATGCTTCAAGGTTAAGCCACGCTCGCTGAGGTAGGTCTGTGGATTGCTAACCATTTATCATAGCAAGTTTTTTCCGTGCCTAGAAAAGCACGTGAAGCTGTTGATCCCGGCTGCCATAGGTAGATCTTTTACAGTCGTTATTCTAAGTCAAAAGCTTTTGACTTACGACCAGTCTGAAGCTATTATTAAACAGACAGGCGAAGCGAATGCGATCCGAAGCGTTTTTATTTGTAATGTATGGAATTGTTTGAATCCAGTCACATAGAACAGCGAAAGCGATCCGATAGTCTATGTGACTGGCTTTAAACAATTCCATACATTACAAACAAAAACGCCTCGCTTCGCGTTCGCCACGCCTGTCTGTTTGACAATAGCTTTACCTAGGGGTATCGTATGACCGTCTCTGGGTACTGGAAGTCAGATAGGCAGTTGTTTCATGTAAAATGACGACTAGAAGTCGACCCCAACATAGTTGGCAGAAGTCTGAACAGACAGAATAATGGGCGCTGTTAGTATTTTTTTCCGATTTCATAATGTAACTAAACGAATTTACCCGAACAAGCGTTACATAACTGAGCGTGACGTCTCAGTCTCATGTGTTAACGCCCACAAAACTTTCCGCTTTTATGATCTTGAAAATCTTCTCAAATATACCAAGAAATAATGATTCTTACACGTGTCTGTAACATAAAAACTTATCACTGAACTTTTCATTACTTTAATAGATCCAGTTAATTAAATTGACATTTCCTGGAAACTTGCTTCAATAAATTGCAAAAAATGTTAAAGGTTTCTTCAATATGTTTTTAGATGGAA
The DNA here is from genome assembly GCA_954870645.1 of Agrotis clavis. Lineage (NCBI taxonomy): Eukaryota > Metazoa > Arthropoda > Insecta > Lepidoptera > Noctuidae > Agrotis > Agrotis clavis. Next base: position 23,751,988 of record OX940927.1, on the reverse strand, counting down.
ATCAAAGCAAATATTTTAGCGTGGTAATATCATCAAATGAGTCCTCCCACCCAGGGCAAGGCAGGAGGGACTGTCAGACTTGTACTGACTAAAACCCACGGTGTCCTTCAATAGTCCTTAATGTTCCGGGGTAACGGTGATTCGTTAGTCCGCGACCCCGGTAGACTTTGGCCGTCTAAAGGTGCCGGTTCGCGCGCGAGGTTGCGACAGGAGACCACGAGTACTTAACATTAGGCAATGACAAGTGTCGTGGGTCTCTTGTCTCGGTCGTCGGGGCGTGAACCACCGCCTATGCAGAAGAGACCGTGACAAGTGTCGCGGTCCCCTGTCGCTGTCTCCTGTCGCTGTCTCCTGTCGCTGTCTCCTGTCGCTGTCTCCTGTCGCTGTCTCCTGTCGCGGTCTCGCGCGCGAACGCCCACCTTAAGGGAGGCTCCGTCATTGTGCTGACACTCTTTGAGGCGCGTGTGGTACACAATCCGGGTGCTAATATAATAATAATATTTCTTATTTTATCTCATTGTGGAAAGTTATATTACAAAAGCCCAAAGGTTAATGAATTGTAGATGAAGATGGGAAAATAAAGTTCATCTATGTTTTTATACTGACATGGTTACTTTACTAATCCTAAAATGGATAAACCGTGATCATGGCGCTTGCTACAGTGCCGAAATTCAAATAATTAATTTCTTAAATAAAGGAGATGTTTCATTTTCGGCCATCAGAAGTACATTTATTATATTTTCAAAATAGAGGAAAAATACCACGAATTTGGGAAAATTAATATTCTCTTGTGAATTTGAGCCTGATTTGTTGTACACAACAAAAAATAGTTTTTTTAATAAAATTATTGCCATGTTTTATTCAACATGGCGTCTCGTTTGCTTGCATAATTCATTCGTTCTGAAATTATGTCTCATCAAATCAATGTTAAGTAGAAAATAAATAAATAAATGTTGAAGCGCCATATAAAAATGAAACTCATCTCTTTTGAAAGATTCTTTTTTTTTTTTAATTTGAAATAAGATGGCTATAGAACAATAAGAAAAAGATGGATATAAAGCGACATCACATTGTAGAATGTGGCACGAAATCGTGACGTGATGTCATGGATTCCGAAACTACGTTGCAGGGACATTATATCTTATTGTAACAGCTTCAGTCTCATTAAGATGAGCAGCTATCTAATTACAAACAACATTATCATCAAGCAACATAAACTTACAACTAAAACAGCGCTGCTCAGCCAAAATAAATTTAGCTGCATATTTAGCCTTGTCGTAAAAGACTGCTAACAGAAATTGGATGTGCGTTGGCGGACTAGCAAGCTGACACCACTCATTGTTGCGAACTTTTAACCGCATATGTTATTGTACATGTTGTCTAGTCAGCGTTACTGTTTCACCGCTTGCCAAATTCTGAATTCCTGGTACTTCGTTTTAGGTTTTAGTTTTTATTAAATGTTTTTGTAGAAATTCTATAGCTTTTTTACAACAGTCGGGTGTTACTTACTACAAAAAGCTTTCGTAAACTAAAAATACAATAGATGAAACAACAACTTTCAAAGGATCAAACCATACAAAATATCTTTGATAGCTACATTATAATGTAAACCTTATAATTATTTTCTCTCTCCAATACACATCAGTCAAAAATAAACTAATGGACTGAGATCTATCTATAATACATGTATCTATTTTTTATACTCATCTACTATACACCGTGTTCCGGACGATATACATAAACTTCGACCAGATGTTCAGACCACGGAAGTAAGCATTTTTCATTATGGACACATTAATAAATTCTTATTTTTTATTTTTTGTTAATTTTCATACAAACTAAATACCTAGACGTAAATAACCCGATATGCATGCCTCTTTATCCGAATTGGCAACGTCGTATTTTCATTCATAACATTTGGCGGGCTGAAACTTGTCAAAACAGTTTCTTTGATTTTTTATCTCGTTCCTCATAGCACTGTCAATGTACTATACTTATCTAAAGAGAACGTATAAGGCTACCAAGCAGGTAGATACGTATTTCGAATTGTCTTTTTAATTGAGGAATAAAAAAAAAAACAAAATTCCATAACCAAATCATGATAACCTCTTCCCACGACATGCAGCCTTCGCAAAACGTTTCTGCAGTCCTTATTTTTAGTCTAGGCTTAAAGCAACGCCGGACCTCCAACGACGGGAAGGGGAGTAGGCTACCATAATTATCTTCCCATTCTGCCGTTTCGGCTTAAGTAACGAACATTCAATCTCAAAATTATTGACTAAAAGAGGGGCAGCTCAACACGCAATCTGGGGACCACGCTTAGAGCTCACGTACATTCGTAAAAATACTCTCAAAAGATAGGTCTCGGTCAAATTAAGATAAATGGTAATCACAGCATATTTTTTTTATGCATTTGAGTAGAATAATTATAATTTATAAGCACACTTGTTGCGTGGGCAACATCAGAACTAACGCCACCATCTTATTTTTCAATACAATTCACAAATGAGCGCTCTCCTGTCAACCTCAATGGAGTGTCCAAAGATCCATCTATCACTGTAGGTTAGACAACTACGTCAGCCGTAATGTCATTCAAAAATATTTTTATTAATAAAAAATAAACTCTAAAAAGCAAAAAATAAATTTAATGTAAAAAGTTTTCGAAATGACCACCTTCTTTTTCGACACAAATATTCAAACGAGTCCTAATTTGGCCATTTAAATTTACAGACATTTGTCTTATTTGTTCAGCAGCCTGAGATATTCTATCTAAGAGCTGTTCACGGTTCTGAATTTGTACGGAGTACACCTTCTCCTTTAAGGTTCCCCAGACATAAAAATCTAAAGGAGTCAGATCTGGGGACCTAGCTGGCCATGCGATATTTGTGCTACCTCGTCCAATCCAACGGCCAGGAAACGTTGCATTTAAATATTCACGCACTTGTGTGCCATAATGTGCAGGGGCCCCATCATGTTGGAGCCACATGGTTCGCAGAGTTTGAAGATCCACTTGTTCGAAAAATTCGAAGCTAGTGACGTTTCTTAGGAACTCTAAGTAATTGTCAGCATTTAGGCGGTGGGGAATCTCAATAGGGCCGATCAGCTGATTGTTAAAAACACCAGCCCACATGTTTACAGAGAATTCAGTTTGATGTGACGCCTGCCAATGTAAATTCGGGTTGCTCTCATGCCACTGCACTTGATTTTTGGAATTGAATACTCCCGCTCTTGTAAACTGGGCTTCATCCATCCAAAGAATTTTTTGAAGCAGTATTGGATTATTTATCAGTTCTTGATTCATTCTCTGGCAAAAAACAATTCTTGAGAAGTGATCAGGTGGTATTATGCCTTGGGATTTTCTGTAGTGGTAGGCATGCAAACCATATCTTTTCCACAGTTTCCACACTAGCTTATGAGATACACCCACGATTCTCCCAACGCGTCTCGTTGAGAGTGTAGGATCATGAATAATAAGGTTCATTATTCTGTTTTCTTGAGCGACGCTCAAATTGATTGCTCGTTCAGGGCGGCGTGGTCTAATTCCGATCTCACAAAATCTCCTGTGTATGTTAATAAATGTTCGTATATCAGGAACGCGCCGACCAGGGAATCGCCGTTGGTACTCTCGCACAGCTGCTGTAGCATTTCCGTCACAGAAACCGTAGACGAAGTGAATATCAGCTTGGTGTTGAGCAGAATATTCGTGCGGCATAGTGAAAGTTGTAATCAAAATGATTGATTAAATTAGTCGGAAACCCAAAAGCAAATTACAATAAACAATAATCCTGACAGTTAAAATCATGCATGACAAACAATGACAAATAACAACTTAGGTATCCATAGCGACCAGTTTAATCTCTTTGAAAGATTCGTTATCGCAAATGATCGTATTTCTTCGCTAACTCTCGGGTTCCTCTCGTACGTGCAAATGAAATGCAAATAGTATTTGATAGATTTATCATTTTAATTGCACTAAGCGGCAACATAGGCCAAATTAAGATACTTTCTCACTGCATAGCTCAATTAAATTTCATTAAATGAAATTACAAATATCTTTGTAACGAAGCCTTTTTAAGTACTACTTCCTTTGTTGGATTTGATTTGTAAAAGCCATAGAAGTATTTGCTAAAGTTTATGGATAACGTGAAGAACACGGTGTATAAAAATAAGTCGGGTTTTCCTTCCTGACGCTATAACTCCAGAACGCACGAACCGATTTCCACGGTTTTGCATGCGTTGGAAAGGCATCGGGCTCCGTGAGGTTTATAGCAAAGAAAATTCAGGAAAAAAAACGAAGCCATCTGGTGGCGAAACGGAGTTCGCCGGGTTTGCTAGTCATGTATAACACTAACTTAACTACATAGTAGACTAGAAAGCGTTAAAATTTCAAACTTGCTAAAATGACATAGGTCTGGAGGCTCTGGGATCTTAAAGTGCCTCGTCCACGATAGATTAAAATAACGTAGAGCGAGTCTCATAGGGCAATCTACGACGTGTACACATAAGCGAGACTACCCTAGCTAGAGTATCACTACAGTCTACGTAGACACGCTCGGCTACTCTCGGAAGGCGTCGTGGACGCAGGTGCGAGACCGAGACAAGCGATATGAATAGAGAGCTCTCGAATTGTCTACCCGCCTTAATCAGTCTAGCTAGGGCTTGAGTAGCGAAACACGTGTTTTGTTTATTTAATGTAGAATTCTGCATTGCTTTATTACCTTGAAGAATGTCGAAACGTGTTTGGTCAAAAGACGAAACCATTAAAATGATACATGTATGAAGGCTTTCCAGATTTATGGAATAGATCTTATAATGATTATAAACATCGTAACAAAAAAATCATTGCTTAACAATTATTAGTGAAGCATTTAAGGTCTAGTATCCATTGTTTAACCCAGCAGCTTCTTTTAATATTTTTTTTTTCTTTACAATTACAAAGAAACCACAATCGCAGCAGTTAAGCGTGACCGCGACATGTTTTCAACTGAGAGAGCTATGATTGAGAGTGTATTTTTTTTTTAATTAGCCATTTATGTCCCACTGCTGGGCAAAGGCCTCCCCCATATCCGTCCAAGTGTTCTTTACCAGTGTATAATTGTAAACATATAGTGACCGAATATACTTATTTAGTCTACGAGTAGTGTAGTGTACGCAGGCCAAAATTTCTCTATGATAGAGCTACCCTACGATAGAGCAAAAAATGCAATAGGGTGCTCTAATGATCTCCACGTGTACGTAGAAATGAGAGTATAGATTAGATTAGTCTCCAAGCTGTCTAGCTCTATTCTCTCTCCGTGGACGAGGCGCTTTACTCTACCAGGTATATGCTTTTTAAGACTATGTCCTCACTTTCCTTTTTTTTTATCGTGGTAAAATCATCAAATGATGATTGATGCTGGGCTCCCGCCCAGGGTGAGACGGGAAGGACTGTCAGACTTGTACTGACTAAAATCCACGGTGATCCTTCAATAGCCCTTTACGTACCAGAGCCACGGTTACCTGGTGAGACAGTCCCGCGACCCCGGCAGGACTGTGTCCTCACTGTAATTCTGTTCGACGAACCCAAAAGCATTGCTGCGTCAACAGTGGGGCCTTTTAGTCTTCCTAAAAAATCCGATTGAATGTAACTGGTCGATTTGGGAACACATAATTATAATGTCTAAGTATTTCTTTTCTTCCCAGGTTACGAAGGTGGTCTGCAATGCGTGTTTGTAGTAGAAGTCTGGGCAGCCGAAGGTTTAGTGGTCAACGCCAGCAATGGCGGTGCTCTATGGAACCTCAGAAGACTCGGGGCCAACAGACAACTGAGGCTAATAGTGTACGCAGCGAATGCGAGAGGAAGATCAGAACATGTTACATTTACTGTTGAAACGGCTTTGAGATTATCACCAAGAACAGGTATGTATAAAAGTGTAAAACTGTAAATGAACATTTGCTAAGAAGTCAATAATTATATACTTTCTCAACTGAGGCAATAAGGTACTAAATATTGCAATCTTTGATCATATTGCAATTGTTAATTGTTACCAGCCATGGGAAGTCTTTTGGTGGAAAATAAGATTAAAAACAGTCAGCCCGTGGTGTTTTTTTGGTTAAAGATGATTCTTTGACCAAATAATGCCACTGGCTGCGAACTGCTGTAACAACAACAACGGCTGTAACAGACTCACTGTTAACGTTCTGTACACTCTTCCCGTTGATAGCGAAGTGAACATAATTATTATTTATGCGTTTTTAATGTCTTTCCCATTTTATTATTTCCAAATTATCTTTTTATTATTTTTTATTCTTGTTCGATTTCCGGATCGGGCAGAGTGTTACTCGGTTTTTCCATTATCGCCGGGATTTAAGGCGCTATATTTTATGTTTAATTTGTTTTCATATCAGCTTGAATAACTTTATTTTATTTCCACATTTTGAACAGCCAGTATTTTTCACATTTCTTGATCATCCAAGAAGAAATTCGTCCAACCAAGTAAAATGCCAGTGATTCAGAAATAATGAATAGTAAAAATTGTTTTTTTTTCGTCAGAGCCACAAGAAGCGTGGGAAGTCAATTGGGCAGTCGGCGTGTTTCTCGGCGCTGCATTGACTATTGCGCTAATATTATGCCTCGCTCTTATTGCGACACGAATACGGCATAGATCAAGAGATTATGAAGGTAAGTGAATTTAATCTAGCAGAGGGCCTAGCCGTACTGAAAGAAAGTCGTTTAATTAAGCAATGGTCGAGTTTTGGATTGCCAGAAGCAATTTAGCGGTCATCATCAAAGTTTACGCCACAAAAATATAAATTTGTGCTAGGGCCTCGGTTCTTAGAAAAACCTGTGAAGTGAGTGTTCGAGGTATCTCATTGTTCACGTGCCATAAAAGGTACTTCACACTTTACGCAAGACTTGACGTCATTGTATTTTTGAAAGGTGAAAACTCTACCTTACGCAGCATGATTCAATCCTCATAATACATTATTTTACTCGTCGCCTGGTCCGTGTTATTTTTGGACCGGTAAAGATAAATTCCAGCATTATTCACAGATTTACAATTTCAAGATTAATTTCCAAGGCCCGTTTATAAATTCCCTTAACCAGTTTGACAGATTTTTAATAGCATTTGAATTTCATGTATTTATTTTGACTAACAAAAATAATTATGTTTTCGTCTCATCGGTGTTTCAATTCTAATTTTATCAATGGCTTAAAACCTACCTTTAACATAAAATAAACTATTATAATGATTTATTAAATTAATGTTTTTTTTTTGCATAATTATTATTCTCGCATTATTACAATTATGTTATAGTGTTTTATGTTATGATTTATGAATTTTATTATCTTATAAATAGAAAGTCTGTTGGACACAACATGAACTGGCCGAGTCTAATCATTCCCCTTTAACACACATTCAATATATTGTTGATGTGGTGATAAAATACAAGTATAACAATAATTCATTCATAAATCAAAATAAATGTAGTGCGTTTGTTCGTATATACAAAATGTATGTGTGTTTATGGGGAGTGTGTGTGTCGTATTGTACGTAAATAATAAAGATCCATGCTCCATTAGACGCTCAATGATTTTAATGATATGACAGTCATTCATAATGCCCACATTATACTATATAAAGCTCGATTACCACTCACTCACTGACTGACTCACTGATTGACATCATTGTTCTCCCAGATGGTGAAGGGGGAGGTGGGTATATTTTGACAGATTCGTATACAAGTAACTCTCGTGAGTATGGGAAAAATCCCAAACCTCCCCTTTTCACCCCCCCTCTCCCCCCTCCCCATCGTATCTCGGAAACTAAGAGACCTGTGTTTTGTTTTTTTACGGATTCGTATAGAGGAGGCTCGGAAAAGTAAAAACCATTTTTCAAAGTCCTCCCCCCCCTTTCCCCCTTCTCCCCCCTTTAAGTGGATCTCGGAAGTTAACAGACTTGCAACATTTTTTTTTTCAGATTCATATCAAGGGGCCCAGTGTTGGTCAAAATCATTTTTCAAAACTCCCCCCTCTCCCCCCCTTCACCCCTCCCCACAACGTATCTCGGAAACTAAGAGACCCGTGTTTTGTTTTTTTACGGGTTCGTATAGAGGAGGCTCGGAAAAGTAAAAAGCATTTTTCTAAGTTCCCCCCTTGCCCCCCTTCTCCCCCCTTTAGGCGGATCTCGGAAATTAACAAACTTGCAACATTTTTTTTTTCTAATTCATATCAAGGAACCCAGTGTTGGTCAAAATCATTTTTCAAAACTCCCCCTCTCCCCCTCTTCACCCCTCCCCCCATAGCGGTAAAGCGAAGCGCAGCGTAGCGTAGGGATAAGGTCATGATTAGCTTTCCGGTGGTAGGTAGGTGACGACATGGGTGACGACATGCAAACTTACAAGTAACTCTTATGAGTAAGGCAAAATAACCAAGCCTCCCCTTTTTGGCCTTCCCCCCCCCTCCCAATCGTATCTCAGAAACTAAGAGACCCGTGTTTTGTTTTATTACGGATTCATATAGAGGAGGCTCAGAAAAGTAAAAAGCATTTTTCCAAGTTGCCCCTTTGACCATGATTCATATCAAGGGGCCCAGAGTTGCTCAAAATCATTTTTCAAAACTCACACCTCTCCCCCCCCTTCACCCCTCCCCCCATAGTATCTCAGAAACTAGGTAGCGGAAAAGCGAAGCGTAGCGTAGCGTAGGGATAAGGTCACGATAGATTTCCGGTGGTAGGTAGGTGCTGAGTGGAGCGAACCTGCGAGACCGAGTGGAGCGAAGGGGGGAGGTGGCGAGCGAAGCGAGCCGGCGACCTCCGTAGCGTAACGAAGGTTGAGTGGGTAAAGCTTAACTCGGGGGCGACGACAAGCAAACTTACAAGTAACTCTCATGAGTAGGGCAAAAGTACCAAGACTCCCGTTTTTGGCCTCCCCCCCCCCTCCCAATCGTATCTCAGAAACTAAGAGACCCGTGTTTTCGAATTATTCATCAATTTCACCATGGAAATCGTTTTCATGGTTTTCGAGGATGCTAAAGCCGATAGTGAGGTCAAAATCAAAATCCAGGATGGCGGCTTCGATAATTTTCGAAATGTTCAACATGGGGGTCGTTTTCATGGTTTTCGAGGGTGCTAAAACCGATGGCGAGGTCAAAATGAGAATCCAAGATGGCGGCTGCAATAATTTTCGAAATGTTCATTTACGGAGTTGTTACCATGGTTTTCGAGGATGCTAAAGCCGATAGTGAGGTCAAACTCAGTATCCAAGATGGCGACTGCAAAAAATTGAAAGTTTTCATCATGGATGTCGTTTTCATAGTTTTCAAGGATGCTAAAGCCGATAGTAAGGTCAAACTCAAAATTCAAGATGGCGACTGCAAAAAATTCAAAGTTTTCATCATGGGAGTCGTCTTCATGGTTTTCGAGGATGCTAAAGCCGATAGGAGGTTGATATATAATTTTTGAATTGTTCATCATGGGTGTCGTTTTCATGGTTTTCGAGGGTGCTAAGTGCTAAAGCCGATAGTGAGGTTAAAATCCAAATCCAACATGGCGGCTGCGATAATTTTCGAATAATTGTTCATCATGGGAGTCGTTTTCATGGTTTTCGAGGGTGCTAAAACCGATGGCGAGGTCAAAATGAGAATCCAAGATGGCGGCTGCTATAATTTTCGAATTGTTCACAATTTTATCATGGGAGTCGTTTTCATGGTTTTCGAGGATGCTAAAGCCGATAGCGAGGTAAAAATCAAAATCCAAGATGGGGACTGCAAAAAATTCAAAGTTTTCATCATGGATGTTGTTTTCATGGTTTTCGAGGGTGCTTAAACCGATGGCGAGGTCAAAATGAGAATCCAAGATGGCGGCTGCTATAATTTTCGAAATGTTCATCATGGGAGTCATTTTCATGGTTTTCGAGGATGCTAAAGCCGATAGTGAGGTCAAAATCAAAATCTAAGATGGCGGCTGCGATATTTTTCGAAATGTTCATCATGGGAGTCGTTTTCATGGTTTTTGAAGATGCTAAAGTCGATGGCGAGGTAAAAATGAGAATCCAAGATGGCGGCTGCTATAATTTTCGAATTGTTAATCAATTTCATCATGGGAGTCGTCTTCATGGTTTTCGAGGATGCTAAAGCCGATAGTGAGGTTAAAATCCAAATCCAAGATGGCGGCTGCGATAATTTTCGAATTGTTTATCATGGGAGTCGTTTTCATGGTTTTCGAGGATACTAAAGCCGATAGTGAGGTTAAAATCCAAATCCAAGATGGCGGCTGCGATAATTTTCGAATTGTTCATCATGGGAGTGGTTTTCATGGTTTTTGAGGATACTAAAGCCGTTATTGAGGTCAAAATCAAAATCGAAGATGGCGACTGCAAAAAATATCAAAGTTTTCATCATGGATGTCGTTTTCATGGTTTTCGAGGGTGCTAAAACCGATGGCGAGGTCAAAATCAAAATCCAAGATGGCGACTGCAAAAAATTTCAAAGTTTTAATCATGGATGTAGTTTTCATGGTTTTCGCGGTTGCTAAAACCGATGGCGAGGTCAAAATGAGTACGGCTGCGATATTTTTCGAAATGTTCATCATAGGAGTCGGTTTCATGGTTTTCGAGGATGCTAAAGCCGATATGTGAGGTCACAATTAAAATCCAAGATGGCGGCTGCGATAATTTTCAAAATGTTCATCATGGGAGTCGTTTTCACGGTTTTCGAGGATGCTAAAACCGATGGCGAGGTCAAAATCAAAATCGAAGATGCCGGCTGCGATAATTTTCGATATGTTTATCATGGGAGTCGTTTTCCTATCCTTTCGAGGATGCTAAAGCCGATAGTGAGGTTAAAATCCAAATCCAAGATGGCAGCTGCGATAATTTTTGAATAGTTCATCGTGGGAGTCGTTTTCATGGTTTTCGAGGATGCTAAAGCCGATAGTGAGTTCAAAATCAAAATCCAAGATGCAGTAACGTAGCGTAACGAAGGTTGAGTGGGTGAAGCGTAACTCGGAGGTGACGACAAGCAAACTTACAAGTAACTTTCATGAGTATGGCAAAAGTACCAAGCCTCCCCTTTTTGGCCTCCCCCCCCCCCCCTCGCAATCGTATCTCAGAAACTAAGAGACCCGTGTTCTGTTTTTTCACGGATTCGTATAGAGGAGGCTCGGAAAAGTAAAAACGATTTTTCAAAGTTTCTCCCCCTTGCCCCCCGTCTCCCCCCTTTAGACGGATCTCGGAAGTTAACAGACTTGCAACATTTTTTTTTCAGATTCATATCAAGGGGCCCAGAGTTTGTCAAAATCATTTTTCAAAACTCCCCCCTCTCCCCCTCTTCACCCCTACCCCCATCGTATCTCGGAAACTAAGAGACCCGTTTTTGTTTTTTTTCGGATTCGTATAGAGGAGACTCGGAAAAGTAAAAACCGTTTTTCATAGTTCCCCCCTCCTTTGCCCCTCTTCTCCCCCCTTTAGACGGATCTCGGAAGTTAACAGACTTGCAACATATTTTTTTTCAGATTCATATCAAGGGGCCCAGAGTTTGTCAAAATCATTTTTCAAAACTCCCCCCTCTCCCCCTCTTCACCCCTACCCCCATCGTATCTCGGAAACTAAGAGACCCGTTTTTGTTTTTTTTCGGATTCGTATAGAGGAGACTCGGAAAAGTAAAAACCGTTTTTCATAGTTCCCCCCTCCCTTGCCCCTCTTCTCCCCCCTTTAGACGGATCTCGGAAGTTAACAGACTTGCAACATTTTTTTTTCAGATTCATATCAAGGGGCCCAGAGTTGGTCAAAATCATTTTTCAAAACTCCCCCCTGTCCCCCTCTTCACCCCCCCCCCCCCATCGTATTTCGGAAAAACTAGGTAGCGGTAATGCGAAGCAAAGCGTAGCGTAGGGATAAGGTCGCGATAAGTTTCAGGTGGTAGGTAGGTCCTGAGTGGAGCGAAGGGGGGAGGTGGCGAGCGAAGCGAGCCGGCGACCTCCGTAGCGTAACGAAGGTTGAGTGGGTGAAGCGTAACTCGGGGGCGACGACAAGCAAACTTACAAGTAACTCTCACGAGTAGGGCAAAAGTTCCAAGCCTCCCCTTTTTGGCCTCCCCCCCCCCCTCCCAATCATATCTCAGAAACTAAGAGACCCGTGTTCTGTTTTTTTACGGATTCGTATAGAGGAGGCTCGGAAAAGTAAAAACCATTATTCAAAGTTCCCCCCCTCCTTGCCCACCTTCTACCACCTTTAGGCGGATCTCGGAAGTTAACAGACTTTTAACATTTTTTTTTTTTCAGATTCATATCAAGGGGCCAAAAGTTGGTCAAAATCATTTTTCGAAACTCCCCCCTCTCCCCCCCTTCACCCCTCCCCCCATCGTGTCTCGGAAACTAAGAGACCAGTGTTTTGTTGTTTTACGGAATCGTCTAGAGGAGGCTCGGAAAAGTAAAAACCATTTTTCAAAGTTCCCCCCCTTAACTCCTTCTCCCCCCTTTAGGCGGATCACGGAAGTTAACAGACTTGTAACATTTTTGTTTTCCGATTCATTTGAAGGGGCCCAGAGTTGGCCAAAATCATTTTTCAAAACTCCCCCCTCTCCTCCTCTTCACCCCTACCCCCATCGTATCTCCGAAACTAGGTAGTGGTAAAGCGAAGCGTTGCGTAGGGATAAGGTCACGATAGCTTTCCGGTGGTAGGTAGGTCTTGAGTGGAGCGAACCTGCGAGACCGAGCGGAGCGAAGGGGTGAGGTGGCGAGCGAAGCGAGCCGGCGACCTCCGTAGTGTAACGAAAGTGGAGTGGGTGAAGCGTAACTGAGGGGTGACGACAAGCAAACTTACAAGTAACTCTCATGAGAAGGGCAAAAGTACCAAGCCTCCCCTTTTTGGCCTCCCCTTCCCCTCCCAATCGTATCTCAGAAACTAAGAGACCCGTGTTCAGTTTTCGAGGATGCTAAAGCCGATAGTGAGGTCAAAATCAAAATCTAAGATGGCGGCTGCGATATTTTTCGAAATGTTCATCATGGGAGTCGTTTTCATGGTTTTCGAAGATGCTAAAGTCGATGGCGAGGTAAAAATGAGAATCCAAGATGGCGGCTGCGATAATTTTCGAAATGTTCATCATGGGAGTCGTTTTCATGGTTTTCGAGGATGCTACAGCCGATAGTGAAGTCAAAATCAAAATCCAAGATGGCGGCTGCGATAATTTTCGAAATGTGCATCATCGGAGTCGTTTTCATGGGTTTCGAGGATGTTAAAGCCGACAGTGAGGTCTAAATCAAAATCCAAGATAGCGACTGCAAAAAATTCAAAGTTTTCATAATGGATGTCGTTTTCATGGTTTTCGAAGGTGCTAAAACCGATGGCGAGGTCAAAATGAGAATCAAAGGTAGCGTCTGCGATAATTTTCGAATTGTTCTTCATGGGAGTCGTTTTCATGGTTTTCGAGGATGCTAAAGTCGATAGTGAGTTCAAAATCAAAATCCAATATGCAGACTGCAAAAAATTCAAAGTATTCATCATGGATGTCGTTTTCATGGTTTTCGAGGGTGATAAAACCGATGGCGAGGTCAAAATGAAAATCCAAGATAGCGGCTGCTATAATTTTCGAATTGTTCATCAATTTCATCATGGGAGTCGTTTTCATGGTTTTCGAGGATGCTAAAGCCGATAGTGAGGTCAAAATCAAAATCCAAGATGCAGACTGCAAAACATTCAAAGTATTCATCATGGATGTCGTTTTTATGGTTTTCGAGGGTTATAAAATGGCGAGGTCAAAATGAGAATCCCAGATGGCGGCTGCTATAATTTTCGAATTGTTCATCATGGGAGTCGTTTTCAAGGTTTTCGAGGATGCTAAAGCCGATAGTGAGGTCAAAATTAAAATCCAAGATGGCGGCTGCGCTAATTTTCGAAATGTTCATCATGGGAGTCGTTTTCATGGTTTTCGAGGATGCTAAAGCCGATAGTGACGTCAAAATCAAAATCCAAGATGGCGACAGCAAAAAAAACAAAATTTTCATCATGGATGTCGTTTTCATGGTTTTCGAGGATGCTGAAGCCGATAGTGAGGTAAAAATTAAAATCCAAGATGGCGGCTGCGATAATTTTCGAATTGTTCATCATGGGAGTCGTTTTCATGGTTTTCGAGGATGCTAAAGCCGATAGTGAGGTCAAAATCAAAATCCAATATGCAGACTGCAAAAATTCAAAGTATTCATCATGGGGGTCGTTTTCATGGTTTTCGAGGATGCTAAAGCCGATCGTGAGGTCAAAATGAAAATCCAAGATGGCAACTGCTATAATTTTCGAAATCTTCATCATGGGAGTCGTTTTCATGGTTTTCGAGGATGCTAAAGCCGATAGTGAGGTTAAAATCTAAATACAATATGGCGGCTGTGATAATTTTAGAATTGTTCATCATGGGAGTCGTTTTCATGGGTTTCGACTTCGAGGATGCTTAAGCCGACAGTGAGGTCAAAATCAAAATCCAAGATAGCGACTGCAAAAAATTCAAAGTTTTCATAATGGATGTCGTTTTCATGGTTTTCAAGGGTGCTAAAACCGATGGCGAGGTCAAATTGAGAATCAAAGATGGCGGCTGCGATAATTTTCGAAATGTTCTTCATGGGAGTCGTTTTCATGGTTTTCGAGGATGCTAAAGCCGATAGTGAGGTCAAAATCAAATTAGACCGATGGCGAAGTCAAATTGAGAATCAAAGATGGCGGCTGCGATATCTTTCGAAATGTTCTTCATGGGAGTCGTTTTCATGGTTCTCGAGGATGCTAAAGCCCATTGTGAGGTCAAAATCAAAACCCAAGATGGAGGCTGCGATAATTTTCGAATTGTTCATCATGGGAGTTGTTTTCATGGTTCTCGAGGATGCTAAAGCCGATAGTGAGGTCAAAATTAAAATCCAAGATGGCGGCTGCGATAATTTTCGAATTATTATCATGGGAGTCGTTTTCATGACATTTGAGAGCGCTAAAACCGATGGTAAGGTCAAAATGAGAATCCAAGATGGCGGCTGCTATAATTTTCGAATTGTTCATCAATTTCATCATGGGAGTCGTTTTCATGGTTTTCGAGGATGCTAAAGCCGATAGTGAGGTCAAAATTAAAATCCAAGATGGCGGCTGCGATAATTTTCGAAATGATCATCATGGGAGTCGTTTTCATGGTTTTCGAGGATGCTAAAGCCGACATCGGAGGTCAAAATCAAAATTCAAGGTGGCGACTGCAAAAAATTTCAAAGTTTTAATCATGGATGTCGTTTTCATGGTTTTCGAGGTTGCTAAAACCGATGGCGAGAGCAAAATGAGAATCCAAGATGGCGGCTGGGATAATTTTCGAATTGTTCACCATGGGAGTCGTTTTCATGGTTTTCGAGGACGCTAAAGACGATAATGACGACAAAATCAAAATCCAAGATGGCGACTGTAAAAAATGCAGTGTTCGAGGGGCAGTAAGCGCGTACCTAACACAATAATATTTTAAATATCATAATTTTTTATCTAAACTGAAATGTTTGTTTTGCTTGGTTTGGTATTAAATAATTTTCGACTTGTTCATCAATTTCATCATGGGAGTCGTTTTCATGGTTTTCGAGGATGCTAAAGCCGATAGTAAGGTCAAAATCAAAATTCAAGATGGCGGCTTTGACAATTTTCGAAATGTTCATCAATTTCATCATGGGACGTAACGAAGGTTGAGTGGATGAAGCGTAACTCAGGGGTAACTTACAAGTAACTCTTATGAGTAGGGCAAAAGTACTAAGCCTCTCCTTTTTGGCTCTTCCCCCCCCCCCCTCCCAATCGTATCTCAGACACTAAGAGACCCGTGTTCTTTTTTTTCGGATTCGTATAATTAAATAATTTACAAAATCTTTTAAGGACTATGGATTTTCCAATTCATTTAAAGATTCTTATGGATTCTCAAAATTTTATTAAGGTAAGGAATACTTCTCCAAAACACGACCCCGCGAGCTGCTTGCAGCTCGCGCAACGCGCAAATACTAGTTATTATACTATATAAAGCTCGATTATACTATATAAAGCTCGATTACCACTCACTCACTGACTGACTCACTGATTGACATCATTGTTCTCCCAGATGGTGAAGGGGGAGGTGGGTATATTTTGACAGATTCGTATACAAGTAACTCTCGTGAGTATGGGAAAAATCCCAAACCTCCCCTTTTCACCCCCCCTCTCCCCCCTCCCCATCGTATCTCGGAAACTAAGAGACCTGTGTTTTGTTTTTTTACGGATTCGTATAGAGGAGGCTCGGAAAAGTAAAAACCATTTTTCAAAGTCCTCCCCCCCCTTTCCCCCTTCTCCCCCCTTTAAGTGGATCTCGGAAGTTAACAGACTTGCAACATTTTTTTTTTCAGATTCATATCAAGGGGCCCAGTGTTGGTCAAAATCATTTTTCAAAACTCCCCCCTCTCCCCCCCTTCACCCCTCCCCACAACGTATCTCGGAAACTAAGAGACCCGTGTTTTGTTTTTTTACGGGTTCGTATAGAGGAGGCTCGGAAAAGTAAAAAGCATTTTTCTAAGTTCCCCCCTTGCCCCCCTTCTCCCCCCTTTAGGCGGATCTCGGAAATTAACAAACTTGCAACATTTTTTTTTTTCTAATTCATATCAAGGAACCCAGTGTTGGTCAAAATCATTTTTCAAAACTCCCCCTCTCCCCCTCTTCACCCCTCCCCCCATAGCGGTAAAGCGAAGCGCAGCGTAGCGTAGGGATAAGGTCATGATTAGCTTTCCGGTGGTAGGTAGGTCCCGAGTGGAGCGAACCTGCGAGACCGAGTGGAGCGAAGGGGGGAGGTGGCGAGCGAAGCGAGCCGGCGACCCCCGTAGCGTAACGAAGGTTGAGTGGGTGAAGCGCAACTCGGGGGTGACGACATGCAAACTTACAAGTAACTCTTATGAGTAAGGCAAAATAACCAAGCCTCCCCTTTTTGGCCTTCCCCCCCCCTCCCAATCGTATCTCAGAAACTAAGAGACCCGTGTTTTGTTTTATTACGGATTCATATAGAGGAGGCTCAGAAAAGTAAAAAGCATTTTTCCAAGTTGCCCCTTTGACCATGATTCATATCAAGGGGCCCAGAGTTGCTCAAAATCATTTTTCAAAACTCACACCTCTCCCCCCCCTTCACCCCTCCCCCCATAGTATCTCAGAAACTAGGTAGCGGAAAAGCGAAGCGTAGCGTAGCGTAGGGATAAGGTCACGATAGATTTCCGGTGGTAGGTAGGTGCTGAGTGGAGCGAACCTGCGAGACCGAGTGGAGCGAAGGGGGGAGGTGGCGAGCGAAGCGAGCCGGCGACCTCCGTAGCGTAACGAAGGTTGAGTGGGTAAAGCTTAACTCGGGGGCGACGACAAGCAAACTTACAAGTAACTCTCATGAGTAGGGCAAAAGTACCAAGACTCCCGTTTTTGGCCTCCCCCCCCCCTCCCAATCGTATCTCAGAAACTAAGAGACCCGTGTTCTGTTTTTTACGGATTCGTATAGAGGAGGCTCGGAAAAGTAAAAACCATTATTCAAAGTCCCCCCCCCCCCTTGCCCACCTTCTACCCCTTTAGGCGGATCTCGGAAGTAAACAGACTTTTAACATTTTTTTTTTCAGATTCATATCAAGGGGCCCAGAGTTGGTCAAAATCATTTTTCAAAACTCCCCCTTCTCCTCCTCTTCACCCCTACCCCCATCGTATCTCCGAAACTAGGTAGCGGTAAAGCGAAGCGTTGCATAAGGATAAGGTCACGGTAGCTTTCCGGTGGTAGGTAGGTCCTGAGTGGAGCGAACCTGCGAGACCGAGCGTAGCGAAGGGGTGAGGTGGCGAGCGAAGCGAGCCGGCGACCTCCGTAGCGTAACGAAAGTGGAGTGGGTGAAGCGTAACTGAGGGGTGACGACAAGCAAACTTACAAGTAACTCTCAAGAGAAGGGCAAAAGTACCAAGCCTCCCCTTTTTGGCCTCCCCCCCCCCTCCCAATCGTATCTCAGAAACTAAGAGACCCGTGTTCAGTTTTCGAGGATGCTACAGCCGATAGAGAGGTCAAAATCAAAATCCAATATGGCGGCTGCGATATTTTTAAATGTTCATCATGGTAGTCGTTTCCATGGTTTTCGAGGGTGCTAAAACCGATGGCGAGGTCAAAATGAGAATCCAAGATGGCGGCTGCTATAATTTTCGAATTGTTCATCAATTTCATCATGGGAGTCGTTTTCATTGTTTTCGAGGATGCTAAAGCCGATAGTGAGGTCAAAATCAAAATCAAAGATGGCGGCTTCGATAATTTTTGAAATGTTCATCATGGGAGTCGTTTTCATGGTTTCCGAGGATGCTAAAGCCGATACTGAGGTCAAGATTAAAATCCAAGATGGCGGCTGCGACAATTTTTGAATTGTTCATCATGGGAGTCGTTTTCATGGTTTTCGAAGATGCTAAAGCCGATAGTGGGGTCAAAATCAAAATCCAATATGGCGGCTGCGATAATTTTCGAATTGTTCATCATGGGAGCTGACGTTTTCATGGTTTTCGAGGATGCTAAAGCCGATTCTGAGGTTAAAATCCAAATTTAAGATGGCAGCTGCGATTATTTTTTAAATGTTCATCATGGGAGTCGTTTCCATGGTTTTCGAGGGTGCTAAAACCGATGGCAAAGTCAAATTGAGAATCCAAGATGGCGGCTGCGATAATTTTCGAATTATTCATCAATTTCACCATGGAAATCGTTTTCATGGTTTTCGAGGATGCTAAAGCCGATAGTGAGGTCAAAATCAAAATCCAATATGGCGGCTGCGATATTTTTAAATGTTCATCATGGTAGTCGTTTCCATGGTTTTCGAGGGTGCTAAAACCGATGGCGAGGTCAAAATGAGAATCCAAGATGGCGGCTGCTATAATTTTCGAATTGTTCATCAATTTCATCATGGGAGTCGTTTTCATTGTTTTCGAGGATGCTAAAGCCGATAGTGAGGTCAAAATCAAAATCAAAGATGGCGGCTTCGATAATTTTTGAAATGTTCATCATGGGAGTCGTTTTCATGGTTTCCGAGGATGCTAAAGCCGATACTGAGGTCAAGATTAAAATCCAAGATGGCGGCTGCGACAATTTTTGAATTGTTCATCATGGGAGTCGTTTTCATGGTTTTCGAAGATGCTAAAGCCGATAGTGGGGTCAAAATCAAAATCCAATATGGCGGCTGCGATAATTTTCGAATTGTTCATCATGGGAGCTGACGTTTTCATGGTTTTCGAGGATGCTAAAGCCGATTCTGAGGTTAAAATCCAAATTTAAGATGGCAGCTGCGATTATTTTTTAAATGTTCATCATGGGAGTCGTTTCCATGGTTTTCGAGGGTGCTAAAACCGATGGCAAAGTCAAATTGAGAATCCAAGATGGCGGCTGCGATAATTTTCGAATTATTCATCAATTTCACCATGGAAATCGTTTTCATGGTTTTCGAGGATGCTAAAGCCGATAGTGAGGTCAAAATCAAAATCCAATATGGCGGCTGCGATATTTTTAAATGTTCATCATGGTAGTCGTTTCCATGGTTTTCGAGGGTGCTAAAACCGATGGCGAGGTCAAAATGAGAATCCAAGATGGCGGCTGCTATAATTTTCGAATTGTTCATCAATTTCATCATGGGAGTCGTTTTCATTGTTTTCGAGGATGCTAAAGCCGATAGTGAGGTCAAAATCAAAATCAAAGATGGCGGCTTCGATAATTTTTGAAATGTTCATCATGGGAGTCGTTTTCATGGTTTCCGAGGATGCTAAAGCCGATACTGAGGTCAAGATTAAAATCCAAGATGGCGGCTGCGACAATTTTTGAATTGTTCATCATGGGAGTCGTTTTCATGGTTTTCGAAGATGCTAAAGCCGATAGTGGGGTCAAAATCAAAATCCAATATGGCGGCTGCGATAATTTTCGAATTGTTCATCATGGGAGCTGACGTTTTCATGGTTTTCGAGGATGCTAAAGCCGATTCTGAGGTTAAAATCCAAATTTAAGATGGCAGCTGCGATTATTTTTTAAATGTTCATCATGGGAGTCGTTTCCATGGTTTTCGAGGGTGCTAAAACCGATGGCAAAGTCAAATTGAGAATCCAAGATGGCGGCTGCGATAATTTTCGAATTATTCATCAATTTCACCATGGAAATCGTTTTCATGGTTTTCGAGGATGCTAAAGCCGATAGTGAGGTCAAAATCAAAATCCAGGATGGCGGCTTCGATAATTTTCGAAATGTTCAACATGGGGGTCGTTTTCATGGTTTTCGAGGGTGCTAAAACCGATGGCGAGGTCAAAATGAGAATCCAAGATGGCGGCTGCAATAATTTTCGAAATGTTCATTTACGGAGTTGTTACCATGGTTTTCGAGGATGCTAAAGCCGATAGTGAGGTCAAACTCAGTATCCAAGATGGCGACTGCAAAAAATTGAAAGTTTTCATCATGGATGTCGTTTTCATAGTTTTCAAGGATGCTAAAGCCGATAGTAAGGTCAAACTCAAAATTCAAGATGGCGACTGCAAAAAATTCAAAGTTTTCATCATGGGAGTCGTCTTCATGGTTTTCGAGGATGCTAAAGCCGATAGGAGGTTGATATATAATTTTTGAATTGTTCATCATGGGTGTCGTTTTCATGGTTTTCGAGGGTGCTAAGTGCTAAAGCCGATAGTGAGGTTAAAATCCAAATCCAACATGGCGGCTGCGATAATTTTCGAATAATTGTTCATCATGGGAGTCGTTTTCATGGTTTTCGAGGGTGCTAAAACCGATGGCGAGGTCAAAATGAGAATCCAAGATGGCGGCTGCTATAATTTTCGAATTGTTCACAATTTTATCATGGGAGTCGTTTTTATGGTTTTCGAGGATGCTAAAGCCGATAGTGAGGTCAAACTCAAAATCCAAGATGGCGACTGCAAAAAAAATTCAAAGTTTTTATCATGGATGTCGTTTTCATGATTTTCGAGAATGCTAAAACCGATGGCGAGGTTAAAATGAGAATCCAAGATGGCGGCTGCGATAATTTTCGAATTGTTCATCATGGGAGTCGTTTTCATGGTTTTCGAGGATGCTAAAGCCGATAGTGAGGTCAAAATCAAAATCCAAGATGGCGGCTACGATAATTTTCAAATTGTTCATCATGGGAGTCGTTTTCATGGTTTTCGAGGATGCTAAAGCCGATAATGAGGTCAAAATCAAAATCCAAGATGGCGGCTGCGATAATTTTCGAATTGTTCATCATGGGTGTCGTTTTCATGGTTTCCGAGGACGCTAAAGCCGATAGTGAGGATAAAATCCAAATCCAAGATGGCGGCTGCAGCTGCGATTATTTTTTAAATGTTCATCATGGGAGTCGTTTCCATGGTTTTCGAGGGTGCTAAAACCGATGGCAAAGTCAAATTGAGAATCCAAGATGGCGGCTGCGATAATTTTCGAATTATTCATCAATTTCACCATGGAAATCGTTTTCATGGTTTTCGAGGATGCTAAAGCCGATAGTGAGGTCAAAATCAAAATCCAATATGGCGGCTGCGATATTTTTAAATGTTCATCATGGTAGTCGTTTCCATGGTTTTCGAGGGTGCTAAAACCGATGGCGAGGTCAAAATGAGAATCCAAGATGGCGGCTGCTATAATTTTCGAATTGTTCATCAATTTCATCATGGGAGTCGTTTTCATTGTTTTCGAGGATGCTAAAGCCGATAGTGAGGTCAAAATCAAAATCAAAGATGGCGGCTTCGATAATTTTTGAAATGTTCATCATGGGAGTCGTTTTCATGGTTTCCGAGGATGCTAAAGCCGATACTGAGGTCAAGATTAAAATCCAAGATGGCGGCTGCGACAATTTTTGAATTGTTCATCATGGGAGTCGTTTTCATGGTTTTCGAAGATGCTAAAGCCGATAGTGGGGTCAAAATCAAAATCCAATATGGCGGCTGCGATAATTTTCGAATTGTTCATCATGGGAGCTGACGTTTTCATGGTTTTCGAGGATGCTAAAGCCGATTCTGAGGTTAAAATCCAAATTTAAGATGGCAGCTGCGATTATTTTTTAAATGTTCATCATGGGAGTCGTTTCCATGGTTTTCGAGGGTGCTAAAACCGATGGCAAAGTCAAATTGAGAATCCAAGATGGCGGCTGCGATAATTTTCGAATTATTCATCAATTTCACCATGGAAATCGTTTTCATGGTTTTCGAGGATGCTAAAGCCGATAGTGAGGTCAAAATCAAAATCCAATATGGCGGCTGCGATATTTTTAAATGTTCATCATGGTAGTCGTTTCCATGGTTTTCGAGGGTGCTAAAACCGATGGCGAGGTCAAAATGAGAATCCAAGATGGCGGCTGCTATAATTTTCGAATTGTTCATCAATTTCATCATGGGAGTCGTTTTCATTGTTTTCGAGGATGCTAAAGCCGATAGTGAGGTCAAAATCAAAATCAAAGATGGCGGCTTCGATAATTTTTGAAATGTTCATCATGGGAGTCGTTTTCATGGTTTCCGAGGATGCTAAAGCCGATACTGAGGTCAAGATTAAAATCCAAGATGGCGGCTGCGACAATTTTTGAATTGTTCATCATGGGAGTCGTTTTCATGGTTTTCGAAGATGCTAAAGCCGATAGTGGGGTCAAAATCAAAATCCAATATGGCGGCTGCGATAATTTTCGAATTGTTCATCATGGGAGCTGACGTTTTCATGGTTTTCGAGGATGCTAAAGCCGATTCTGAGGTTAAAATCCAAATTTAAGATGGCAGCTGCGATTATTTTTTAAATGTTCATCATGGGAGTCGTTTCCATGGTTTTCGAGGGTGCTAAAACCGATGGCAAAGTCAAATTGAGAATCCAAGATGGCGGCTGCGATAATTTTCGAATTATTCATCAATTTCACCATGGAAATCGTTTTCATGGTTTTCGAGGATGCTAAAGCCGATAGTGAGGTCAAAATCAAAATCCAATATGGCGGCTGCGATATTTTTAAATGTTCATCATGGTAGTCGTTTCCATGGTTTTCGAGGGTGCTAAAACCGATGGCGAGGTCAAAATGAGAATCCAAGATGGCGGCTGCTATAATTTTCGAATTGTTCATCAATTTCATCATGGGAGTCGTTTTCATTGTTTTCGAGGATGCTAAAGCCGATAGTGAGGTCAAAATCAAAATCAAAGATGGCGGCTTCGATAATTTTTGAAATGTTCATCATGGGAGTCGTTTTCATGGTTTCCGAGGATGCTAAAGCCGATACTGAGGTCAAGATTAAAATCCAAGATGGCGGCTGCGACAATTTTTGAATTGTTCATCATGGGAGTCGTTTTCATGGTTTTCGAAGATGCTAAAGCCGATAGTGGGGTCAAAATCAAAATCCAATATGGCGGCTGCGATAATTTTCGAATTGTTCATCATGGGAGCTGACGTTTTCATGGTTTTCGAGGATGCTAAAGCCGATTCTGAGGTTAAAATCCAAATTTAAGATGGCAGCTGCGATTATTTTTTAAATGTTCATCATGGGAGTCGTTTCCATGGTTTTCGAGGGTGCTAAAACCGATGGCAAAGTCAAATTGAGAATCCAAGATGGCGGCTGCGATAATTTTCGAATTATTCATCAATTTCACCATGGAAATCGTTTTCATGGTTTTCGAGGATGCTAAAGCCGATAGTGAGGTCAAAATCAAAATCCAGGATGGCGGCTTCGATAATTTTCGAAATGTTCAACATGGGGGTCGTTTTCATGGTTTTCGAGGGTGCTAAAACCGATGGCGAGGTCAAAATGAGAATCCAAGATGGCGGCTGCAATAATTTTCGAAATGTTCATTTACGGAGTTGTTACCATGGTTTTCGAGGATGCTAAAGCCGATAGTGAGGTCAAACTCAGTATCCAAGATGGCGACTGCAAAAAATTGAAAGTTTTCATCATGGATGTCGTTTTCATAGTTTTCAAGGATGCTAAAGCCGATAGTAAGGTCAAACTCAAAATTCAAGATGGCGACTGCAAAAAATTCAAAGTTTTCATCATGGGAGTCGTCTTCATGGTTTTCGAGGATGCTAAAGCCGATAGGAGGTTGATATATAATTTTTGAATTGTTCATCATGGGTGTCGTTTTCATGGTTTTCGAGGGTGCTAAGTGCTAAAGCCGATAGTGAGGTTAAAATCCAAATCCAACATGGCGGCTGCGATAATTTTCGAATAATTGTTCATCATGGGAGTCGTTTTCATGGTTTTCGAGGGTGCTAAAACCGATGGCGAGGTCAAAATGAGAATCCAAGATGGCGGCTGCTATAATTTTCGAATTGTTCACAATTTTATCATGGGAGTCGTTTTTATGGTTTTCGAGGATGCTAAAGCCGATAGTGAGGTCAAACTCAAAATCCAAGATGGCGACTGCAAAAAAAATTCAAAGTTTTTATCATGGATGTCGTTTTCATGATTTTCGAGAATGCTAAAACCGATGGCGAGGTTAAAATGAGAATCCAAGATGGCGGCTGCGATAATTTTCGAATTGTTCATCATGGGAGTCGTTTTCATGGTTTTCGAGGATGCTAAAGCCGATAGTGAGGTCAAAATCAAAATCCAAGATGGCGGCTACGATAATTTTCAAATTGTTCATCATGGGAGTCGTTTCCATGGTTTTCGAGGATGCTAAAGCCGATAGTGAGGTTTAAATACAAATCCAAGATAGCGGCTGCGATAATTTTCGAATTGTTCATTATGGGATTCGTTTTCATGGTTTTCGAGGATGCTAAAGCCGATAGTGAGGTTAAAATCCAAATCCAAGATGGCGGCTGCGATAATTTTGGAATTGTTCATCATGACTGTTTTCATGTTTTTCGAGGATGCTAAAGCCGATAGTGAGGTCAAAATCAAAATCCAAGATGGCGACTGCAAAAAACTTCAAAGTTTTCATCATGGATGTCGTTTTCATCGTTTTCGAGGGTGCTTAAACCGATGGCGATGTCAAAATGAGAATCCAAGATGGCGGCTGCGATAATTTTCGAAATGTTCATCATGGGAGTTGTTTCCATGGTTTTCGAGGATGCTAAAGCCGATAGTGACGTCAAAATCAAAATTTAAGATGTGGACTTCAAAAAATGCAGTGTTCGAGGGGCAGTAAGCGCGTACCTAATACAATATTTTTTTAAATATCATAATTTTTTATCTAAACTGAAAAGTTTGTATTGCTTGGTTTGGAATTGAAAAATTCTTTTTGTGATGGATAGTTTTTGTGTTTTCATCATGGGTGTAGTTTTCATGGTTTTTGAGGGTGTTAAAACCGATAGTGAGGTCAAAATCAAAATCCAAGATGGCGGCTGCGATAATTTTCGAAATGTTCATCATGGGAGTCGTTTTCATGTTATTCGAGGGTGCTAAAACCGATGGCGAGGTCAAAATGAGAATCCAAGATGGCGGTTGTTATAATTTTCGAAATGTTCATCAATTTCATCATGGGAGTCGTTTTCATGGTTTTCGAGGATGCTAAAGCCGATAATGAGGTCAAAATCAAAATCCAAGATGGCGGCTGCGATAATTTTCGAATTGTTCATCATGGGTGTCGTTTTCATGGTTTCCGAGGACGCTAAAGCCGATAGTGAGGATAAAATCCAAATCCAAGATGGCGGCTGCGATAATTTTCGAATTGTTCATCATGGGAGTCGTTTTCCTGGTTTTCGAGGATACTAAAGCCATTAGTGAGGTCAATATCAAAATCCAAGATGGCGACTGCAAAAAACTTCAAAGTTTTCATCATGGATGTCGTTTTTATGGTTTTCGAAGGTGCTTAAACCGATGGCGAGGTCAAAATGAGAATCCAAGATAGCGGCTGCGATAATTTTCGAAATATTCGTCATGGGAGTCGTTTTCATGGTTTTCGAGGATGCTAAAGCCGATAGTGAGGTCAAAATCATAATCCAAGATGGCGGCTGCGATAATTTTCGAAAAGATCATCATGGGAGTCGTTTTCATGGTTTCCGAGGATGCTAAAGCCGATAGTGAGGTCAAAATCAAAATCCAATATGGCGGCTGCGATAATTTTCGAATTGTTCATCATGGATATCGTTTTCATGGTTTTCGAGGGTGCTTGAACCGATGGCGAGGTCAAAATGAGAATCCAAGATGGCGGCTCCGATAATTTTCGAAATGATCATCATGGGAGTCGTTTTCATGGTTTTGGAGGATGCTAAAGCCAATAGTGAGGTTAAAATCAAAATCCAAGATGGCGGCTGCGATAATTTTCGAATTGTTCATCATGGGAGTCGTTTTCATGGTTTTCGAGAGTGTTAAAATCGATGGCGAGGTCAAAATGAGAATCCAAGATCGCGGCTGCTATAGTTTTCGAATTGTTCATCAATTTCATCATGGGAGTCGTTTTCATGGTTTTGGAGGATGCTAAAGCCGATAGTGAGGTTAAAATCAAAATTCAAGATGGCGGCTGCGATAATTTTCGAAATGTTCATCATGGGAGTCGTTTTCATGGTTTTCGAGGATGCTTCAGCCGATAGTGAGGTCAAAATCCAAATCCAAGATGGCGGCTGCGATAATTTTCGAATTGTTTATCATGGGAGTCGTTTTCATGGTTTTCGAAGATACTACAGCCGATTGTGAGGTCAAAATCAAAACCCAAGATGGCGGCTGCGATAATTTTCGAATTGTTCATCAATTTCATCATGGGTGTCGTTTTCATGGTTTTCGAGGATGCTAAAGCCAATAGTGAGGTTTAAATACAAATCCATGATGGCGGCAGCCATAATTTTCGAATTGTTCATCGTGGGAGTTGTTTTCAAGGTTTTCGAGGATGCTAAAGCCGATAGTGAGGTCAAAATAAAATCCAAGATGGCGGCTTCGATAATTTTCGATATGTTCATCAATTTCATCATGGGACGTAACGAAGGTTGAGTGGGTGAAGCGTAACTCAGGGGTGACGACAAGCAAACTAACAAGTAACTCTCATGAGTAGGGCAAAAGTACTTAGCCACTCGTTTGTGGCCTCCCCCCTCCAAATCGTATCTCAGAAACTAAGAGGCCGATGTTCTGTTTTTTTACGGATTCGTATAGAGGTGGCTCGGAAAAGAAAAAACCATTTTTTCAAAGTTCCCCCTCTTGACCCCCTTCTCCCCCCTTTAGGCGGATCTCAGAAGAGACTCATCATTTTTTTTTCAGATTCTTATAAAGGGGCCCAAAGTATGTCAAAATCATTTTTCAAAACTCACCCCTCTCCCCGCCTTCACCCCTCCCCTCATCGTATCTCGGAAACTTGGTAGCGGTAAAGCGAAGCGTAGCGTAGCGTAGGGATAAGGTCACGATAGCTTTCCGGTGGAAGGTATAGGTCCTAAGTTGAGCGAACCTGCGAGGTGGCGAGCGAAGCGAGCCGGTGACCTCTGTAGCGTAAGTATGACCGATTGTGAGGTCAAAATCAAAATCCAAGATGCAGACTGCAAAAAATTCAAAGTTTTCATCATGGATGTCGTTTTCATGGTTTTCGAGGGTGCTGAAACCGATGGCGAGGTCAAAATGAGAATCCAAGATGGCGGCTGCGATAATTTTCGAATTGTTCATCATGAGAGTCGTTTTCATGGTTTTCGAGGATGCTAAAGCCGATAGTGGGGTCAAAATCAAAATCCAAGATGGCGGCTTAGATAATTTTCGAAATGTTCATCATGGAAGTCGTTTTCAAGGTTTTCCAGGATGACAAAGCTGATAGTGAGGTCAAAATCAAAATCCAAGATGGTGACTGCAAAAAATTACAAAGTTTTAATGATGGATGTCGTTTTCATAGTTTTCGAGGTTGCTAAAACCGATGGCGAGGTCAAAATGAGAATCCAAAATGGCATCTGCGATAATTTTCGAATTGTTCATCATGGGAGTCATTTTCATGGTATTCGAGGGTGCTAAAATCAATGGCGAGGTCAAAATGAGAATCCAAGATGGCGGCTGCTATAATTTTCGAATCGTTCATCAATTTCATAATGGGAGTCGTTTTCATGGTTTTCGAGGATGCTAAAGGCGATAGTGAGGTCAAAATCAAAATCCAAGATGGCGGCTTCGATAATTTTCGAAATGTTCATCAATTTCATCATGGGACGTAACGAAGGTTGAGTGGATGAAGCGTAACTCAGGGGTGACGACAAGCAAACTAACAAGTAACTCTCATGAGTAGGGCAAAAGTACTAAGCCTCTCCTTTTTGGCTCCCCCCCCCTCCCAATCGTATCTCAGACACTAAGAGACCCGTGTTCTTTTTTTTACGGATTCGTATAGAGGAGGCTCGGAAAAGTAAAAACCATTTTTCAAAGTTGCCCCTTATGCCACCCTTCTGAGTTTTTAATAAGGTTTTAGATTGGATTAGGGGGTTCTTAAGGGGTATCAAATTTTTTAAAGTGCTCTAACGGATTTTAAAATTCTTTTGACTATCCTAAGGAATTCTCAATTTAGTTTGTATTTTTTTAATTTTGTTTCTTTTTTTTATTGAATTAGATACAAGGGTTTTCAGAATATTAAAAATATTTTACATATTTACAATTTACAAAATCTTTTAAGGACTATGGATTTTCCAATTCATTTAAAGATTCATATGGATTCTCAAAATTTTATCAAGGTAAGGAATACTTCTCCAAAACACGACCCCGCGAGCTGCTTGCAGCTCGCGCAACGCGCAAATACTAGTTAATATATATTGATGATGATTGTATTCACTGTATAATAGTGAAAAGGTAATGGATTCACAATGGGGGATGTCTGATTGAATACTGACGCACCTTGAGCAATAAATAGCTACCTACTATTTGTAACTTTGATAACATTAATAACACAAATAAACATAAATTGCTAAATATAACACCGATTTTGTTATCACGCGGCCAGTATTTAATAGATTCGTAAGTTGGTAAACAGCAGTCAAAAATTTCGTTAGCCATTTTGAGTGAAATTAACTAATTTATTCTTGTTAGTACAAAATTGTTATTTTCTAAATAATAACGAAGGTTTTATAATATTCGCACTTACAAACATGAAAACAAAACACAATATTGAAACAGTAACCTTCATACCACAAAAAAGACTAATGTCATGTAAACACTAATGTCTAAAAGAACTGTCAACGTCAAAACGAAATTTCTCGTTGATATAAAGGTCGTTTTGCAGTTACACTTTTTTAGGCAAGCGTTCAACACATTTTTATCTTTTTTGGTAAGGCTGTTAAGATTCCTTGAATAATGACAATATTTATTCCTAATACTTACCAAAGAGGTGGTCGTGGGACGTATTACCGTGACCTTGGAACGTAAAGACATAATTTAGCAGGCTTTTGACTGTTTTCTAAATTGTTTTTTTTTTTTTTTTGCAGTGACACTTCCATCAATAAAGAATCAAAAGGTGATTGTACAGAAGAGAAACTCACCACAAGCAGCTGATGATAAGAACCCGGATCTAATACCGCTAAGCAAAGGTAAATCAAAAATTTTTTAATTAAGTATACTTTTAATTAATTATCAATAATAAGTCTGAAGTCATTAAGAAACAATCAACATTTTAAACCTTTTGATCTTCCGGAGTTAGTATCCAGTAGTTTATAATGAAAAAATATTAAAATTAACTCATATCATGATGTTATTACATCTAGGTATCACAAAATACACATTCACATCACATAAAACTAAATGTGTTACTTGAACTAATTGAAACAGCTCTGGAACTATTATGCTGCAAAACACGCTAAAATGTAACACGTTTAATGTAGTACATTCTATTTTTAACCTATTGCATAGCTTTTATAGTGGGCTTTGAGCGCGGCGGCGATCGAATCAAGAAATTCCATAACGTAAATAAACCTAACACCCCGCATCGTCTAACGTCGTTTTAGTTCGGCAGACTTCGGCACGGTGTTTGTTTTTCTTGACGTTTCACTTGATTGACGTGACTGTCCATAGCTTAAAGAAAAAATCGCATAAGTTAATAAAAAGTGCTATGCCATAGCTTTACCGCGGCAGTCCCCGAGTGCCACATGTATTTTTTTTTATATCTTCGTCAGTTTTCAAGAACTTTGTTCTTACAAATCTGTCAAACACCAGATCTAATGAATAAGACTATTTAAAATGTTTCAATATCGTCAGAGGTTTGAAAACAACAATTTATTATGACTGTGTCTAGAAAGTAGATCATGATGGAAGCATGATATAATTAAACACCAATAAATATTTAACTAGGTCGGCAAAGTCCTAGAATTAACTAAGGAATGTAACAAAACCCTCTAGTTTAAGCAGGTTTAATTGTTAGTATGAGTATCAGACCAAAATAAATGAAAAGGTAACCAACTCAGGTGCCTCTAATTCTCTTATCTGACGTCTTATTTACTCGTTATTCTTGGTACTAAGTTTAGTTCAAATGCTACTACTATACTACATACAATTTAAACAGAATTTAAATGTAACCCACATTTAAATTCTGTTTAAATAAACTTTGAAAAAAAATTTGCAAGATGACTGTAAAAAAATAATAATTATTTAACTCATAGTTTTTTTTAAGGGTAGTCATTTGAGACCTTTAATTTGAAGTATACATATTTGCAGACATTCGGTGATTCTTCCCCACTTTCACCCCCACAATTTTTAAACGGCTCAACCGATTTTCATCAAACATAAAGAACACTCGCACGTAAGTCACTTTTAACACAAAAAAAACTAGAGTGAAATCGCTTCATCCGTTCGGGCTCTATGATGCCACAGACAGACAGACAGATACGTCAAACTTATAAACCCCTCATTTTCCGTCGGGGGTTAAAAAGCAAATAAAACGTGTTCATTATTTTTTTAAACGTAACTTAACCAACGAACTAATTAGATATTATGAAATTAACAATCGTTCCAAATTCTCCATAGTATAATAGTCATAATAAAATATTCCAAAACTATCACACAACGCCATCTAGTGCCAAGTTAAGCAGAGCTTGTGTTATGGGTACTAGACAACTGATAAACATACTTATATATTTCTAAATTCATAGGTACATATTATAGATAAATTACACCCAGACACAGAACAAATGATCGTCTCATCACACAAACATTTGTCCTGGGTGGGAATCGAACTCACTACCCCCAGCATAGCAGTCAGGGTCACTAACCACTAGACCAACAGGCCTGTCAAAACATAAAAACCTATAAGTATACTTTTTGGCATTTTTTTACACAATGCTCACTCTTTACCCAATAATGACGGCGGGGCCCCAAAAGGGTCATGATTTGAACAATAATATGACAAAACCCATTACAACGCACGTTATTGAATTTCCAGCTCAATGGAAAAATATTATGTAAACGAAAAACACAAATATGCGAGATGTGAAATCAGAATGAATGGTATTTAATATCTGAAGGCTTCCAGTAAACAATGTTCCTGGATTTAATTTTCCATGTAATCTGTATTTTTCTTCGTAATCATCGCTATGTCAATTTGGTGGTGAAAGCATAAAAATATAATGTGAATATAAATGGTCTCGGATTCTTAATAAAATGAGCCAGACAACCTTTTACATGGGCAATACAGGCTGACGTTTTATCGTAAAAGATATT
Organism: Agrotis clavis; assembly: GCA_954870645.1. Lineage (NCBI taxonomy): Eukaryota > Metazoa > Arthropoda > Insecta > Lepidoptera > Noctuidae > Agrotis > Agrotis clavis. Next base: position 23,720,455 of record OX940927.1, on the reverse strand, counting down.
GAAGAAAAACTATTCCGCGACTTTCACGCTGAGTGCCGCGGATTCGACTCCCGCACGGATAAAATATTTTTATGACCTAAAAATTCATACTCCGAGTCTGTCTGCGTGTAAGTGAATTTAAATGACTGTAAACCCACCCACAATACAGGGGAAATTCCTAATGTATACAAAAATTTGAGTGTCTAAAGCAGAGCAAAAGAAGGAAGAGAGAGAACTAGTAACAGCATCTTCCACACACATACGGCTATATTATGGACGAACAGCCCATTCACACGTAGCTCCCCATAATAAATCTCTAGCGAACAACAAAAGTATTATTAACCCAGATACGGCAACGGGGCTTTTAAAAGTCCCAAAAAAATAATTTAATCTACCTTCATTTTTCTTGTTATTAAAAATATTTCACATTCATATTTATGGTGTCACATTATGTGGTGCCTATCAACGTTTGATTTGATGCACTTACGTTTATTATTTGATGCATTTTTTTCAGCTGTTTTAGTGTTTTTGTAGAACTCGAGAATTTTTTTTTACGACGACTTTACAAAAGTAAGTTTTTAAAATATTTATTTGCAGAATTGGAACAAATCGAACGTTGATATTAACTTTTAGATAAATTACCGAAATAAATACCTTATTACCTTGTTTCGAAACAACAACTAAATAACATTTTTTTACGTTCGAAATCGATGGCCTTTTAAAAGCCCTGTCGTATTATGGGGATAGCAAAATATGATTATTTTATTTTAGCTCACGACCACTGAAATCGTCAAATTTCACATAAATTGTTGATGAGCTAGTGCAATGTAATGAAGGCACTTTATGGCTGTTCCAAATAACCATTTTTCCACTTGTGAATGCCAAGTAGATGTCTCTGATCATCATAAGTCTTAGGGTTAGCCTTAGCTAACTCTCTCCCTTGGCGTTTACAGGCGTGATGTTATGTTATGTATAAACTAAGAGGTTGTTACAACATGGTATATTATCCTTACATCCTTACTATCGTCTACATACACTGACTGCTGGTAGCTTGGTCTGCAGGGAAGTGCCATATCAAAATTTGCTTATGTTCGGATAGCCGCCTTCCAACATTATCATGTTATTTGATTCTTGAGTAATTACTGTTGTATAGCTCCTTCATGATATTTAAAATGAGGGCTAGATAAAAAATTGAAAACCCCAAAGGTCTCCAAAATATACCAAACAGTATAATGAAAATAAGAAAGGAGCAGATAAGTTGAACTATCAGAAAACAAGTTTCTATTTACGGCAAGAACTGGTACTGATATTTTGTGTCATCTGCCACTGCCGACTTATAGCCGTACATAATGCCTAGTAGGTATACAAACGAGGCGGAATATATGATCGGTTGATCACTTTGCTTTCTATAGGTCATTTATTAGGAAAGAGTATACTCAGAACTTATATTTAAAAGAGAGGCACATGTCCGACATCTAGACCGCATCGATAATCTTTTTGGTGTGATGGAATTGGTCACTTAGAAGATAAACAATACAGGGTGATTTTTTAGTCACCATCCAAATTTTAATATATTAATCTTTGGCGAAAATCATTGAATACGTGTTTTTTCTTTTTGTATCACTCAATACAAAAATATCGAGATATCACGTCTCAATGTTATCTATAAAAAGTTGATGAATCTGGACACCGCGCTGCGATGTGTCGCTCAGGTGTAGCGGGGCGGGGCGGGGGGTCAGCGGGGTGCGCTCTGTCCGTTTCATGCGTCGGCAAGTGTATATTATTAACGTTTAGCGTAGTGACCACACAGATCGGATGAGAAAATGATTTAATATGACAATTTGACGTATCGATTTTTTTTTCAAAAATGGGGTTAGTGATTGATACCTAATGTCTAGAAAAATTTTGGACGGCGGTAAAAAAGTCATTCTGTATAAACAATGATAAACTTACAAATAATAAAAATAAGAATTAACTAAAGTAAAATATTCATTTAATTCCCAACTACTGTTTTTTCGGTATATTACTCTCAAAATCAGTAATGTCTATGGAATATGTCCGCCTTTCTTTTATTTATAAATTTTAATTTAATTAAAACCTTAGTACTAACATCCTTTGACCACATAAGATGATTAAAAACTGACTCCAAAATACTTTGTCTCATTAACCATTAAACTGCCATACATATCCGTGGACTATCCCCATATTACGACGGGCCTTTTAAAAGGCCACCTTTTCCTCGTTTTTCCGGAAAACCTGGATTTTTTTTACTATCTTTCCTATCAATTTTGAGTAATTTTAATAAACATATCCAAAAATCACGATGATCGGAGATGAAAAAAAGTTTCAGTAACAAGTGGGTTAATTAACACATACGGAAACAAGTTGATGAATAACGTGCTAACGTTTACGTGCAAAGTCCAGATAATAAATATTCTACAAATTAATTGCCCACACTATGGAGAGAATAAATTAACTAGATTACTGCATAAGTCCATACTTTCAGATTTACAACTGGCCAGTTAGAATATATGAGCGCATTTTATGTTCTTACTGAAAATTTTAACTGTTATAAAGTATGTTAGTTCCTCTTTTAACTGTGTGTTTTTCGAGGATTAATAACGGAATACGGTTGTTAGCTGATGTTAGAGTAGTTCCGGATTCGGAACAGATGTTCTTCCTTTTGAGAATTGAGTTTGTACTGAATGATCTGGCTAAATCTGTTAGTGGACTTTTGGATTAATTGTTTGCTCCGTTTTCGTAAGATTTTCACTTAAAAAGAATTTCGATTTACTGTAGTAGTCTGGTAAAGCATATTTTTTTTTACTTTTGTAGTTTCCTTAAACAATCTCCTTTACCATCGATTGTCCAAACGGGCTACCGCAGCCCTGAAACGTAAAAGGCAACAGGGTAGTAATTACTCAGTTAGAATTTAACAGAGCTGAGGGACTAATAAAATTTGGTATTTAAAAATGTGATTGTGGTTGAAATGTGGTTGGTGTGTGATTGTGATTTTTAAACACCAAGGTTTATTTAGTTTTTTTTTAATAATAAAACTGAAAATCTTTATTTATTCCGTTCGATATTTTTGCGTAAAAGAGTAACAAACACACACACATACAAAAAAGTAAGAAAACAAAAGACAATAAACAGACATCACATAAATACAACAGACAGATATCACAAGCTTATTTTAAAATTAGCTTTTAAACTTCGTCCATCCTTATTAGATACTGACTACAGCTCCAAAAGTTAGCGTGTAGTGAAATAACGTGAAAACTTAAAACTCAAACGTTGCATCCGGTTTTGTTACCATCAGCATAGCCACAGTGTCAAGAAAACCAGTAATCCAACAAGGTTTTTTCTTTTTTAAGTTGAGCGCTGTTTTATTGCTATCTTCCAACGACGATAATAATACTGGACTCGTAATAACAGGCGACCGATGTCTGTCAACACATTAGGCAAAAAAGTTTTATAATTATTCGTCTCATTTCGACCAATCCTGTGAGCCGTACTCGTAAACATACGTTGAGACAGAACAGACCTTGAGTTAGCCAATCACAACGCAGTACCCCGTCCCCCTCGCTTACGTAGTACCTCAGCGAGTTGTATTATTAATTATTAATAAATTATTTAATCATTTTATTAAATAATAATTTTATTATTATTATTAATTAATAATTTTTGTTCCTTAGATCGTGCATGCGGAGTCTAGTATTATATCGTCGTTGCTATCTACTTAACATTTTACTGCACTGGGTACACAAGGAGCGTTTAATAAATACAAATGTTACTTTTAAACAAAATGTATTGATTTATAAGAAGCTCACTTTTTACAACTGTTTTTTTCTTTTTCTAGAACAATCTATATCATTCTATGTCTTCTTCTTTATTACAAAATCATTTGAGTGGCTTGATTCGGCCAGTGTTTACAGAAACTATTTAAAATTCGCTCACACAGTAAAACCTCTACTAAATGTGTACTACATTTAAATTATGAGTTCCACTTCTCAACCTCTTCATTGGTATAGTCATCTCAAGCGCAACTGCTGACCATTTCGGTTGGTTGTAATTAGATTCTTTCAACAAAAACTGCTCTGGAACTGCCACAAAGTCTAGGTTTCTATGTTGTACCATTTATGAATTATAGGCGTTATGTTAATCATGATATTATGCTGTCTTGCTCTCATAGCCTAGATTTTTTACAAGAAACCTGTTAGGTACTTGAAATGTGCTTAGAATTTATAATAAGAATTTGGGTTGTTGTAAAGTTAATTCGCCACGAAAAAAGTATGTGTAAATTAGCCACAGTTTTTTTTTTATTTTTATTTTTTTTATTGTGCATTCGTCCCATTTCATTTTTCCGCATGGACAGCAGAACAATTAAATAATGAAATCCAGCACAAAACTACAGAAAACGAGGACACAATGTGGTTATGAACAGAAAGTACTAGAAGAACAGGCTCATAGAGGTGTTGGTGCCGTCGTCTTCAGTAAAAATTATGTGAAATTAAGATTATGTGGCAAATACATACAATAACATAATCTAGCTGTGACCAATTTACTTTAATGTCCATAATTATATGAGGTTTAAAAAACTGTGGCAAATTAATTTTGTGGCAAATGTACAACAACTCGAGAATTCGCTTGTAGGTGAGTCAATTGCGACTGTTTGTTCGTAGTTGAAATACTGTTAGTTAAAACTGATACGCCTTTTGTGGCGTAACCCCACTTTCTAACTTTACTTATTAGCCGTACAAACTATCCGTCCGTAGCATTTTTATTTCCCAGCTAAGAGTATTATAGAGTTTCAGCTTATGTTTTGTACGTTTATTTATTTAAAATAACGTAACTTCGACAGCCAGTTAGTTCCTCTACGATTTATGTGAAGTTTATTTTATGGTTTCATCGCGTTGCAGTTTTGAAGTTTTAGTTCGTGTTTATTGACGCAATTGACGTTTGTGCAAGAAGTCTTAAGATAGTTTGTTAGGTCACTCTTATGTAAAGTGTGTGTTAACACGTTATAAACTAGCAGTACAATTTAATTTTAAATTTTAAATAAATGTACTTATTTATCAAAACTGATTCGTAAGAATTTTAACAACACATTTTTTTTGTTAACCTTAAATAAAAATGAAAAATATTTGAAACAACTATATGTGCGGTCTTATCGCGCGAGAAGAGGGAAAAGAAAAACATTTGCAGTAAATAAGTACGTAATGCTTTGTAAAAGCAAAAATTTCGCACAATAAGAAATGCATCACATTATACCTGAGATAATCCAGTGTTACTGTTAGCCTACATTGTGCTGCTACTGGGTAAAAGCCAACCCTATGATTACCAGGTTTTCCGACCCAGGGCTAATATGGCAGTGGTTTTGTCTACTTAAAATTCAGTAATCATACAAAACAATAAAACTATAATTATTTTACCTAAACCCACAAAATCGCACAAAATTTCAACGAACAAAATGTATTCCTGAATAGAAAACACAACTATTTCTATTTTTCAAGAAGCAAAAACTTACTGTATTGTTTCAAGAAATGTGTCCAGTCATCCACTGTGTAAATTCTTTGTTACAAGAAAATTAAATGACAATATCTCTCCCCAATGCGTCTTGCAAAATGCATGCTCAAGAATGTCCGTTGACAAATCTGCGGCGAGGCAATCTCATTTTCTTTTGTCGTTCCGTACTTTACATAATATCTTATTCATAAGTCTGTAGTTTTATATCGCTATGAATTTGAGAGATTTAGTTAAAAAATTGAAGCTTTAAAATAATATCCACACTTATTTTTTTATATAAAAGAAACACTAGGATTTTTCTTGTATCGTGAGTGTATTTCATAAAGCCTAGCCTTTTTTCAACTATATTGGGGTCAGCTTCCAGTCAAACGCACTCAAGATTTGTAGATTATGCGTTTATGAATATTTAAAATTACATACACAGACACCTGAATCCGGCACAAATATACTAAATTTTTTTTTTCCGTGCAGGAATCGAATCCGCAACACGCCGCCAATCGTGCTGTCAAAGATTGAGAAAATCTAAAATCTGTGTTCGGTAGCTAGTAATTTACGATTCATAACTTTGAGGCCTTTGTCAAACAGACAGGCGATAGCGAACCGAACCGAATTATGTCATATAAAAATGCGAAAGCGATCCGATAGTCTATGTGACAGGCTTCAAACAATTCCATACATTACAAACAAAAACGCCTCGCTTCGCGTTCGTTACGCCTGTCTGTTTGACAATAACTAAGTAGATATCAATTAATTATAATTATCTGAAGTTAATAACTACTTGATAGTACTTTGTTATTTTGAGTTTAATAAGACTTCAAGCTAGAAAACCAACCACATAATACTTCAATTAAATACCAGGTGTCAATTACACTGAACACTATTGAGTTCCAATTAATTATTTTGATCTTCTTCTAACTTGTTAGTGAATAAAATAAATTACGAGTTTACAAAAGCAACACAAGTCCAATTTGATTTGCTAATTGATACAATTGTTTTGAGGTCAAGGAAGTCAAAGACTGTTTAAACTGTTAATACTCGTATTGTTAAAAATAAGACGTGTTCTACGATTTTTTATAAATGAACGATACGTCTGCTCTTGACCTTTTTTTTACGTGGTAAAATAATCATATGAGTCCTCCCACCCAAGGAAGGACGAGAGGGACTGTCAGACTTGTACTGGCTAAAATCTACGGTGTCCTTCAATAGCCCTTAGTCTAGGTTTTTAACATAGGTTCAATTTTTCTCTTAAAAACTTTCAAGTCATCTCTGGAGCCGCAGCCGCAGTGGTAGACGCCCACGGCGTCGGACATGTAATTCAATGCGTTAATGCGGGCGGCGAGTAAAGGGCAACTCGCTGTCAGACCATGAACCATGCCCGGGTCGACGGCAAGTTGTGTCTCACGCGCGCCTTAAAGTGCTGTCAGTAATCTGACGGGGCCCTCTAAGAGGGCCAAAGCCTGCCGGGGTCGCGGGACTGTCTCACCAGGTAACCGTGGTTCTGGTACGTAAAGGGCTACTGAAGGATCACCATGGATTTTAGTCAGCATATGTCTGTCAGTCCCTCCCGTTTCACCCTGGGCGCCGGACTACCATAGTACACTCCTCAATGATGATTTTACAACGATAAAAAAAAAACTTTCAATATCAACTACAGCACGTTTGGCACAGTGGCTGGACGATTAACTGCAGTGGTACGTGTTGTCAGTTCGATTCCTTCACGGATCTATTATTTGGTCAGCAAGTAGCTGTTACGGGTCTGGATCTGGATGTGTGTGTGTTTAAATACTTACATGGGGCAACGTTTTAAATTACACATTAACCTTTTACAGACATTATAGGAATCAATATTTATTTTTTACAACACAGAAATAACACTGGATTGCACTATATTCGACCAGCCTATCTTTTTATCTATCCACTATGCGTGATTACCCTTAAACAGACGAATCTCAATTAGCCATGACCACATACCCTGATCGTCATCCATGTGTATAGTGTATAATTACCACAAAGCTCATAACTGTAATGACACGTAAGCCGTATCAACGAATTACAACAATATCACTTTTATTTATTTACACTTTGATAGTGTAGCTTAGCTAAAATGGATTGAAAATAAATTCAAATTAATTTATTTTCAATCCATTTTAGATCATAAAAACACATTATTAACACTTTATTAGAGCCTATGCACAGTACGTTTTTTAAACGCGCCGTTGACGCGCGTTTGTAGCGATACAGACGCGATACGCAAGAAAGTCAGACGCAGCCTGTAGACCTTTGCACACCTGGTCCTGTATAAATTACAAACGTGCGGCACCGGCGCGTTTGTATCGATACAGGCGCGCCGCTGCGCGCGTTTGACGCGACACAGACGATAACAAACTGCTCAGTTTGATAAAATCACGCCGTCGACGCGCGTTTGACGTGTGGTACTTCCTGGCCGCGTCACAGTCGCATTTTGAATCGGAGTTAATAAGAATAAATGTTCATAAAATGTTCATTATTGTTCTAAATAAATAAAAATAGTACTTGAAAGATTCGCGAGATATTCAATAAAATCGGTGGCGCGGCCAGGAAGCATGCTTCCTAACATGCCAAAAACTACACGATTTCTATTCAAAATACCGAAGCTAAAACTGTTCGCGTCACTGCATGTCGGTTTGGGTTTATAACCTGTCACTCAGTCACCGCATTGTCACCATCACCGCAATCACTCCACGGTTTATTTACCTTGCAAATTGCTTTAAACAGTTCCGGGGATTTCAAAGGATAATGTATCGCACTGTTCCGTATTCCGGACGGTTAGGCTGAAGTTGGTCAATAACTACGGCCGTAAAATTTGAATATGATCTACTTTGATTTCGAACTAAAAGTTCTATTACAAAAATGACTGCTGATTCCAATCCGCATAACACTGCCGCCGCCTAGCTTTTAAAGTAGACCGCAGTGGCATAACTGATTATGATCTCGACTTTTGCATGGCGGGATCTAAAACCCCGTCATACCCTTTACGGTTATTTTTATAAGTAGTATACATATACAATAGGGGGCTCGATGATACAATTTTTGGCATCTAGCTCGTTGACGGGGCGAGGCCAGCGGTCCGGATAAAACCAACACATTTATATGTCCTGAATCAAAATTGCAACGAATTAGTAACTGTTTATGTGAGTTTCCATGTTTGTAACTGCACCCACTATAAAAATCATATTATAGGGCAAAGTTTTAAAAATGCTTTTGTCAACAGGTTTCCACTGTGATTGCCTTTATATTGTACCTTTAGAGCGCATACGGTCATTGTTCACCCATAACACATTTTTATATATATATAAAATAAAAATATAATACTCCCAACTACAAAGGCATGCGACAAAATTATCCCGTGACACCGGCAACGCCATCGGTGGTTTCAAACAAAATCGCTGATGCCGCATGCGGTTACATTTAAAAATATCGAACGGCTTTAAAAAGCATAACGCTAAATGTCATTTATGTCATGACCAATAATTAAGATCATTTCACTGATTACATGTGGTGGGTCGAAATTGAATTTCAATTGCACGTAACGGTAATGTTAGGTTTAATCTGATGACTTTCATCGATATCGCACGTGAAAACGTTGGTTTAAACAGTAAAGTTACTTTTAAAAAATTGGTTTTATCATAATTAGCTTATCTTTCTGCTGGGATTGATCTCCATTCTGTGAACAGTATAGATAGAATACTCTTTATTGCACACCAAAATTATTAAGATTAGTTTTTTATTTAATAATGAAATGAACTTTCAAGCGGTAATTCTAAGTGCAGGGCAATGGTTTAAAATAAACTAACATTCCACCCGCGACTTTGTTCGCCCGGATTTTGTGCTTTTCCCTATGAATTTCAATTCTTTTTCACGGTCTCTTAAGTTCCTTCCTTGTTTTGAAAAAAAAAACCTAAAGGTGCTCCTTCACCGCGAGCATTCACCAGTAATGTAACATAAAAGTGCGCAATTTGATGCTCTATTGTCTTCGAATGTTCGAATCTGTAACGTTACATTACAGATGAATGCTCGCGGTGAGGGAGCGCCCTTAGATATATATTTCTTACGAGGACAGTTCTACATAATTTATAAATAAAGTTTCAGCCAATTCAACTAAAACTGGTATGTAATGAAACTTTTTATTTGTGAACTGATTAACATATTATTATTAATTAAAACAAAAATAACATTTTAAGGTAAAGTTTGCAACAGTACATGATACCGCACCCAAATTGGTTAAACAATTATCTTATGTTCAGTTAGTAAGGTTCGATTCGGTAACAGGCTTTCTCATAGACAATTTATCGCTTAGATATAGAGAACAATCAGTTACATTTAAATTTTATGTAAACTCGTAATATTATAAACGTGAATGTTTGTTTTGAATGGATCCATGCATGCATTTTTGTTATTCTTTCACGCAAAACCACTGAACGCATTTGGACGAAATTTGGCAAACATAATTATAGTTTATAACCTGGATTAACAAATTTTTTTTTAGCGTTGTGAAATCATCAAATGAGTCCTCCCACCCAGGGCAGGCACTTGCACTGTCAGACTCGTACTGACTAAAATCCACGGAGTCCTTCAATAGCCCTTTTACGTTCCGGGGTCACGGTAATTCATTAGTGCCGCGACCCACTGTGGCTGGGTTGGAGGGAGGACGCTGTCCTCTCCCTCACGCGGCGCGCCTCCTCCTTCGCGAGCATGACTGCTTCGCAGAAGGAGTAGGCGACCGCTTCCCACTCCGTCTCGCCCCGCAGCATGGCCTCGACCATTGCAGGGCGCGAAAGGTCTCCGCCTATCGCCGTCGTGAGGACACAGCGGTGCTCCACCCAAGCGGGGCAGTCCTGCACCGTATGCTCCACCGTGTCCTCCAGGCGATCCCGCAGTGGTGACACCCAGACGTTTCCTCCTTCCTCAAAAGACACAGGTACCTCCTGAAACATCCGTGACCTGGATTAACAAATAGGATAGTTTTATCCCGATTTAATATTCCCGTGGGATCATTTTCTATTTGTAGCTGGCAACAACGCGTAATATAATAATATTATAGGAGGAATGTCAATCCGATGTTTGAAATCCGCTATTAAGTATTTTACGAATGTGTAAAACCAAATTAAATCACAAATGACTGAAACTTGTGTCCTATCATTTGTATTAATTTCTGGGAAAATTCATCGCAGCTCATAATTATTTCGTTGAATATTTCGTAATTCAAAATGGTGGCATTCCATAATTTGATTTTATGATTTCAGAGGAGTAAGTTTGAACTGCTTTTAATATATTATTACCCATTTACAATGCATCGTGTTAATTAAATACAACGATTATTTAGAAGTGGTTCAGAAATATATTAGGATCACAATCTATAATAACTGTTTTTTAAAAATAAAAACTTTTTGAAAAAAAGGGAACCGACTTCAAAACCAAACACAAAAAAACTATAAAATAACTTTTCTTTCGGAAGTCGGTGGCTTTGCTTTTTTTTATTTCATTGACATATGGCCACCGACTTCCGAAAGAAAAGTTATTTTATAGTTTTTTTGTGTTTGGTTTTGAAGTCGGTTCCCTTTTTTTCAAAAAGTTTTTATTTTTCCCTTTTTAGTTGAGATAATCAACAACAAAAATCTTCATAAAATCGGCTTCCTTGAAAATCAACAATCCTATTAAGCAACAAAAACGGATCTATGCGAGCAACTTCACGAGATATCCATTATTGTTATATACTAAAACCTTCCCCAGAATGTAACAAACACTTTTCTGAAAACTGCATCAAAATCGGTTCAGCCAAACGCGAGATAATCGCGGACAAACATGCAATCGTCCCTGAAAATCTACGATCCAAGTAAGCAAAACGGATCCACGCGGGCAACGTCACGGGATATCTATTAGTGTTATATACTATAACCTTCTCCAGAATGTAACGAACACTTTTCTGAAAACCGCATCAAAATCGGTTCAGCCAAACGCGAGATAATCGCGGACAAACATGCAATCGTCTCTGAAAATCTATAATCCAAGTAAGCAAAATGGATCCACGTGGGCAACGTCACGGGATATCTATTAGTGTTATATACTAAAACCTTCTCCAGAATATAAAGAACACTTTTCTGAAAACTGCACCAAAATCCGTTAAGGCAAACGCGAGATAATCGCGGACAAACATACATACATACATACATACATACATACATACATACATACATACAGGTCGAACTGAGAACCTACTTTTTTTTTTGAAGTCGGTTAAAAATGCCCACGCTTATATTCTGGCTTTAAAAAAATTAAAGACGTCGCACATACTAGGAATTTCTTCTGCATCGTGGGTGGATTAATAAAACTTGAAACTCACACACAAACAGCCAGATATAGACAAATCACTTGTCGGTCACAGAAACATAATCATGTTTCATGCGGGAATCGCATCCAACAGCAGTCGCAATCTGATAATTATTTATACACATCAAAAAAAAGTTTAAGATCACTAGCATATGCCGTATTTTTTTTATTTTAACTTTATGGAAAAATAATTGAACTGTTTTATTATTTTATAATAATTATTATGATCTAAAGTAAAAAAATATTTCAATTTTACAAAGTGACCGCAATCTTTTTTGATGTGTGTGCTACATGCATACATGTGCTATTTTATTTATAACCTAGTTTGTGTCCCACTGCTGGGCAAAAGCCTTTCCTTTTTCCCTCCAAAACTCTATATTTTGGGCAATTTCTATCCATGTCTGCCTCGCGAACATGATCAGATTGTCGCACCACCTCCGCCACGGTTGACCTCGACGGCGTTGTCCTCCCTCAGGCGTCCAGTGATGACGATCTTTGCCCACCTCTCCGGGCGCATACGCTCAATGTGAACAGAACCTCGACAAAAAAAAAAAAAAAAAAACGATTTAAAACTTATGAAAATAGCTAACACCAGGCGAAAAATCTGCTACCTACAACAAAAGCCTTAGAAGTATTAATAACTTTTTATAAAAACTTTGTTCAGGAGAAACTCGACGCGAACCTAATACCGGTACACAATAGGCTACAATAAGGCTATAACTAGTGGCGAGATCAAAAGACAGGAAATATATTGGTGTAGTTGCAGAAAAATAGTCTTTATTGCTATTAGAAGTAAAGTGCAGTCTACGTATTAGGAGAAAAGTAAAAATGAATACGGTTATATTAGAAAAATGGCTGTTTTATTTAAAAAGTGTGGAAAACTTCTATTTGTTAACTGGTGGTTAACAAAATATATTAAAATTGAATATTTTTATTAAATTTTCTGATATTTATTTTATACGCATTAAAGCCTTCGTCGTGAATCGTAAAGCTTTTTTTACAAAAGGAAAAAACGACGGCGATCTTATTTAAACGTATTCTGTGGTACCACAAAAACTTTTAAACGTCTGTGAACACTATTGTCTAAAAAAATGTCAGATTATGACGTTGAAATAAGGTCCGTTTTCCAGTCACACTTTTTTTAGACAAGTGTTCAACAGATGTTTAAGTTTTTGTAGTAAGGCTGTTAGTGTCCTTCTGGGATAATTTTCCCGAATAACATTTATTCAGAAAGATCTAGATCGAATTCTTCTAAAAGTTGTTTTTTTTTTCGTTTAGAAAAAAGTTTTATGTACCTATTTATCTGAAAACTAGATCCTAGGAAAAAAAAAATTTTTGCTTCATTAGGTAGGTTACCATCTGTGCAGGAGATTATAAACACGTCTTGTTGAGACGTTTAGTGTAAATCTTTTTAGACCCAATCCGAATGAATTTGGTCACAAAATAATAATTATCTCACAGCGGCATGTACTAACAGCCATTTTTTTTTGCACACAGGCGTAACCGAAGCCCCTCCGGACCCGCCGCTGTATTCTGCGATAGCTCAGCCAAAGAACTCTAACAGTGCGCACAGCCTGCCTCGCACTCAGACGCCGGTGACGCCGATATCGTCGCATGCGCACTACACTGATATGCAGGTCCATACTAACAAATTTTACTGCATTTTATTAATAATTTAGATACAGGTGCATGTTTGTCTAGCCTGTATGTCACTTACTGGGACACATGCCTTCTCTTCTCTATTTGAGGGAGTGGGTGTTAATCCACTACGCTGTCTAGTGCGCTAATTGGCCGCCGGGATCAACGAGATACGACATTTTGTATGAAATAACTTAGTGATCGTGCGTGGCTCAGCGGTCACACGTTTTGTTTCAATTAACTGATGATACTGATCGCATGATAATGTGGCCACAAAAGAATTGAAAATGCGATCCCTGTGGCCGTAATACAAGTTTGAAGTATGTATCTTCTAAGGAAAACTAAAAAAATGCTTCTAGTGAACGAACGAGGATCTACTCTCTTTTATTCAATTTAACGTCACATTCCTGTTTACAATGCGTAAAAAAAACGAGGAAACTTAAACTTCCTGAAATTGGAGGATGAATTCAACTTTCCAAATTAAACAATTTCTTCAAAGATCCGCTAACATAACATACAAGACTGCAATGAGTAATATCTAGCAATCAATTATTATTTATGCATTCCCGAACTCCTTTGAACCCACTGCATAGAGGCGGAATAGCAAACCGATGTTCGTATTTAATTTGCAATACAAGGTTTTACTAAATAATTGCAGTAATAATTCAGTGTTTATTGGATAAGTTTCACCAAAGGGTTTCGCCAAACTATTGGTGGACTGTAATTGAACATTTCGCTTAGTTAGCAACATTCAGTAACATTTATCCCAAAGCCGAATCGGTAAACATGTTTTACTTATTTTCGGTTTATTTCGTGTTTTACTATAAAACCGTACTTAAAATGTTTATCAATAGTCGAATAACTATCGACAACTGGTAGTCTTTTTATTAATCTGGTTCTGATTTAAAAGTTAAGAAATCTGGGTTTCATTTAAAAAATAAACAAAAAATACGGCTTGAATTTAGCCGCTACTGGTGTTGCACATTTCTGTGCCAACCTCATCCAGAATAACTGAAAAATATTTAAACTCACATACATAAACAGTTAAATGCCCATAGATATATAGAAAATACAAATATTTGTGCCGTGCGGGAATAAAAAACGAGACACGCAGCACAAACTAAGCCGCCAAATAGATAGATGCTATCACAAAAGCGTTATTTTATCGCAAAAAAATGTCGCATATTGAAAATAATATATTTCCTCCTTTGACAGAATGATTCCGGTCGAAGTATGATCAACGGTGCAATGCGATCGCATCGAGAAATCGTCACGACGAGGACACCGCTCTTAGCAGCCCATCAAGAAAGCTGTGTATAAAATCATATCCAGTTCATTTCATATCATTTTATTTCAAAAAGTGCGAATGGTAATGATCCGTTAAAGACTTTCGAAAGGTTCATTGTTATAAAAATTATTTATTATTAATTTATGTTATTATTCGATTTATATTAAAATAACAGTAATGCGTTCTAGCAGTTGTAAAATTAAGACAATGACTGATGAACAATTATTAAGTAAAAGATTATTAGAAAATAATTAAAATAACTTGTTCTAATGATAATGTTAGATAGATACTCTTTAAGAGAATCATTGGAAGGCTCTAAGCTATTCTAGTATAAATTTTAGACAGGTAAGGTAAAAACTGTACATAATATAATTACCCATTGAAAATTGTGTTTCAAGAATTCACAAACGGAATTTCATTTCGCAATGCACTAATAGACGATTTAAATGTAATTATTACAGTTAAATGTAAAAAGTTAACGTCGTAAGTGTCAACCAAAAATGATTCATTAAATGTAATATATTAAGTAAACCAGTCCATTTTAATTTTATTGTTATGGGAACGTTAATTATTTATTTACGTTGTTGCGAAATTAAGTAGTTTGTCAATTAATATTTATTAATGAGCCGTGCCTGTGATCTGTTATTGTTGGGTAGAGATATATCTATATCATTCTGTTTCATCAGGCATTTTAAAGTCTCTCTTTTCAAATAAAGTTGACAGAGTGCAGCTGTTGAAAATTATTTCTTGTGACTTAGCAAAATGTATTAGAAAAAAGAACATAGAACTTGTTTTTTAATAATTTAGTAGTTCTGATTTTGTAAAAAAAAACAGAAATATTTATTACCAAATACGAATTCATTATCTGTCTCGAAATTACGTACTAACAACTGTGAATGCAAGTCTTACGATAACAGATCAAAATAGTCAATTTCAGAGGTACCTATCGTTATACAAGGTATAAATATAATATACATAAGTTGATGTTCCATCAATTTTATTCAGACTCAGCGTTGCCAAACGTTTGAAGTTAGCCTTCTGGGTCAGCTCATTCTATTGTCGACTTTATCTCTTTGACCTCCACCAACCGTTAGAAGCAAAAACACCTCAAATAAAAAATACATAAATTAGGTACGTATACCAATCATCCCACAAAAACATCATGATTTTGACTTAAAAAACAATACCGGGCTGAAATAGTCTTATAATATTAATTTGTCCATAAAATATTCATATAATTTAGGTTTATTAACCGAAAAAATTATAAATATACAGTTTTGTAAAAAATATAAAATATGACTAAATTATATACAATTCAGAATAATGGCTGTTTTAAATCATAACCATTGTTTTATACCCTGTATAACATACGGATGACCGGACGTTTCCTGTGAAGTAATATTTGTGCTGATTTTGTTTTTAAACAAAGTTTTCAACATAATTTGAACAAGGACATATCAAAATTAATCGATTATGTAAATACACGAATAACGTATAATATATCAATAATTATAATAACAATTATATTAAATAATTTAATTATTGAAAAACATTTATTAAATTTTATATTATTGCGATATAATTTGTACCATGTTAAACATTCCCGGGCTGGTTGTAAATATTAATAAATAAATGAAAAAAAAAACAATAAAAATTTGCTCATTCTAAGGAATATAAAGAATTTAATGTAACAGCACGAGGTATGATAAGTTGTCGGATATCTAAAACGAATCATTGTGGGAAGAGCAGTTTTTTAATACATGTGACTCAATAAAATGTCGAAAATTGATTTTGTGTTTAATTTATTTGTGACATACATAAACTCACGGTTTCTTCCTGGTACGATCCTTATATCCTCCTTTCGCCTCATCACGTCAGCATGGTTGAAATATTGGTAAAGCAGGCCCCGTGATTGCTACTAGAAAAGCCCACTAACACTATCCCCAACCGGAGAACAACCCAGGACCTTTTACATAGCAGTCAGCAGTGTTCATCGTCATCATCAGCCTATAATGTTCCCACTGCTGGGACACAGGCCTCCTCTCTGAGAGGGAGTGGGCCATAATATAACACGCGGGCTCGGTGCGGATTGGCAGATGTAACATGTCTTCGAATTTTTTCATTCTAGGACATAAACATGTCCTAGAACCAAAAAAATTCCCACGATGTTTTCCTTCACCGTTTTGAGAGCAGTGGTGATGAAATAAATTACACAAAGTAATGCGCCTGGCGTGGATCGAACCCACGACCTAACCAACTCGTAATTCGGGACCGATATCACTGGGCCACCACTGCTCTCAGCACACACACACAGAGTGTTAATACTCTTCTATAAAAAACTTAAAATGTATATTTATAATTTTATGCAAATAGATTTCTTAAATTACTTAAAAGTGTTTATTATCTTGACGGGGCAGGCTTTAGAGAAAAGCCAAAGCCAAAGCTTGCCGGGGTCGCGGGACTTATGATTTACCGTAACCCCGGAACGTAAAAGGCTATTGAAGGACACAGTGGATTTAGTTAGTACGAGTCTGACAGTCCCTCCCACCCTGCCCTGGGTGGGAGGACTCATTTGATGATTTTACCACGATAAAAATAAAACTGTTGATTATACAACATGTAACGTAATTAACGCACACCCTCAGACACCCCAATTAGAATATTATGTTATAATCATAATACATAATATTGAATTTTTAATTTAACATGTAAATGCATAGTTATTAACTAAATTAGTTATTTTGCAGTAAGGTTTATTTTTCTTTGTTTTGTATTGAATGACGGAATTTGTATTAATACGAATAAAATTGCACTTTTAAGTCTTGTTGCGTTGATTTACGGCCTATCTTAGTTTGTTTTGACTGTACAGGGGTAATGTGACTATAATTTCCTTAGTTTTAATTATTTTTGATAAAAAATTACCTATAGATACATACTTACATAGATGAGTAGGTAATACGTGCGCACACTTTTACAAAAAAGAAGCGATTACAACATTCAAAAAAAAAACTGAACACAAAAAACCCAACTTGCAAAAAAAATACAAAGCCGATCTTTCTAAAATTATATAATCTAAAGAAACTCATCAATAAAATAGCGTATTATACGCCTAAAGAAAGGTCGATATCTAAGGCATTGTGCCGTTGATGCAGGTCGTGGCACAAAACGGTGCCCCGCATCACGGGAGCGAGGCGATATAAACCATTTGTTACGCATTCAATGCTCGCTATGCCTAGCTATTTATCTTGCAACCATTGACTGGGCGAGTCGTCGATCAATTCTAAGCGTTGCCATCGTCGATTAATCAAACGGTAAGTCGGTGTTTAATCTTAGTGTCGGGATGGTGTTGGAAATATTGTAATAATCGTGGGATGTTTTGATGTGTTATATACCTCGGTATCTCACTACTACTTTCTTTTTATCGTTAGTTGTCTGGGAGATATTCGCTATCTGAGACTATCGGTGATAAAACGGTTATTACAGTAATATAAGGACTTTTTTAGTACTGTAAAAACGCAAAACGTAAGTGACTTTTTTAAAATTATTTTGCGATATGTTGACCACTATCTCGCCTGATGAAAAGGGAGTATTTTTATTGACTTACAGTAATAAAGGCAACAGGGGCAAAATAGATATTGTAAAATAAAAAAAATAACAAAATTATCAGACATAGCTTCAGACAGACAAGCATCTAAATGTCTTCGACAGATTGCTGTGCTCTGGGGATTATAAAAAAAATGTAAAAAATATAGTCAAATTGTAGGTTCAGTTTAGGTAGGCTTGCGATAACTGCATAGGAAGGGCAACGTGAGCCTGGAACCAAAAGCGCGTGTGTTCGAACAGGGTAGTATTTAGATGAATGTTATCTGCAAAAATTTATAGTACTTATAAAATAACTCCATCAAAATTACAATATCTACCTGCCAAAAATTCGAATACAACAAACATTAACTTTATAATACATGATACAATATCAATAATCATTACGTTTGCCTTGAGATACAAGTCAGTAAACGTTCAAGAAGACGGTGACCAAGAATTTATTTCCAGATTTAATAATTATGTAAAATTGTACTTTAAAAACAAAGCCAATGTCACCTTTATCAATTAAGTCATGTACAGTGAGCCATTATTAAAATTACGCCTTTGAATATTCATAGTATTACAGTTATTAATTTTAACTAGGACGTACATTTTTTTTATATAAGGTATGTCGCATTTTTTAATAAGTGTAATTTAGAACAGGGCCATTGTAATTATTGAAAAGCGAAATAATGGTTTTTAATTAAAAATCTATATTTCAAACGTAATTAACAAATTCCAAGCAAGTTCTAATTCGGTCAAGAATCGATCGCTTGCCTCACCTCGGAATCGTGCTAGTAACCGTAGCAAGTTTACTAGCACGTGCTATTACTACGGCGTAGCTTTTACTACGGCGTAGCTGTTACTACGGCGTAGGTATTACTACGGCGTAGCAATTTCGCTACAGATGTAGTCCGTCCTTCCACGTTCCACGAATTTGAATACTGAAATTGAAATGCTGTCATGACTAATAAGCATGTAACATGACGTAGTAGTCATATACACGTGAGTGATTCGGTCATTATATGATTATGTGGAGTAAAATAAGCGTAAAATTAATAGATTTAAAAAATCTAAAAACCCACGTTTTTAAATTTCCTAAAAATAAGTAAATAACCCTAACTACCTAACCTACCTAACCGGCTAGCTAACCGGGGCTGAGAGAGGGGCCACTCAAAATGTGGGGGTATATTATTTAAGGAATTATTTATGAGATATATTTACATGACGTCTATAGATCGTGGGTGTAACTTGCAAAGATACGCCCCCACGTTTTGAGTGGGGGTCTCCTCTCTCAGCCCCGTAGGGCAATTTTCTTATTTTTAAGAAATTTAAAAACGTGGGTTTTTAGGTTTTTTAAATCTATTAACTGTTTATTATTTTTATCTTTTTTTTCATATTCCTGACAGCAACCCTTTCGTTTAATACCCATATCATGGGGGTGCATTTCAAATAGCCAATCCAATCCGCCATCTTGGATGTACGCCATGTTGGATTTAAGACACGTGACTATTTTTTTCATATTTCTGACAGCAAACCCTTTCATTTGAAACCCATATCATGGGGGTGGATTTCAAACAGCCAGTCTGCCATTGTTGGCAACACCAACAAACAAATTATTAATTTTTGTGGTTTGGCAACATTGTAAATCCTCTTCGCTTCCGTTTTTTCCTCGGTGTGCGCGTCTATTATAACCTCTATGAGAATAAGTCGTTTATATTGTAATAAAAGGACAATTTATTTCCTTAGTGCTGATTAAAATAAGTTGTACTGTGTGTGCTGTGCGAATATTAAACGGTGCCCCTCAAGCACTTGGCTTTCACTGTCTGAGGAAGACAACCAGCCCTACCTATCCCCGAGCAGCCCATCAAGCTCTAAACAGCCATCCTGGACGTCCACCATATTGGATTTAAGTCATTTGACTATTTTTTTCGTACTCCTGACAGCAAACCCTTTCATTTGATATCCATATCATAGGCATGCATTTCAAATAGCCTGTCCGCCATGTTGGACGTCCGCACTATTGGATTTAAGTCACGTGACTATTTTTTTCGGATTCCTGACAGCACACCCTTTCATAATAAACTCATATCATGGGGGTGGATTTCAAACAGCCCATCCGCCATCTTGGGGAGGCGGACTTATTGGATTTTTTATGACGTTTCTTAGCTAGTCATGCATGATTGTCATCAAAACTCAGAACGTGTGCAAAATTTTAGCCAGCTAGCTAATTAGGAAGTGCTTCAAAATTGAGTTTGCAACCTAACTTTGCAAGTCCAACTGGAACGACAAACAAACAACCAAACAAACAAATAAACAAACAAGAAAAGAAGGTTAATAAAAAAAAAGTAGGAAAAATATATACCTAGTCATTTCATAAGTTGGCCAACAGGAGGAAACTTTATAACTTGAGCGAATTTTTTGATTATTATTGATAACTTGACATGCTATTTGACTCTATTTCGAGTAATAATCATTTCGTGGACGTTGATCTTCTCCAACTTTTTTTAACGGTTGGCACCACCCCGATATCCCCTTACGTTCCGGAGCTACGGTAACCTGATAGTTCCGCAACCCATAATAAGTACACACGGTTATTTACGATTTCATGGTGTTATCTGTAGCCCGTTAAAGAGAATAAGACAGAACGTCGAATCAATATTAAACTAGCTATCATAATCATTATTAGAATTCCGATTTTCAATATTCCGAAAAAAACAGTTTATTCGGAATATTGAAAATCGGAATTTCCTTTTTCGGAATGAGAACTCGTCGAGCATTACATTTTTCGAATATGTGAAAATCGGAAAACGAAGAAATCGGACATACGACTTTCGGTCAAATAAATTTCGAGATTCTTAATAATAGATATTGTAATTTTGAGGTATTATGATATTCAGAGTTTTGAAAATCGGAATATCGAAATTCGGAATGAAATATTTAGGAGTATTTGGGTGTTCCCCTTCTGAGTTGTCCTTCAAGAAGGTCAAAAACCAAAATTATCACAATACCAAATATCCTTTAGTAACAATGTACAATACCAACGCAAGTTGACGTCGTAATACTGTGGTCCACAATATAGGACGAAGGCAAAGTTTTGTCTCAGAATTAGCCGTGGCACTTGCAATATCACAAGTTAACAACTACCCTAACAGCTGTTTGCTGGCTACATGTTACTTCGTCGGATACAAATATTTATTCACCAGCTTTGAATAGATAGGCCGAAACAAACGGCATTCGTGTAATACGGGTTTATGATTTGCGAAATTGCTCGAACCGGTTCGAATGGGGAAGTGATTTTAGTGTTGCTGTTTTGCTATGAGTGAATGCGGTTGCTGTTTTGCAAACGTTCTCTCTATGCTGTTTATTGGTTTACGTACAGCATATTCATTTATGTTAGGTATGTTTAAAAGTGGAAAGGGGAGAAGTTTTGCTCAGGAGTGGGACAGAGTAGGCTAGTAAAAAAAAATGTATGGATGAAACAGATTAATTATGTTCAAACGACACGTGACACTTGTTATCCTGTATGCGCCAAAAGGTGCTCCCTCAGCGGGAGCATTCGCGTGTAATGTAACACTATAGATTCAACTTTGAGCATTACATTACAATACTACTTCCCTGACTGACGAGCATTCGCGTACATTTAGTATAGATTTATTACAAGGTGCGCATTGTGATGCTCGATAGTCTTCCGTCACTGATGAAATGTTCGAATTTGTAACGTTACATTACAAGTGAATGCTCACGGTGTGGGAGCGCCCTAAGACGTAATGCGACAAGCCAAGATCACGGGTCTGTCTAAGAAGCGTACCGTAGTCCTGGAAAGGAAAGAACAAAAAATAAAAAGTCACCGATTTCCGAAAGAAAAGTTTTCTTACATTTTGTGTGTTGTTTTGTTAGTAGGTTACTTTTTATTTTTAAACCAGCTGTTTTACACTTCAACTCCACCCGGGGCGCAAAGACACGTCTTTTAATAATTTATGAAAAAATAAAAGTAGCAAAAAGTTGTACCTGTGTATGAAAAATGTAATTTCGTTACTGACTTAATAGGAAACATAATTATAATCGCTCTACACAAAAAAAAACTTTAAACCAATAATGACAGATTTTTTCTCAGGGTCAGTTTTTTGGTACAGAGATAGTTTTCATCTCAGAAACACGACGCCGAATGCGAGAGTTAATCCATTATAACATTTGTCACGATTTACGTGTTGACATTAAAAGTTACTAAAAAAAAAAGACCTTAGACGGACCAGACCATAAAAGGTGTCTACAAAATCGTAAAACAAGGAGGCTCTTTTCGGGCCAAGTCTTGAGTGTCGTCATTTGTTATTTTCACGCATCTCACCGCTTCGATCTCGATCCATTCTCTTTGCTACTTCGAACGTAAGAAGGGTCACTGCGTCAGTTATAAATCATCCAGATTATGTGCTTACGACTGCTTCTTTTTTGAGACTTGCTTCCAACGTGATCTTGTGTTATCAGATCGTCTGTCTACCTTGTAGGTGGACATCCTGCGCTGTTCTTGCCAGTGCATTGCCCCGTTGGTCATCAGTTCTGCATGCTATGTGGTCTGTTCAAACTTCAACTTGCTAGTTCGCTGGGCTGGCTACATCAACGACTTATGCAGACAACTTTGATTCGTCTACAAGTCTTTTAATTTCTGATTTCACCTCGCAGAGGGTATAGTCCTCTCCATATCTCTATAACATTGACGTGTTTGGTCGTCACACGGCTGATAAAATGATGATGATGATTACTTTAATTCTCGTTTGCTCGTGGCTGTACATTTATAACAATTTGGACAGTAATATTAAAGCCTCGAAAAACAAAAGGTTTGTAAATACATTTTTTTTTAAAAACCGTAGTATAAAACTGCTAAAAGAAATTACATTATTCATACTAACGATCACAGTCACGAAAAGGAAAGTCTTATCACCCAATTATCTACGTAAACAAACTTGGACTTTATTAATTAGTGATAAGGAAAATTGTTGTTAAGCAAACACGGGTGGGCCGATAGTTTGAATTAGTTCGTATATTTGATCGGCAGAATCTAACATGCTATGGCGGTACGCGTAAAGCGATTGCCAAGACTTTGAAAATCATAAACTTAGTTACAGGTTCAGTCTTACTAATATTGTAAACGCGAATGTTTGTGAAGATTTATGAATGGATAGATGGATGTTTGTTGCGCTTTCACACACAAAGTACTGAATGACCCATGTACATTCCACAGGATTAATTTAGAAGTTACACGCAGATCAAACCGCTGATAATAACAAGCATAATTATCGTAAAATTAAACTTCACGTTGTATTTTCTTATGATGCAGATTTACACAAATTCTTTTTAATGCACATTTTATAAGAGTCGAGCATATTACCATCTACTAGATTCAAATCTCAACTCAGTGTTGTAAAGAGGCTTTATTTCTGGAGCCCTTAAAAATGGGATGGTAGGTATCCATCAGTCGACCATGGTGGCTAAGCGATGGTAGGCATCATCAAGGCAGCTACCATCCTGTCGGACTTGGGTATAAAACAGTTTTATCTGAGTTCCAAAGGTGAGAAGGAGTTCCAGTTTCTTCTGTATAATCTTGCTACATCGTCAGATTCATCTTTGCCTTTGGGCTAGACTGAGGCCAAGATCAAAACCATTTTCAAATTAATATAAAAGATAAAACCTCCAAAAAAATACCCTGTAATCATTACACTTTTCGTTTTAAGTTTTTCATCCTCGCATATGTAAGGTGTAATGACAAAGTCCCAAGTCCAAAGACATCTTAGTCGAACTTCTCAAGTAGCGTGTACCAATTTCACGCGGAGTTTGTCCAATCGTTGCTAGCTGAGGCCGTAATTATGTTTGCAAACACCAAGTTGGATGGCCTATTGCTTACAACTTGCAAGTTTCCCGCCTTGATATTTAATGATGTAACGTGTTTGCCACATCTTCGTTATCTAGTTTGTCAGGTTTTATGAACCTGAGATGTGTTAAGGTATAAAAGAAAGGTTCTTATATGGTAACTTAAATAATTTTTATTTGTACTTGAGTTTGATTATTGACAAAAAAAACACAAAGAAGTGTATGGACTGTTTTACTCTCAATGTCCAAAGAGTAAGGCCACACAGTCAACATCCAAACACACTGCACAAATATTTTTTTTAAAAGTGTTGACAAAAATTTCCTATCAACAATCAGAAACCTCCACTGCAGGATAAGAAATAAAGAGACTCCGATTAGCGCTCGCCGCATAGGACGGGTTAAAGGATTGACCATTTGATCGCAAAGAAAGAAGTTAATGGGATTAAACGGGAAGAGGAAAGCGAGGCCTTTGTCGTGCAATGGGATAACTTTGAATTTGTTTGATTGCATTCCTTTTGTTCAGCAAATAATTGTACGTTTAGGCCCATTATTGACA
Organism: Agrotis clavis; assembly: GCA_954870645.1. Lineage (NCBI taxonomy): Eukaryota > Metazoa > Arthropoda > Insecta > Lepidoptera > Noctuidae > Agrotis > Agrotis clavis. Next base: position 23,695,655 of record OX940927.1, on the reverse strand, counting down.
AGTGCAATGAACAGAAGTTTGCATAATTTTGATTTTGTGTATGTATTTATTTCCTAATAATGAAGATGTGTAAAATGTTAACAAGACTTCAACTGAGTTCGTCGGAATCTTGTTTTTTTATTTGTCAAAAAAAGAAAACAAGAAACATAGGTACCGACTTCCGAAAGAAAAGTTACTAGAATTCTTAGTTACACTCTTTTGTGTTTTTTTTAGAAGCCGGTTCAATTTTTTTTTATATTTGAAAGCAGTGGTGGTAGTAGCAATATCGTGAGGTACATCTCAGACAGCTGCATTACTTTACCTATATAATTTAATTCATCCCTACTGTTTCAAAACGGCAAAAGAAAAATTTGTGAAAGAATATTATCCAAAGAAGCAAAAATTTGAAGAAATGACTGTGACATCTAACAGCCCGGCCCGCGGCTACTTCTCATTTGGGCTACTTCTCAAATACTGGGGATATTTATTAAAATAAGTAAGTACTGTCCTTATTTATCGATATAAACATGTTTATTCATTCAACAGAAATTAACAAATTAACATTTATTTATTAACCCCCGGCGGAAAAAGAGGGGTGTTATAAGTTTGACGTGTCTGTCTGTCTGTCGCATCATAGAGCCCGAACGGATAACGAGATTTCATTTTTTTTTTTTTTGTTAAATGTGACTTACGCGCGAGTGTTCTTAGACACAATTGATGAAAATCGGTTGAGCCGTATAGAAGTTGTGGGGGTGAAAGTGGGGAAGGGTAACCGTAGGTATGAAAATTAACTCGAGTGGGGGTCTCAAACTCTTAGCAACATAAAATTATATAAAATAAGTATGTACTACTTATAAAAAGTATAAAATAAAATATTAAAAAAACCCCGACACAAAAACAAAGTACCCTTTAAAAAGTAAAAAATAATAAAAACAAGTACCAAAGTATGTATAAATCATTATACAAAATACGTCGCGTTGGGGGACCGCTCCAAATTATTTATTAACTACTATTTTTTCCGGTCCACCAACGCGACGTATGCGCGGCGCGGCGCGGCGACCTAATCTAAGTGCACGGCAGTGCGCAGGACAGGCTCCCAAAAGGCCGCGCGCACTGCACTATCTACACGAACCGTTTCGACTTACTTTTGACCCCCCTGTAGCTCAGTACCTATTGCATGTAGCCTTCAATAGCCCTTTATGTACCAGAGCCGCGGTTACCAGATGAGACAGTCCCGCGACCCCGGCAGGCTTTGACCCTCTTAGGGAGCCCATCAGATTGCTGACAGCTCCTTGAGGCGCGCGTGGAACACAACGAGCCGTCGACCCGGGCACGGTCCATGAACGGACGGCGAGTCACCCATAACTCGCCTCCCGCATACCCGCGCCTACGGTGGCCGGTGATCGTCTCGCGACGTCTGTGGCGTGGGCGTCTCCCGCGGCGGCTGGGTCGTGAGGTGGACACCGTCCTCTCCCTCACGTATCCCGCCTCCTCCTTCGCGAGCATTGCTGCTTCAGTATTTGAGAAGTAGCCCAAATGAGAAGTAGCCCAAATGAGAAGTAGCCCAAATGAGAAGTAGCCCAAATGAGAATTAGCCCAAATGAGAAGTAGCCCAAATGAGAATTAGCCCAAATGAGAAGTAGTCCATTATGGAGTCGGTTGCCCAAATGAGAATTAGCCCAAATGCGCCTTAACCCCACTTTCTATGAAAACGCTTTTGTCGATTTGTTTTCTAAAAGTTATTGAGGTCTATCATTACGGTCGGGCTTTGTCAAAAATTTAAATATATGTATTTGATGATAATTTAATTACGTTTTGCGGTCAAATCACTGGCAACTTAATAGAGTTTGCGAATTTTTACACCGTCCTCAAGGAGGCCTCAGTAGACGTTGCTGTACTTTAGCTGTATTTATCACTAGACACCATAAAACAAGAGTAAAACAGCTGTCACACTTAAGATTTTATTTAACTTCGTGGTCGCAACAGAAGCAAGTTAATGGGGTTAATGGCCGACGTAAACACTTGAGTGCACTTCAACGGGAAGGCTATTCCCACTTAAATTATTACCCTTTCAGGATAACACGTAAGTCTTGTTGCTGCGGTAGACTGATGTTTTAAGCGTTAATGAGTCTTGCATTTCTTACGCGGTTTTAAATAGGAAGAAATTATGGTTGCTACTACGGTCATACATTAGACCCTTTTATCAAAAAATTGGGAGTTTCTAAAAATGTAAAGAGATATTTATGGATTCACGATTTCTTTTTAAGTATCGTATCATTTGAATGCATTATTTTGCTTGCTCATTAGACAATGCGACGGTGCATACGATTCGTTTATGATAAATTAAATTTATTATACACTAGCTGACCCGTGCCCACTTCGTTGGGCAGTATTTCGGCTAATATGTATGATATCTTTATAATTTATAGCCTATAGCACTCACGGATAATGTAGCTTTCTACCAGTGAAACAATTTTTTAAATCGGTTTATTACTTCCGGAGATTACCCCCTACATACAAACTTACAAACATACAAACTTACAAACAAATGTTACCTCTTTATAATATTAGTATAGACTAACACTTCGCCCGCGACTTCGTCCGCGCGTATTAAAACATAGCCTATGTCACTCGCAGATAATGTAGCTTTCTAATGGTGAAAGAATTTTTAAAATCGGTTCAGTAGTTTTTGAGTTTATCCATTACAAACTGACAAACGTTTCCTCTTTATAATATTAGTGTAGATTAACAGTTTTTATCCAAAAGATAAAGATATACGAAAACATACCGATAAAAAATAAAGTCCCCGAGTAATCATCACCCGAATCGAACTTCTATATGCTCGAATGAATAAATAAATTTAAAATATAGCCTCTGGGTACACAAAAATCTGAATAACAATCCCACGACTGCCTATAAACTAGATGAGATTTCTTTAAAAAAACTCATCTCCCACAGATTAAACTTAAATATTGAATAACTTAAGTACCAGCGATCCTATCATCCAGATTTCCAATATCAGATCTTTGCCGTCTAAGAAATGATATTATTCAATCTCCAGAAGAAAAAGTTTCAAATGGAAAGTTATCGAAAAGCGATGGAGCCTCTTTTCTATTTTAATGAATTTGATTTCGAAAAATCATAGTCTGAAAAATATATTATTTGCGCAGTTGATTTGAATAAGCAAACTTATTGAGGAGGTACCTATCTTATTTATTTTATTCTTATGAATTGATCTGCCAGCTTCTTAAGTAGGTATTGTACATCTTGCTACAGATAAAAAAATAAGCGCTACGTTTTTTTTTGAAGTGAAAACTTCTTTAGCGGCGTTGTACACTTTTTCTGTAATGGGTAAAAAATTTAAAACTCGCGTCAGGGTCACGTGACCCTGATCGAAAATGAGTAAGACGTCATTCAAATTAGTTAATTTCATATCTGTACTACTCCAGTTTTAAAATAAAACATAGTAACAAAAAAGTTTTCACTTCTACCGGCACTCCTGGAGTGCAACCTTTTTTTGAAGTGAAAACTTCTTTAGCGGCGTTGTACACTTTTTCTGTAATGGGTAAAAAATTTAAAACTCGCGTCAGGGTCACGTGACCCTGATCGAAAATGAGTAAGACGTCATTCAAATTAGTTAATTTCATATCTGTACTACTCCAGTTTTAAAATAAAACATAGTAACAAAAAAGTTTTCACTTCTACCGGCACTCCTGGAGTGCAACCTTTTTTTTGAAGTGAAAACTTCTTTAGCGGCGTTGTACACTTTTTCTGTAATGGGTAAAAAATTTAAAACTCGCGTCAGGGTCACGTGACCCTGATCGAAAATGAGTAAGACGTCATTCAAATTAGTTAATTTCATATCTGTACTACTCCAGTTTTAAAATAAAACATAGTAACAAAAAAGTTTTCACTTCTACCGGCACTCCTGGAGTGCAACCTTTTTTTTTGAAGTGAAAACTTCTTTAGCGGCGTTGTACACTTTTTCTGTAATGGGTAAAAAATTTAAAACTCGCGTCAGGGTCACGTGACCGTCAGGGTCACGTGACCGTCAGGGTCACGTGACCCTGATCGAAAATGAGTAAGACGTCATTCAAATTAAAAATAAAACATAGTAACAAAAAAGTTTTCACTTCTACCGGCACTCCTGGAGTGCAACCTTTTTTTTTTATTTTGACATGGGTCCCAGTGCGCTATGAGTCGGGCTATGCTTCGAGTTTTTTTTAAGCATAAAATCTGGAATTAAATTATCTTGACATAGCTTGCAGAGTAAGCAAACTGAAGTGGCAACGGGCCGGCCATGTTTGTCGAATGACCTATGACCGGTGGAGCAGACGAATCCTGGAGTGAAGATGGTGTTTCGGTAAGTGTAGTTTGAAGGAAGTTCTTAAGAAAGTGGCTGGGATAGTCTGAATGCAGAAAATACAGACCAGGGTGATGTGGTGCAGCCTAGGAGTGGCATATATCCAACAGTGGACTGCCAAACACAGAGTTGATCATTTCACTTCTACGAAGCGTGGCATTGCAAAAATAGAAGCTTTGCATCTGTTATAGGTTACTCTGGTGCAACTTGTGTGTAATTTGGAAACACGAATATTATCAAAGCGCAAACCTTTTCAAACATATAATTAATTAGTATAATACATATGAACAACAATTATTAATTTAAAACGAAACAGCGCTATCGATGAGCTGAAACAATTGCTTGTTCATTTTAAAATACAACATCATGAAAACTCTTTTAACAGAAGAGGGACAGATCACCAACCCCTTATAAGAGGCTTACGTTTATTATTCGCGTACAAATTAATCAAGATTAAAATAATGAAATTAATTAATTAGTAATAAATTGATTACCCTACATTGTATGGAAAGGAAATCAAGCGCAATATGTATTGACTATCTGAATACACTGTCGTTCATACACCAATGCTTCGATGCAAGAGATGATGATTGACTAAGCTGTTGTATTATATCCGATAGTATTACCACAGTATAATTATCTTTACAGTAGTGGAACTCGGCCGCATGATAGAAATAAATGCCTACAGCCGCGCGGTACGTAAAAATGCGTTAGGGCTGGCTGCCCGTCTCCAGCATTTTAATTACATTTGCCTACTTTCTGTTTCTATTTAGTTTTGTGGTTGTAAGTAGGTATATTTTTTTTTTATTTAAACAAATACTTAAAATACTTTGTTTATTGGATAGGAAGTGTTCAATAAAAATGCGTGTTGTTTTTTACCCGACTGCGCCAGGAGGGTTATTGATTGGTAGATTTAATTTAAAAAAAAACATGTTTCTGTTTGAAAAACAATTCGGGCTTATTTTGCGACCGAAAAATATTTGCGCCTCGACTGAGTCGTACAAAATTCTTTATGGGAAATTATATGTGCGGCAACAAAAGTTTTCTTTAGCACCTGCAACCTAGCGTCTTTTTTTATATGTGAGCGACGAGTTAATAGAACAGCTTCAATTATATTAATTCATCATCTTTACTATTCCAACAAAATATCAAGAAACCAGCGTCAATTTACGAGCGTAAATTAATATGACTCCGAGCTACCGATAAATATATTTACTTCTGATTTGATAACTCAGCGACTAATGTTGTAAGTGAGCTACTTTATATATTTTAGAGATTCAACATCTGTCTGCTAATAAAATCAAAATCCAGCCTCAAAATTAGCAATCAAAGTTTTTCATTCAACAACTAAATTAATAAATCATATTCTTTTTTCGTGAAAGTTTGCAACACAAGCGCGGGAGTGTACCTGACGCTCGTTGGGAATCAGAGGGGCGCGACCGGCCATTTGCACCAATGAGCGAGCTCTTTTTGTACACCAAATATACTGAATGTGCACCAAATCTAAAACTCGCTTTAGCAAGATTTCAGGGACACCCCGAAGTTCGGTTTGGTTAGGTTCCTTTAAACCTTGTACACAGAAATAGAAGCCCCGCGAAGCGGGGCTTCGTCGACCCTGCTTAGGTAGATTTTTTTTATTACACCTCGTTATGACATATTTTAATGAACATATTTTGGTGCACATTCAGTATATTTGGTGGAACACAGACAAAATTAGGTAAATAAAATGGGAATAAATTGAAGTACTTTTAAATAAATTGAAGTACTTTTAAATACCATCCATAGTCAATTACTTATGGTAACATTATAAATAGATAGGCGAATACATGAAATTATAGCTTTTATTGACCATTATTTGATGACAATATTAAGGAAATTTTATGTTCAAATATAGTAGATTCACTCATCAATTACTTATGCTAAAGTATAAAAATAACGGTGACTCTATGAAATTAGAGTACGTTGATATTATTTTATAGATGAAGTTGATACACTTATTAGAAGCTGGCAATGAGTAGACATATCACAAATTTAGTTGCTTAAGAATTATCAGGGAGCAGTGGTGGCCCAGTGGTATCGGTCCCGACTTACGAGTTGTAGGTCGTGGGTTCGAACCCCGCCAGGCGCATTACTTTGTGTAATTTGTTTCATCACCACTGCTCTCAAAACGGTGAAGGAAAACATCGTGAGGAAACCGGCATGTCCTAGAACCAAAAATTCGAAGACATGTGACATCTGCCAACCCGCACTGGGCCCGCGTGGTGGATTATGGCCCACTCCCTCTCACAAGAGAGGAGGCCTGTGTCCCAGCAGTGGGAACATTATAGGCTGATGATGATGATGAAGAATTATCACCATGTTGCGTCATATTAACAGTAGCTTGTTTTACAATATATGGTCGCTTATAAACCATTTATTAGACGCTAAAAGTTTGTCGCTGACCTATTAATTCATTAGACAACTAAATATATTTGCAGACGAGAATGACATTTTAAAGAAGCTGCCTTAATTAGCACCCATTCTTTATTATTCAATTTTAAAATATAATAAATCCGCATTCGCAGCACAATATTTACTACTCGTCATATTATTATTAAATATGTACTTGAACTGATTTGTAGTAAAAAAATCGCGCGGTTATTGTTAAAAAAACAACACACCGTCCGTTCGTCACTGCGGTACAGTCGTGACTGTCTGCGCCCCGAGCGCGCTCCGACATCGAGGCGCGTAGGCATAGCTCGCGTTTCGTCCGTTTGTATGAAATCGGAGTACTGTATAATAATATTACCGTGGTATTACCATTTGTAGGCACGCCAGTTGATTGGATCGTGTACTGGCGAGCCATTTAGATGTTCAACAATCGGTCAATCTGATCAGTTATGTGTGTGGACTTTGTTTGCTGTTTGCACAGTAGCTGGTTTAGTAGTGCGTGCTTTTAATCAGCATTACACTGTATTGATATCACTATGAAGGATTTTGATCTATTTTTCGTACAGAAAATATTAGAATATATGGGTAGTTTACTGCATAAATATATTGAAAATAAGTTCAGTCCGTAAGTTAGAGTACGGAATATTTATAATTCCGTATATGTAAAAAAATGAATATGTAAAATTATACCCACCGAGTGACGTTTTGCAGTTTTTAGAAGCATTCCGCAACAAAAGAAAATGCGGGTTAAATATATTTTTTTTTGGACTAATAATTTTTGGACAATTTTTTTGAGTAAAATAGCCTATTGATTTAGATTTTAATACACTATTCAGTTTTTGTCATTAATGTTGGCTATACAACAATAACGCTTGCACTAATTTATCATTAAAACCCAAAATATTTTGTAAATTTTTTAAAATTACTTTAATTTTATTTCATAATTATATTGGATAGAAGGATATAGATTTGGAATAAATTAGGGAAAAACATGAGTTAAATATTTAAAATAAACGCAGTAGTATTTTCACGATAAAATTTTGTGTCACAAAAGCCGAGAGCAATTCGCGCCATACGTGCTAACTCAATCTAAGTCATAACATCAATTCAAAACCCAACATAGTCGCAGTAATTTTACCCCGGACCACAATAGGGAGACATTACGTAAACGCACGCGTTCCCGGTTAAATTCATCAATGCCCGGATTGAATAATCGTGCCGGTCACCTGCCAATTACCCCAACCAGTTCGGACGCAATTTATTGTGAAAGCCCACGGCACATCTATTATACGCCTCTTTTTCCAATATGAAGAATTTTACGCTTCAATGAAGGTCCGGGCACGTTTAATTTCAGTGTTGAATTTTTCCGCCGAAAATATATTGAAAGGAGGGTGATGGAAGACTGACTTAGGAACGAGTGATTGTGTAAATAAACGTTGGGATCTATGTATAAAGGATATACGCTGTAAATGGTTGATTATTTATTTGATAGATCTACTGTTTACTGTTCTCTTATTTAACTTTTTCTCGTTGGCCTAGAAAACGCTGACGTGAGGACATAGATATGTTAATGCGAAATTGGCCGGAACACACTGCACAAAGGAAAAATTGAAAGGCGATAGGGGATTTGCGCTTTGCCCAGCTGTGGGACAGTAAAAGTCAACAAAGAACAAGTTTTAAAAACCGCCTTCAAAAACAACCACAAAAAAGGGTTAAATAACCTAGGTACAAAAAAACTTTACTTTCGGAAGTCGGTGGCTTTGTTTTTTTATTTCGTTGTCTTTTTTGCCACCGACTTCCGAAAGAAAAGTTTTTTTTTTTTTTTTTTTAAGTTTTTTATTTTACACTTTTTAGTTTAAATATTCAACCCAAATTCTTGTCAAATACATCATTTTCTTACATGTGCACTAGAATTTTGTAATCCGTGGCACCGGTATTAACATCGCTCATGTACACATGCTAATAAAATTCCCTATCCCAAAAACTGCTGAACAGATTTTGATGAAACTTGCAGTATTCCGTAAGGTAAACGATCCCCAGTACATTCAATGTTATGAAAAATATTTAGTTTTAATTCCGCGACAAAAATCCAGGCTTGTTGGGCTTGGGAGGGTGGGTCCTTTGCTGCATCATGTGCATATGCATGACTGCATAGGGTGGGATTGCATCCTGCAACAAGCCTGGATTTTTGTCGCGGAATTAATACTAAATATTTTTCATAACATTTTATGTCATGGATTTCCGCAAAGTAACGCCTGATTCCATAATTGATCCTCAGTACAACAAAAAAGAATTTTGAAAATCGGTCCACAATTGGCGGAGTAATCGCGTAACAAACACGCAAAAAGTAATGTCATCCAAGTAGCCGAAATCAATAAAAATGCTCACAAAATAAAAAGTACTGAACCAAATAAGATGAAATTTTTACGGGACCACACTGCAAGTATACTGCATCGAACAAAAAACTGATCACACTAATCACACTAAAGAATCACACTAATCGGACTAGAAACCTCGGAGTAATCGAGGTACATACATAAAAAAAAAAAACATACCGACCGAATTGAGAACCTCCTCCTTTTTTTGAAGTCGGTTAATGAAGTCGGTTAAAAACTGTAGTGGTTGCTTTGTGCCACTGTTGACCACAATTAGGTTTCGCTCCATGTTCATTTTTAATGAAATCCTTTCTACTAATAGCAACTCTACATTTCTGAAGTTGAACTTCCAAAAGATAATTCGCCCTAAAATTATTTTCTATTTTTAGTTTAATGAATAACGTGCAAGTTTTAGTCGTAGTTAATTAGTTCATATTTATTACAATTTTATCCACTTCATTCATTTTTTTCTGCAAACATTGTCTGTTTTCGATGTCATTGAGTTTATCCAGAGGCCTTATCACACTGTATCTGGGGGCACGGCAGTGCCCCGCCAAGTCTCGAGCAAAACGGGCACGGCCGTACCATCTTTTCTCGAAGCGATTCGCGGCTGTTTCGCCCCACCTATATCTTCGACGTGGACAAAGCTAGGAGTTTAGGTTTTCGGTCAATAATAGTAGGCATTAGAACAAGCTTAAGTTCGAAATTACATGCCAATTGAATGAATAGTTTAGGAGTTACGGTCGATCAAAGTTACACCATTTTGTCACTCACTGACTGACTGACTCACTGACCGATCATCAAAAATCTAAGGTACTTCTAGCAGACTTAGAAACTTCAAATTTTGCACCAAGATAGGTCATTAGCCACATATAAAGGAAAAATTATAAAAACATTAAAAAATAATATACCATAGAAAACAATTTTATATTTGCGGTTTGGCAAGAACATTGTGTATGGATTTTGACTGCATTGTTAACTTTGTTCGTTGTTTAAGTATTCAATTGGATGAATACATACATAGAATAGAAAAGAATAATATATATAATAATATGTAATACATAGACTATAATTAATCTAAATTAATACATAAAGTTCACAATTCATTAAATTAATAAAGCTAAAACTCCATTGTATTGCGATAAATATTGTATGCGCGCTCGATAGATGGCATTGTACCTGTCTGAATCGCGCTATGGTTTCGTTACAGAGCGCAGTCTAAGTAGTACTTTAAAATACTTCAATAATTTTCATTTGATAGCGCCATCTATCTATGAACAACCATTTCGAAACTAAAAAAATATTGTAGCGATATTTAGAGAACTTAAGTTAGCCGGATTAGATAGTAGATTTATTATTGTTACTGAAACAGTTATTTAGGAAAATAGTTTATTAATATAACATGGACATAGAACGTTACATAAATCTAGTTGTTTACGTGTTATTTAGTTTAGTTATATTTAGTTTGTAAGTTAGTAGATATATATTTATTTAGTTATTTGTTAGTTAGTTTAGTTCTATTTAGTTTGTTAGATAGAGAATGGGTCCTAAGCAAAAAAGTAGCTGAAGTCCAAGAAATTATGAGGACAGCTAAAAAAAAGAAAGAAATACACTTACAAAAAATAAATGAGATCCCACCAAAAACATTAAATGTAAAAAATGCCAAGTCTCTCGTTGCAGTCTTTCCATCGTAAAAAGTTTTGAGATCTCACAGAAGCCAAGTCCTATTCAAATTATTTTGTAGTTATAAATCAACATTTAGTAATTATATCAATAGTTTTCTTTATATTATAACTATAGTGACTTGGCAATGAGCACAAATTAAAAGCTGCTTGCTGCCTGGAATTATGTGCAAATGTTACTGACGAGACCTGTGATCAGATTATTTGTTATGTGTGAATCATGATGGTCACTACCGACTACATGTTCCAATACAATAATTAAGAATACCTTACGGGCCATCGCTTTATGAAAGTAAATGATGAATGTTAAGAGAATAAATAAAGTAAATAAAAGAGAATGTTTATGCATGCGGTGTGTGTAACTTTCAACTCCTCCAAATATGCCGTTTTATTTGTTTTTACTTGTGCTCATTGCCAAGTCACTATAGTTATAATATAAAGAAAACTATTGATATAATTACTAAATGTTGATTTATAACTACAAAATAATTTGAATAGGACTTGGCTTCTGTGAGATCTCAAAACTTTTTACGATGGAAAGACTGCAACGAGAGACTTGGCATTTTTTACATTTAATGTTTTTGGTGGGATTTTATTTACAGCATGATTGAAATATTCACTGAGTTAATTATAATAATTGGAAAAATGAAACAGCGCCTAAAGTGTGTGAGGAACTAATTTTCCCTTCAAATTGTCGTCAAAGTTCCAGTTTACGTCACAAATACTGAAAAAGTAATGCTAGTGCCTCTGAGTAGCAAAGAGTGAGACAGAGTAACAATCCTATTGTTAGTCTCATATAATCTTTTAGTCACGTCTTATGGCACCCACGGGAAGGCACGAGTAAGCGTGCTTCAACCGGGGTCTGAGAAAACCCTAACTACCCTCCGGTAATATAACATCCAATATGAAAATCCCTTATACGGCAAAGGAAAAACACTATAGATATTTTTCTAGGGGCCCACTCCTTATGAGATTCTCCTTTTATTATTATTTTCTCATATTTGGCCAAAATTGAATCTTATACGGCAACTTTGCCTGTTTAGATGAAAACTATGTGGGTATTTTGTGAATGCTATATAGTGTTCATCTATTTTGATTAATGCGACCGTATGTAGATGGATGGATAGGTAGATGGATGTTTGTTACCCTTTCACACAAAGACTACTTAACTAATTTGTGTGACATTAAAATTTGGTCTTGGATTTATATACCTACTGTTTTTTTTTTTTTGCGACATGAAGTTCCCGTATGATACACGTGGGCAAAACCAGTGGCAGTAGTTAGTAAATAGTATTGTTAAGCTATTGTCAAACAGACAGGCGTGCCGAACGCGAAGCGAGGCGTTTTTGTTTCTAATGTATGCAATTGTTTGAAGCCCGTCACATTGACTATCGGATCGCTTTCGCTTTTCTATGTGACTGGATTCAAATAATTGCATACATTACAAACAAAAACGCCTCGCTCCGTTTTCGCTCACGCCTGTCTGTTTGACAATAGCTTTACGGTGAGACGCGAAGCGACGTGACCCAACGGCACTGGAAATGTGTACCTTTTCGTGTATTAAATAAAGTTAAATCTTATAAAGTTTGATCTTTACTCGGTGTGAATCGACCGTTAGTATTCAACAGTTTCTGAATGAGTATTGAACAAAATTAATGTTGACATAAAACGAGAGGCTTTCAATAGGATTTAAATGAAAAATACTACGTGATGTCCTTGCGAGTTTCTACCAGTGCATTTAAAAATAGTAAAGCAATTTAATCTTTATATGAATTTTTCCTGCTCATAAATATTTCTGCAATAGCTACTGCTATTTCCAATTTTTCAATAGAGTTTATGGGAGTTTTCGATGCTCTTATAATACGTTGTTTAGTTTACTTAATAATCTAATATTTGATCTTGTAGAATATTAAAAACGTTGTTCCAATAAAATGTGATTACGTCACAGCACCACTCCACCGATCGTCTGTTTATGATTGACAAGGTTTTAGAGCCTATGCACACCACGTTTTTTAAACACCGGTGACGCGATGCAGACGCGATACGCACGCAAGTCAGACGCAGCCTAGAACAAGTGACAACAAACTGCTCTGATGAAAAAGCGCCGCGCCTTCGACGCACCGGTGCAGCGCGTTTCTAAAACGCGCTGTACCGGTGCTGCTGTGTTTATAAAACGTGGTGTGCATAGGCTCTTAGACGATAATTTAGAGCTTTTAAAGTTTCACTAACGACATGATTATTCTCCTCTTGGCTATGATTATAAGAATGCTTTTTTTTAATAGTTAGTAAACTAGATGCCCTTACCTACTTGGAAAACCATACAGCCAAAAGTACTGACTCGCTAAAATTATAACACAAAACAAATGTATTTATACACCTTTTTTATTTACTTGGTAAAATCTAAAATGAGGCCCCAACCAGAACGGGACGGGAGGCTGTCAGACTCGTACTTACTAAAATCAGCTCATCCACGCTGTCACCACAAAAAGACAGACTTGTTTCACACCGTACTACAATCACGTCACATCGCAGCTACAAAACGTGGTCAAGTAGTGATTACGGGTGAAAAATTTCAGTGCAGCTTTTAGCAGTTGCAATATTTTTTTTTTTGTAACTTTGCTCTACACTTTCTTTTTTTTTTTTAGCGTGGGTCACCGACTTTCGAAACAAAAGTTTTTTGTAGGTTATTTTGAACTTTTTTGTGGTTGTTTTGAAGTCGGTTACATTTTTTTTTGAAAAAGTTTTTTTGTAGATTATTGCCATCATTATAGGCAAGAATGCAAGAATCCTGATCGTACAACCCAATAAGGCTTAAGAGGATCGTCTACCGAGCGCTCGTCATCAAATGAGTCCTCCCAACCCGGGCAGGGCGGGAGGGACTGTCAGACTTGTACTGACTAAAATCCACGGTGTCCTTCAATAGCCCTTTATGTTCCGGGGTCACGGTAAGGAAATAAGTCCCGCGACCCTGGCAGGCTTTGGCCCTCTGAGACCGGCCCCGTCATTTTTGATGACACTCTTTGAGACCCGGGCATGGTCCATGGTCGGACAGCGAGTTGCCCTTTACTCGCTATCCGCATGCCTTTTGCTATACATTACAATTTTCTCCTGTATCGTGGGTGCGTTAACAAAGATTGAAACTCAGATACACAAACACCCAGACCCAGAACGATTAACAAATGGTACCTCCAAAAATTGATATAAGTGCGGCATGTTGGGCATACCCAACCGCTATTTTTGGTGTAGCTGGTTTTTACAACGAGGCTGCGATGTGGCCAGTTTCGCCTACCCAGTCAATTATGACGGAAAAATGTGCTTTGTGTAAATTCTTCTACTCGTATTTATTTGAATACATTATCCTGTTCATGTCGTTAGGTACTCCCTTTTCCGCATTTGGACTCATAGGTGGTCCGTTATGCGTGAGGCGTGCTGTTCATGTCGTGTGGCTACAGTACGAATAGCGTCAAGATGTGGTTACCCATTTGAAAGTGTAGATGCTTTCACGAGGAGTTACCACATCGCGACACTGTCTGTACGTGTTAAACGCCCTTAAACTAACACGATGTCACCACAGAAGATGGAAAAAACAAAAGCCGAAAAATTTCAAAACGCTAGTCACCGACAAAAGATAATTCCCTCCACATTCATCTTACGGACTTACTCTAATATTTATCACAGGATTTAACAAAGGAAAATCCCAAGTCACGGACTCACATACTACCTTCGCTTGATAATGAAGAATAATTATTATTATAGAAGAGAACGTCGTACCGTAAATGATAATACGGGAAAAATTCTACGTGGATTTATCAAAGTTCCGGATAATAACGTTTCGTGGTTGGTTGGACGAGCGAACGAATTTGTTGCTACTTCTTTTCAATTTCGCGGTGTTTTTGACTTTCATTTTCAGTTGAGATTGTTTCGTTTTTGAAGGATTGCTGGAATATTCGGAAAGGTAATATTCACTTTTTTCGGCTCGAGTTGTTCACGACTTATATTTTTTGTCTGACCAGGACTTACAAAGTGAATTGGCCAGTTCTCTGCCGGTGACGATACACAAACAATCAGACCTGGAGTTATCTCCAGGTCTGATTGGTTGTGTATCTGACGGTACTTGTAGGTCATACAAATAATTTTCCCGTTCGGTAACCTGCGATTCACAGCACAGCACTCGATCGTTCGACCACTGCGCCAACCGTGCTGTAAGGCGCTACAAAGAAAAGACGTAAGACGCAGACGGGGCGGAGAAATTTGTCTCCACAGTGTCTTTTTCATACAAAGTCAGAAGCGTCGCGACGCAAAACTTACAGAACTAGTACACCTGCACCAGTCCGCGACGACGCGTCCTCGTCTTAGTCTCTTCTGTGTGACCTGTGCCTAATATTTTCACGACAGAGAGACACACGGACACGAGATGTAGTGTAGTCAGTTGGGGGACCAAAATTACAGCTTGCTGTCCTGCCCTGATTGGGAAGATTTTTTGATGATTTTACCAAGCTAAGAAAAAAAACAGGACAGCAAAGACTACAGAAGTCCTTCTAAGTATTCAAATAGAAAATCACTTAATTATGTAATAGCTTCAAATACAAGTTAATGAATAAATTTGTCTACAGTACAGTCTTTAGAACTAACTTTCTCACTACAAATTAGTGACAGCTGGCTTATTATTGAAAGTGGAATATTTCAACGTAATAATATCAAACTTCAAAACTACGTAGGAAGCTGATGGTTGGTAACAAGCACATATTAAATTCATCGCGCAGGTACGAGGAAAGGTAGTAAACTAATTCCTTTATCAACACATCCTGTAATATAACTATTCAGAAAGTTTGGTAGAACTTTAACCATGTACTACTCGTAATAGTTAATATAATCACTTTCAGGTAATACGAAAGTAGTTAAGACCGTTTTATTGGTATGATGGTGAATTTTTACTCAAGTAAAGCAAGTATAGTCCAGTGTCTTGAAATATCAGCACTTGTGTGAAATCCCGTAGATCTGAATTTTTGCAGACTTTTTAAAATGTTCACCAAATGAATAATCCAAATTTGAATGGTCTTGAGGACCGAATGTAACTTTGTCAAGACCTAATGCCTTTGTCAAACTGACAGACGAACCGAATGCGTGGCGTAGCGTTTAAGTTTGTAATGTATGGAATTGTTTCAAGCCTGTCACATAGAGTATCGGATCGCTTTCGCATTTTTATATGACATGATTCGGTTCTGTTCGCTATCGCCTGCCTGTTTGACAAAGGCCTAAACGTTTGTCAACCAGTCTTACCAAGGGGTATCGCATTATCCAGTACTAATCACGTTTTGGAGGTCAGATAGGCAGTGGCTTCATGTTCAAAAAAGATGGGTAAACGGTAAGCTGATATTGGTGAGTATGTTCAACTAACGAAAATGGTAGACACATAAAGTATCTTTCATGCTGCATGTCCATAGTATGGTGAACAGATAAATCAAAGTACTCCAAAATATAATTACTCAGGCTACTTATTTTTTCATTACCGAATAATTCATCGTAGGAAGCCTCTTAAAATGAAGATTATTAATCCCACCAAAAACATTAAATGTAAAAAATGCCAAGTCTCTCGATGCAGTCTTTCCATCGTAAAAAGTTTTGAGATCTCACAGAAGCCAAGTCCTATTCAAATTATTTTGTAGTTATAAATCAACATTTAGTAATTATGTCAATAGTTTTCTTTATATTATAACTATAGTGACTTGGCAATGAGCACAAGTAAAAACAAATAAAACGGCATATTTGGAGGTTACACACACCGCATGCGTAAACATTCTCTTTTACTTTATATATTCTCTTAACATTCATCATTTACTTTCATAAAGCGATGGCCCGTAAGGTATTTTTAATTATTGTATTGGAACATGTAGTCGGTAGTGACCATCATGATTCACACATAACAAATAATCTGATCACAGGTCTCGTCAGTAACATTTGCACATAATTCCAGGCAGCAAGTTAATTTGTGCTCATTGCCAAGTCACTATAGTTATAATATAAAGAAAACTATTGATATAATTACTAAATGTTGATTTATAACTACAAAATAATTTGAATAGGACTTGGCTTCTGTGAGATCTCAAAACTTTTTACGATGGAAAGACTGCATCGAGAGACTTGGCATTTTTTACATTTAATGTTTTTGGTGGGATCTCATTTATTTTTTGTAAGTGTATTTCTTTCTTTTTTTTAGGTGTCCTCATAATTTCTTGGACTTCAGCTACTTTTTTGCTTAGGACCCATTCTCTATCTAACAAACTAAATAGAACTAAACTAACTAACAAATAACTAAATAAATATATATCTGCTAACTTACAAACTAAAAATATAACTAAACTAAATAACACGTAAACAACTAGATATGTAACTATATCTATGTTATATTAATAAACTATTTTCCTAAATAACTGTTTCAGTAACAATAATAAATCTACTCCGAATATCGCTACAATATTTTTTTAGTTTCGAAATGGTTGTTCATAGATAGATGGCGCTATCAAATGAAAATTATTGAATTATTTTAAAGTACTACTTAGACTGCGCTCTGTAACGAAACCATAGCGCGATTCAGATAGGTACAACGCCATCTATCGAGCGCGCATAAAATATTTATCGCAATACAATGGAGTTTTAGCTTTATTAATTTAATGAATTATGAACTTTATGTATTAATTTATATTAATTATAGTCTATGTATTACATTTATATTATTCCTTTCTATTCTATGTATGTATTCATCCAATTGAATATTAACTTAAACAACGAACAAAGTTAACAATGCAGTCAAAATCCATACACAATGTTCTTGCCAAACCGCAAATATAAAATAATTGTTTTTTAAGGTATATTATTTTTTAATGTTTTTTATAATTTTTCCTTTATATGTGGCTAATGACCTATCTTGGTGCAAAATTTGAAGTTTCTAAGTCTGCTAGAAGTACCTTAGATTTTTGATGATCGGTCAGTGAGTCAGTGAGTGAGTGACAAAATGGTGTAACTTTGATCGACCGTAACTCCTAAACTATTCATTCAATTGGCATGTAATTTCGAACTTAAGCTTGTTCTAATGCCTACTATTATTCACCGAAAACCTAAACTCCTAGCTTTGTCCACGTCGAAGTTATAGGGGGGGCGAAACAGCCGCGAATCGCTTCGAGAAAAGATGGTACGGCCGTGCCCTTTTGCTCGAGACTTGGCGGGGCACTGCCGTGCCCCCAGATTTCTCATTTCCAATTTCCCTACGAAAAATAAGGATCAATTTTCTTCTATTGAAATTTTCAATATTCTAGGATATAGTCAATAATTGAATATAATTCTTAGACGAGTAATATAATATTTCACAACTATCACACAACGCCATCTAGTCCCAAGCTAAGCAGAGCTTGTGATAGGGGTACTAAACAACTGATAAACATACTTATATATTTTCAAATACATACATATTATAGATAAATTACACCTAGACACAGAACAATTAATGTTATATATTGATTTGTCACTTTATTTTTCTTTTTATTTAAGCAAGAATATTAATATCACTATTCAATTTTGTTTATAATTATCAACTCATTTAAGTTTAAGTAAACTTGTTACATAATTGATTTCACAAAATTCTAAATTATAGTCTCAGAAATTCGAAAATTACAAAAGCTTAAGAAGAGTAGGTAACTTTTCTTGCTTATAATTACATCTTATTCTCTCGAGAGGAATCGCGGCAAAGAGCAATAGCGCCATAAATTATTCGAGCGGCTGAAATCTGGGCCGGCGCCAATTAACCCAAGTATTTCGTTGCACTCCTCCTAAAACCCGTCAAAAGTAGAAACTAAATCGATGAGAATTTCCTTCTTGGTTTGGCTCGCTACGATCCCAATTTAGGAAATAACTAGCCCGGAAAGCTGTCTCGAGAATATCTAAACTTGTTGGGCTTACCTGATTGCCAAAAGTTTTGAACCGAAAAATCAAAAGTATGGCCGACGGAATCTACCGACTTCGGCTAAGGAAAGTGTTTTGTATTTAATTGAAACACGTTAAATAACCTTAAATTCCGGTTTTAACACTAGTTTTTACAAGGACAAGATAATAAAAGGAATCCGTAACACGATTTCCCCTCAAATTCCGTAAGAATTCTGGTCCTTCTTTATAGCTGTTGTAAAACGCTGCCTTTCGCTTTGACACATTTATTCCAATCTGTCACGGCTCATAAAAACGTTGAGAATACTCGTTTACATAGTCGAAAATCGTACAATACGTGTTCACCTTCCGCATATTTAAAACCGAAACGTGATACGAAACTCAACTCTATTGCGATGACGGATAAAAATCTACAGTCACCGTTCAGATGAAACGTCATTTTGGAAGCAGCAATAAAAACTTGTAAAATTGTCAGTCTGGATACTGTCAGTTCCAAATATTCTCGATACACGGAGACACAATTCGATTCGAATAATCGTTCCCTTGGGTAGATCCGTCATCAATATTTCAAGGGGTATCGAATGCGAGCTCCCGATTTGCTCGTTCGCTCCTTTCCTCGGATATGTGTAGCTGATTGGTTTGATCTTTCACTCATTTGAGTGATGGAAACTTTCGTAGAATCCTTTTTCCAAGAAAACTTTATAAGAAATAGAAGTTGTCGCTCGTTTTCCGTGATTTGATAACCTTGTCCAAAATAAACTATTACCTATATTTAGCAAACTAAGCGAAACTAACATACTCATAAAATTATGTTTCTACTGCAGTCTTTATTTCTGAGAATTCGGCGTACTTTATAACAGTATAAGCTGCTTATCTTCAAGACCAAGCTGCAAGAGACAACTCAAGACATAAGTCAATATAACGTTCGTAAACAGGAACCAGCAACTTGTTCCCATTTATGCTAATCTGTACCCTTAGCACGAATTTTCAGTATTTGAGACGTAAAGTAAACTGGAACTTTGACAATTTCAAACTGACAATTTTCAATGAAAAATTTAGTTCCTTCTCCGCACACCAGAGGCGCTGTTCCGTTTTTTCATACAAAAACGCTGTAAATACTGGAAAGATGCTGTAAAGTAAAAGAGTGAAAATTCGTGCTAAGGGTACTGCACATCTAGATGTAAAATTACTGAGCATAACTTGAACTTAACTGTTTGAATCTTAGCATAGTCTTAAAACTTATGCGTTGTTCGAGCGCACTGATCGTGCAATTATTTTAATAGGTTAAAACACGTAACAATTTTATTATTTGAATTAAGTTATGATTTGACGTCTGTCAGGGCAGAATGGTAGAACACGCACCTTAAGTAGAATGGGATATAACAAATTCATTCATTTTTAGTCTAACACTTTTGGTTGATAATATTTTTTTTGTCAAAGTAAATATAAATCAAATAAAGAAAGAAAGAAAAAAACGTTTATTGGCACATACCACAAGTGCACACAGTACATATTAAGAAAATAAACAAACAAAAATAACTTAAAACTAAACAATATTACGAAGCAAAAAAATAAAAACGGTATATTTACACTGTGTGACTCACGGCTGCGCCAAATAGGCCAAATGGATTAAGTACATGTTGATCTACCTTAAAAACAGACAGAAATCGAAATAGCTCATAGTTTCGTACATAATATATATGAGTCAGTTAATTATCTCAAAAATATACTTACTATCTCTTTTCAAAACATAGTACTGCAACAATAAAAGTATAAAATATGAGAAATATCTCCGACCACAGAACGTCATGCAGTTGCAGTACTTTTTAATAAAACTGAAATGGACTTGATTTATACGTGTTTTGTCTGGTTGAAACAAGATGGCGACCGTAATATCTGCATGAAACTGGTTAGATCCGGTTCCGAGCGCAATTTTTCGCTTTTTCTCACTATCTAGCAGTTTGAAGCAAGCAGTTAGAGAACGAATGATTTTTATTAAAGGCCGCTCGTGGAGCAATTTTGTGATACATTATTTTTATATTCTGACTAGTTTTTATTTAAAGTTCCGCTCGTGTGGTGTCTGAGAGCGACAGTTTGATGATGAAATATTTGTTTTGCTTGAACCAAAAAATGAGAGATAAGCAAACAAATGTTGTCTTTTTTATTATATACTGGGCAAAGAAAAAGTGCACAGAGGTTATGTGCAACGTATCTGTTCTCTCACCTTAATAAACACATCAGGTTTTGAAAAGATTTTTTTTTGTTCATTACGTTTTTCCATAATTTACTTTTCGATCTAATTTTTTATTCGTAAAAGAACGTATGAGATACTTTCCTACAATTTATACATCTCTCAAATACAAACGGCTATTTCTAAACACTTGATCACATTACAATAGAAGCCCAGTTTAAGCACATACATTTTGTGTAAACTATTACATCAGCACTGCTCTTAAAATGGTGAAAGGAAACACAACAGTGAGAAAACCATGTCCTAGAACCAAAAAATCGAAGAAATATGACATTGGACTGGACCCGCATGATAGATTGCAGCCCACTCCCTCTCACAGAGAGGAAGCCTCTGTCCTAGCAGTGTGATCTCAGGCTAATTATGCTATACGTAAAAAATCTATTATACTATCCCTACTAATTTATTTAAACACATAAGCTCAGAAACTTAGTCTATAATCAAGACAAACTCTTCAACCACTTACTTGACAAGCACTTAATGAACTATATGAACTAATAATTCGCTAGATAAAAGGGAAGCTGTTCTACAAAGCAGAACTTTTCAATACCGTGTCGCTACATATTTTAGTGGAAGACGGTAACTTGTCGAACTTATCTCGGATGGGGTAAGTGTTGGGTGATTTTTTTTGTCGATATCGATTTATGTTTTTGTTATTTGTAATGAATAACGAATGTTTTTTTTGGGGTCATCGTAGTTTAATGGTAGTAAAAAGTCGGATAATTACTGGGGAATGGGTAAGGATATATTACAATTTATTTTATCAGAATAGTAATATTAAAATTCAAAGTATAGTGATAATAATAATAAACAAATAGGGATTATTAACAGAAGTTGATAATTAAATGGAGCACACAATATTGTTAAGCGACTGGATTCTACAGGAAGATCTAATAGTAAGAAATTTATTAAAAAAAAAATACTTTTCAAATTGAATTGAAAATCAAATCAATCCAAAATTATACTATCGCCGAATATGTTTGTCAAATTAAGGTTTGTGATTCTTGTAGATTTTAAGTTTGAAGCATATTTTTCATTGCATGACGTTCTTGTATTTTATTGGTAGGTACCTACTTTTTCCGCTGCCATCGATATCAGCCCGACAAAATATCGATATCTTTTTGTCACATCCTTAGTCGCCACCTATGTATCTCACCCGTTTAGTACGTACGGAACTTCGGCCCAAATCTTCGGAAATAAACTCTACTTATCCAGAGTGTACTTGAGAACAAAATTTATGTGACAATCTTCGGACCTTTTTCAATCTCTGCTACCAGCCTTTTATATTGAGTCTCATCTATTCATATTGACCCTTGCTGACCCTGTAGATACGGTCAGGAGGTACCCCAAAATCAGTATTGGTTATGACGGTTATCGATAAAATCAGGGCCTTTCAAAGCTATCGAGATATCGAATCTAATATTAGTATTGACCGCGATGCAGGTCCGAGCAAAGTTCCTCTTCAAAGTTGGTCCAGTTGTTCGAAAATAGCTGGGCGATAAAAAGTTTGCCGTTTTTATTATCTTGATTTTTACAATTGCTTGAAAATTTTGCCTTTGTGAACGCTGCTGTTTGGTCTTTTATTAATTCATCATTCACCATCATATCAGCCATAGGAGGTCTACTGCTGAACGTAGGCCTCCCCTATAGATTTCCAATAGGATCGGTGGGACCGGCTTGTATACAGCGCAATTATGTGATTGTCATCAGATCGTCTGTCCACTGTCCACGTGAAGGAGGACGTCTGACGCTGCGCTCGCCGTTGTGTGGCCTCCATTCGAGAACCTTATGGCCCCATCGACCATCAGTTCTGCGTGCTATGTGGCCCACCCACTGTCACTTCAACTTGCTAATTCGCTGGGCTATGTCGGCAGTTTTGGTTCGTCTAAAAACAATTTAAAACTAAAATAAAAAAACCGGCCAAGTGCATGTCGGGCCACGCACAGTGTAGGGTTCCGTAGTTGCCCAACAAAATACTTATGCCAACTAACTAAACTGATTCGCTGAATTTAATTTTAAAAAGAAGAATTTTCAAAATCGGTCCAGGAGTCTTTGAGAAATCGGGGACAATACATAAAAAAAAAAGATTACGACGAATTTAGAACCTCCTCCTTTTTTTGATGTTATTTAAAAATAGTTGACGATAAAAACCTACCTATCCCCAAAAAACATACCTATAAAAGCTGTAAAAATAAAGTTGAGAAATTTACATTTGCAGTTGAAAAGCATGTTCTCCGATACATTTTGTTTAAGAAAATATGATATCCAAGTACATTTTATAAGTTGGTGGACTATTACTCGTAAAGTTGTAAAGCCTACTCAGTCATGATAATTTTCTTTTAAATTTCGTTATATATACTACTATTGTGAATTTTTTCACACCCCCAAACATAACCGTTTAGCTGGTAGAGGGGGGGGACACTCGAGTCGAGCAAAATTTAGCACTTTAAAGCTTAATATTTCACAAACGAATTTTTTTATCAAAAAATTGTTAATGGAAACTCACATTATTTTTTAAAGACCTATTTATTGATACCCCACACTAAGGGGTACGCGAGAAAGAAAAAAAACATCCCCACTTTACGTGTACAGGAGGTACCCTAAAAAAAAATATTTTTCGAGATTTTATTTTACCACTTTTTCGGCACAACAAATCCGTATATTTACACCAAATTACAGCTCTCTAGTACTGTGCGTCTCTGAGCTAAACTGCGGACAGACGGACGGACGGACGGACGGACATAGCGAAACTATAAGGGTTCCTTGTTGACTACGGAACCCTAAAAATCTTTTAGTCGGCCTTTCTGTAAAAGCAATGGCACGTTAAATGTATGTTGGAGAGGCAACCTGATGGCGAGTGGTAATCTGGGACTTGGAGTGCCAAAGAACCCCTTCGTATCTACCGAAATGACTCCCAGTGCACAATTTTTTGCCGCCACACCACAATGATTGATGACTTTAAAATTGGTGACAATACTTATGTATGCTCACCAATTTAATCATCAATTGCGTAATCCACTTGCAAACACCGCTAAGTTAAAAAAATACGTATGGCACTCGGGGACTGCCGAGGTAAAGCATTTTTTATCAACTTATGCATTTTATTTAGCCTGCATAGGCTAAAAAAATGCATAAGTTGATCAGCCACGTCAATCAACGTCATTCACTAATCTAATTTATCATTATATTTTACTATCACTGCGATCAGTTGCAAACTTTATTAGAAAATATTAGTAAGTTTTAACGAAATAAAGAATTTACCAACTTTATTTTTATAAACTGAAAAAAGAAATTAAAACTATAATATTCAAATCACGAACAGGAAAGTACCGTCAGCAATGCGCATAATTAAGCGAAATGAATCCAAACAAAACAGGAAATAAATGTTAATTTAGCTGACGTTTTAATTAATCAGATTTTATAAATGAAAGGCCAATAAATAACGCAGTGATTGTTTCGTAGTTATTGCATTAACATAACTTGATAATTATTAATGATAAAATTTAATTATTACCGTTCAAATCGTTAATCAGTTCAATAGAAAATTGAACTTTATAGCGTGGCAACGGAACGTAACCGGACGCGCAGACATATCTGCGCGTAAGTAGTTCCCGATGCGTCGTGGGGCGGCGCCACCAACCGTCAGTCGGACGATAGGCGTTGCTCCGCCTCGTCTACTTTTGAACTTGTTGTACGTTGATGGTCATAATCCTGCTATCCTTGCTACCCCACCCCATAACTGGCGCCCAACGTGTCAAGGAGTGAGTATTTACACGTTTCTCGTGTAGGAAAATGCCGCAAACACGATCTCAACAAAATCAAGATTCGTCCGGCTCAAGTAATGATGGCGGCGGCCCATCTTCGTTGAACGTCACAATGTCACAAGAAACTCTGGTGAGTTTTATTACGACGATTCAACAAACTCAAAGTGAGTTTTGCCAACAACTCTTGCGAGAGGTACGGTCATCAACGCCGCAGCCGCAAAATGTCTCGTCGACATTGAGGTGTGATGGAAATTTTGCAAAATGTTAGACCAAATATGGCGGCCGTGCGGAGGAGTCTGTAGAAAATTTTATTGATGCGATAATCACGTATAAAGAGTGCGTCAATATGTCGGAAGAAAACGCGCTTCGTGGTTTGTCGATGTTGTTGGAGGGGCCCGCAGCAGTGTGGTGGCAGGGCGTTAAGCGCTCCACGCAAACATGGGCGGAGGCGCTGGTAAAAATCCGTTCAGCCTTTGGTGAGCACGACCCGCCCCACAGGATTTATAGGAAATTGTTTATCCTAGTCCAGGAGGAAGAACGCACTGATCTTTTTATTGCTAAGGTGAGAGCCCTATTTGCGAAGTTACTTAACACTCTCACTGCCATGGGATCCGCTAGCGGGCCCCAAGTTTTCGAGTGCAAAGGGCCGTTTTTATTTTATAGAAACATTAACAGCAGGCCATGGGTGTCGCCGGCCGCCCCCAAAACATTTTGTCCGCCACGCCGCCGCTTGTAATTTTCTAGAATTTGCCTGTGACGCCAGCTATAGTAATTGTCAGTTGCCCGCCGGCCGCCCCCTCTTGGCTCGCTGTGTACGTCGTTTTCTCGCGCTTTCGCAACTTTCGGGATTAGAGGTAATTTTGTTGCACAGAATATTATTTTATAGTGTGTAAAACATTTTCTTTGGAAAGAAAAATTCGAACCGCGGACAGGATTCGAACCTGCGACCTTCGGATTCAGTACATCCGACGCTCATTTCCAACCGAGCCACCGAGGATCGTAACCGCCACGGCGAATTCTTCATTCCATTTCTAACGTCTCATGGTGACGTTTAGCGCCATCTATTGCAGAGTATTCCAACTACTGCACCAACATGTTAACATTACAGTTAAATCAATGCTGTAACAGATGACGTCAACCGTACTTAATATTTTTAAATATTAAACGCATTAACGCATGCGTAGCGAATTTTCAAAGATTTTCTTTGGAAAGAAAAATTCGAACCGCGGACAGGATTCGAACCTGCGACCTTCGGATTCAGTACATCCGACGCTCATTTCCAACCGAGCCACCGAGGATCGTAACCGCCACGGCGAATTCTTCATTCCATTTCTAACGTCTCATGGTGACGTTTAGCGCCATCTATTGCAGAGTATTCCAACTACTGCACCAACATGTTAACATTACAGTTAAATCAATGCTGTAACAGATGACGTCAACCGTACTTAATATTTTTAAATATTAAACGCATTAACGCATGCGTAGCGAATTTTCAAAGATTTTCTTTGGAAAGAAAAATTCGAACCGCGGACAGGATTCGAACCTGCGACCTTCGGATTCAGTACATCCGACGCTCATTTCCAACCGAGCCACCGAGGATCGTAACCGCCACGGCGAATTCTTCATTCCATTTCTAACGTCTCATGGTGACGTTTAGCGCCATCTATTGCAGAGTATTCCAACTACTGCACCAACATGTTAACATTACAGTTAAATCAATGCTGTAACAGATGACGTCAACCGTACTTAATATTTTTAAATATTAAACGCATTAACGCATGCGTAGCGAATTTTCAAAGATTTTCTTTGGAAAGAAAAATTCGAACCGCGGACAGGATTCGAACCTGCGACCTTCGGATTCAGTACATCCGACGCTCATTTCCAACCGAGCCACCGAGGATCGTAACCGCCACGGCGAATTCTTCATTCCATTTCTAACGTCTCATGGTGACGTTTAGCGCCATCTATTGCAGAGTATTCCAACTACTGCACCAACATGTTAACATTACAGTTAAATCAATGCTGTAACAGATGACGTCAACCGTACTTAATATTTTTAAATATTAAACGCATTAACGCATGCGTAGCGAATTTTCAAAGATTTTCTTTATAATATTAAGTACGGTTGACGTCATCTGTTACAGCATTGATTTAACTGTAATGTTAACATGTTGGTGCAGTAGTTGGAATACTCTGCAATAGATGGCGCTAAACGTCACCATGAGACGTTAGAAATGGAATGAAGAATTCGCCGTGGCGGTTACGATCCTCGGTGGCTCGGTTGGAAATGAGCGTCGGATGTACTGAATCCGAAGGTCGCAGGTTCGAATCCTGTCCGCGGTTCGAATTTTTCTTTCCAAAGAAAATCTTTGAAAATTCGCTACGCATGCGTTAATGCGTTTAATATTTAAAAATATTAAGTACGGTTGACGTCATCTGTTACAGCATTGATTTAACTGTAATGTTAACATGTTGGTGCAGTAGTTGGAATACTCTGCAATAGATGGCGCTAAACGTCACCATGAGACGTTAGAAATGGAATGAAGAATTCGCCGTGGCGGTTACGATCCTCGGTGGCTCGGTTGGAAATGAGCGTCGGATGTACTGAATCCGAAGGTCGCAGGTTCGAATCCTGTCCGCGGTTCGAATTTTTCTTTCCAAAGAAAATCTTTGAAAATTCGCTACGCATGCGTTAATGCGTTTAATATTTAAAAATATTAAGTACGGTTGACGTCATCTGTTACAGCATTGATTTAACTGTAATGTTAACATGTTGGTGCAGTAGTTGGAATACTCTGCAATAGATGGCGCTAAACGTCACCATGAGACGTTAGAAATGGAATGAAGAATTCGCCGTGGCGGTTACGATCCTCGGTGGCTCGGTTGGAAATGAGCGTCGGATGTACTGAATCCGAAGGTCGCAGGTTCGAATCCTGTCCGCGGTTCGAATTTTTCTTTCCAAAGAAAATCTTTGAAAATTCGCTACGCATGCGTTAATGCGTTTAATATTTAAAAATATTAAGTACGGTTGACGTCATCTGTTACAGCATTGATTTAACTGTAATGTTAACATGTTGGTGCAGTAGTTGGAATACTCTGCAATAGATGGCGCTAAACGTCACCATGAGACGTTAGAAATGGAATGAAGAATTCGCCGTGGCGGTTACGATCCTCGGTGGCTCGGTTGGAAATGAGCGTCGGATGTACTGAATCCGAAGGTCGCAGGTTCGAATCCTGTCCGCGGTTCGAATTTTTCTTTCCAAAGAAAATCTTTGAAAATTCGCTACGCATGCGTTAATGCGTTTAATATTTAAAAATATTGTGTAAAACATGTCGGACGACTCGGACTATGATCCTGATTACGTGCCTTTGTCGGAATCTAGTTGTAACAAGTACTGTATGCCTCACTTGCCCAACGAATCCCAGTATTTGCGCATCTTGTTTTGCCAATAAACACAACAAAAAAATTTTTTTTTTTTTTTCATTGTATG
Source organism: Agrotis clavis (assembly GCA_954870645.1). Lineage (NCBI taxonomy): Eukaryota > Metazoa > Arthropoda > Insecta > Lepidoptera > Noctuidae > Agrotis > Agrotis clavis. The sequence goes on along the minus strand of OX940927.1, from coordinate 23,667,388 downwards.
TTTTTGTGTTATAACAATAAAGATTCGTCAATATAATGTTTAGTTCTTTAATTTTTTTCCCTGCCATACAGAAACGTTATTTTTGCTCTGATTGACTTGATTTTTTTTTCAACATGTAGCTCACTGTATGCGCATGCCAATACTAGACATATATTTTTCCTTATTAGCAGGCCAGTACTACAAAAATCTGTTTGAATTTAGGGGGTCACAGCGGATCCCACGGCGTGCTCAAAGCATTATTAACTAGCCGCTGGCGGACCCCATGGCCTGCTGTAATATTTTTTCATTTTAAGTGACGGCCTACCACAACAGATTTGTTGGCACCCGCCGGCGGACTCCATGGCTTGCTGAACTGGAACCATACTATATATTGCTGGCAGTGAGAGTGCTAAAGATGATATCTCTGAAAAAGTGCAAGTTGACATGACTTTCGGTCTCTTAAGTCCTAGAATACGAAAGCGTCTAAACAGAGAGGAAATCCAGAGCTTTGACGGACTACTAGAAAAGTGCCGCAGCATTGAAGACACGTTGAGTGAAAAACCGCGAGTTGTACGCGAGTCGCAGCCGCAGCCCCAGTCATCGCAGCAAGAGGCGCGCGCGTCGTCGTCTTCGCATCACGGTTCACCGACTTCTTCCGCTGTCAGCACCGGCGCGGTCGCTCCCGCGGAGCTTGCCGCGATAGTTGGTGCTGTTTCGAAGAGCCAAAGGAAATTTTGTGCTTATTGCAAACGTGCGGGGCACCTAATAGATGATTGCTTAAAGTTAAAGCGTAAAAGTGGCGATAAAATCAGTGAAAATGTCAATAATAATAGTGCTCAAGGTTCTAAATCAGAAATTAAGTGTTATGGTTGTGGTGCCCCGAAAATTGTAAAAGCGAAGTGTAAAAACTGTTCTCCGAATCAACAGGCGTTTTCCACGTTTTATTCTGTTAACGCGAGTACGTCGCGTGAAGACGCGGGCAGCGACGGTTTCGTCGGCGGCGCAAAGTGTGCGCCCGCTCGTAACCGGCTCGGTCGCCGGCCGGTGCAAATAACAGCCCCCGTTGCTAGGCAACTGTCAGTCATTAACCCGTTAGTGCACGTGTTGGGACAAAGTAACCCTGCTTCTGCAGTAGGTGTTTTTAGTGACTGTAATTTTGTTAACAGAAAATTTTGTGTTCCTAATTTTAATACGCCTGTGTCTAGTTTTAAGGATTGCAATCTGAATTGTAATAGTTGTGAGTTTTCTGATGATTGTAAAAGTAATGCACCTTTTCGTCGACCTTTGTTAAGTTTATGCATTCTAGGGAATTGTGGCACCGCGCTCGTTGATTCTGCAGCTAGAAGCTGTATCACCGGTCACACGCTATACGCTCTCCTACTCGGGTTAGGACACCCGTTGGTACCGTCGACGCAGATTGTTAAGCTCGCGGATGGTGTTTGTAGGGAGATGAATGTACTTACCACAGAGGTAGAGGTGACACTCCAACATAAAACTAGACTTGTAAAATTTTTAATATTTCCGGAAGCCAACAATAATGAAAGTTTGTTAGGCATAGATTTTCTTACCATGTTTAATCTTGTCTTCGATTTTGGTGGTAGCAGGTGGCACTTTGCTGAAAATAGTGAAGAAAAATTTGTTATGCAGTATGAAGGGGTGTCACCTGTACCTGTGTCTTCATGTTCAGTGCTTAATGTATTGCGGGATGATGAGGCGACTTTGCTTAGTGATGAACAGCGTCAAGTACTATCACACCTTCTCGTCGAACATGAGGACATCTTTCAGCCAGGGGGAGACGCGACTCCTTTCGCCGAGCATATTATTGATACCGGCGACCATCCTCCGATCGCTGTCCCGCCTTATAGGTTGACACCTGCTAAGAAACAGGTTATGCAGGCAGAGCTTGACAAGATGTTAGCAGACGGAATTGTCGAGGAGTGTGAGTCCGCATGGGGCTCTCCTGCGCTTCTCGTTCCGAAGGCAAATGGTAAAGTACGTTTTTGTGTTGACTATAGGAAGCTCAACGCGGTAACGAAAACCGATGTCTATCCGATGCCCTTGATAGACGAGCTAGTTCGGTCAACTAAAAAAAATTGTTTTATGAGCACAATCGATATGCGCAGCGGCTATTGGCAGGTGAAAGTTCGTGAGCAGGATAAGGACAAGACAGCTTTCCTTACGCCTTTCGGTTCATTTCGTTTCAACCGTATGCCTTTTGGCCTTAAAAACGCGCCATCTACCTTTCAGCGACTGATCGATAGGTTCCGTTCAGGTGCATCTCTTAAAGATGTTACGTTATTAGCGTATCTCGACGATCTTTTAATTTTATCAGAAGGTAGCTTCGAAAAGCATATTTCAGATTTACGCGCTGTTTTCGCTAGGATGCGTCTTTTTAAGTTGCGTGGAAATAGAGAGAAGTGTGTTTTTGCACGTGATCAGGTAAAGTACCTAGGGCACGTGATCACACAAGATGGTGTGTTGCCGGATAAGGATAAGGTCCGTGCAGTTTTAGACATGAATCCACCATCTTCGCTCCGTCATTTAAGGACATTTTTACAAACGTGTTCTTGGTTTAGAAAGTTTGTTCCCAGTTTTTCTGCTGTTGCTGAGCCGTTAACACGCTTGCTGAAGAAGAATCGGCCATGGACGTGGGGTCCAGACCAGAATCGTGCTTTCGAGGAGCTTAAGGTTAGTCTTTCCTCGGCACCTATTCTGACTCAGCCGGATTATAGCAAGCCATTTGTGTTAAGGACGGATGCTAGCAATTATGCGCTAGGTGCCGTATTACTTCAGGGCGAGGGTAAAGATGAACGCCCAATTGAATACGCTAGCCGTCTGCTCATTCCAGCCGAAAGGAACTACAGCACAACAGAGCGTGAGGCTCTCGCTGTTGTGTGGGCCGTCGAACGTTTTAGGGGTTATATTGAAGGTCATGAGGTCATCATAGGTAGTGATCATCAACCTTTGAAGTGGCTTCTTACCCTTAAATCGCCATCTGGTAGGCTTGTTCGATGGGCTCTTAAGCTGCAATGCTTCAACATTCAGTTTCAGTATACGCCTGGAAAGGCGAATGTTATTGCTGATACACTCAGTCGACCAACCTGTAATGAAGAAGACAAGGACCTGTGTGGAGTGTGTTCCGTCATTGTTGACTTACCTGCTCGTAATCCAAACGATCTCCGACGTGCGCAACTCGATGACCTGGAACTAAAGAAGATTATTACTGATCTGGAAGATTCATCTGATGCTGAGTCCATTAATGTTAAGCGTTGGTCTGAAAGAGGTTATTTCTTGCAGCAAGGTGTTTTATTCAGGTATAATCCAGACATGGATACTGAAGAACCGCAACTGGTTGTTCCGGTTTCTCTGCGGTCTGAAATTTTAAAGGAATGTCATGACTCGGATATAGCTGGTCATCACGGAGTTGATCGAACGTACAATAAGGTTGCACAAGGTTTTTACTTCCCAGGTATGCGTAGAGCTATTATTGACTATGTCAAGAGCTGCGTCGTTTGCCAACGCTATAAAGCTTCAAACCAAAAACCGTCTGGACTCCTTCAGACCCCTGTCCTTAACCAAAGGGGAGAAGTATTGGCGATAGACCTGTTTGGTCCGCTTCCACAAGGACAAAATGGGGAAAAGTGGATATTGTTAGTGGAGGACACGGCAACTCGTTGGGTCGAACTTTATGCATTGAAAGCGGCAACTTCGGAAGTTTGTGCTCGTACGTTGATCGAAGATTATTTCCTTCGTTTTGGATTTCCTAGACGCATTGTATCGGACAATGGCGTTCAGTTTGTTTCTGCTGTAATGCAGCAGTGTATGTTTGTTTTAGGTATCGGTCAAGAGTTGCTACCATTATACCATCCCTCTGCTAATCCAGCAGAACGTAAAAATAGGGATTTGAAGTTTCAATTGTCTCGTTTGGTTGATACAGATCATACGTCGTGGCCGCAACATCTTCCCGCAATAAGGTTCGCTATGAATTCGGCCGTTTGTCAGACCACAGGAGTCACGCCGCGCGCCGGCGCATCTTATGTTTGCTAGGGAACTTCGCTCGCCACTGGACGTTCAAAACGACATTAGGTCAATTCTCGACAAAGACAATTTTGTTCCCCAAATTACGCCCTATTTAAAGAACTTCGTTAATTCTCTTATTTCCATTAGGGAAAGAGTGGAAGCACAACAAGATCAACGAAAAGAGTGTGCTGACAAGACCAAAAGGTCTGCTGAAGTTTTCGAAATTGGAGATCAGGTGCTTTTAAAGTCGCATGTTTTAAGCAATTCTTCTAAGAACATTTCATCTAAGTTTATTCCCAAACGAGATGGTCCTTATCTTATTGCGAAGAGAGCTAGTCCGACTGCGTATTTCATCGCCAATTTGGATTCACCTGACAATGTTTTAGGAAAGTTTCATGTGTCAGAGCTTACTCGTTTCCTTAACCGGGATAAGACGCCTCCTGGACCTGTATTGCAAAAGCGGAAGAGAGGGCGTCCTAGAAAACATGTTTGATCTTTATGCAGTGTTTCTCTTGTGCGAGTTCATGAGCGGGGACGTTCTCATGAGCTCGAGGGGGAGTGTATAGCGTGGCAACGGAACGTAACCGGACGCGCAGACAATAGACATATCTGCGCGTAAGTAGTTCCCGATGCGTCGTGGGGCGGCGCCACCAACCGTCAGTCGGACGATAGGCGTTGCTCCGCCTCGTCTACTTTTGAACTTGTTGTACGTTGATGGTCATAATCCTGCTATCCTTGCTACCCCACCCCATAACTTAATATACTTTTTGTACTTTCAGAAAAATTATTTCTTGCATCAACATCATCATTAGGTCGAAAACGTCCTCTGATGAACAAGCTGAACGACAAACAACTATTTATATTTTTTGCTACTTTTGGTAGAAAATAATTTGTATCAATATCGGTCCTTACGTTTGGGAGCTATGATGTCAGTCATATAAAGTCATATACGCACGTTTACCTAACAAAGCTATTTTTTTAAATCCAGAGCTAGAAATATAATAAAGAACCTTGGACTTTCCTGTACAAGGTTATGTTTAAGACTTAATGCTTTTTTTAATTGTTAACGTACGTTAAATAAATTAATGAAATGGCTTTCATGTTTCAAAGTATTTCCCAGTCTTTCTTTTAACCTTCATCTAAAAATACCCTCATTAGCGCATAAACGCTACTATAAAAATGTATAAACTCCTTTTAAAAGGTACTTTTAGATAGCGTGTAAAGAGTCCATAAGCCATTGGCTAAGTTACTTCCGCAAAGCACTTTCGCAAGGCAAAAAATATTAAGAGTTTGTAATGATGAAATAAAACCGTTTAAAAATGGAATTTTTCAAGATTTTCTATTCATCATTATGTTATTCATCAAATTGTAACAGGTGGAATACTTATCATCTGCCTAAAGTCTTCACCTAATCGTGTTGAAGTCGGTTTCAAGTCGAATTGAATGCAGCTGAATATCAGTATTTTACAAGGAGCGACTGCCTATCTGACCCCAAAAACCCCGTATATTATGATACCCCTTGATAAAACTAGTTGTAAGAATTTCTAGATTCTGACTAACAGTATCTTTGTCAAAAACCTACAAGTGACAGCTGGTACCAAAGACTTTACGTGCTTTCCGAGTCACGGAGTAAACTTGCCATGACAGATGCTCACTTATCCATAGACCGACCTCGGCAAGCGCGGCTTAATCTTGAGGATCGGTCGGTGAGGATATACTTGAGACGATACGCTAATTAGGACTGTCTGATTTAAAATTTTATTTGGCCTGAAATAACGGCCTACCACTCGTAAAACCTACTAAAATACCTTATCCATTTATGAGATAAGGTATGGTCAAGCGATTCCAAATCAACAAAATTCTATTTTCACAAGGGAAGCTAATTGAAAGTTAATAATCTCAATTAATACCCAATCATAATAATTATTACAAGTGAAAGAGTTGAAATTCATAAAGTAAAGAGGAAACGAATTGTTTTTCCTCCGATGACACACCAAAAAAGTGAATTCAGAACCGCCGTTGAATACCAAAACGGAAACAATTTGCAATCACAGTTCCCTTCAGTGAATAAATTAGAAGTTGCCGGCATTAAATTAAAGGTTTTCGAATAATTGAGATTGTTACCAACAAGGTGTTTGGACGTGCCGTTAATTGTGGAAACAAAATGTTGTATTTTTACGACTGTAACTGAAATGTTTTTGAAATGTGTGGTGGGTTGCGTGAAAAATATGCTTTAATTTCATGGGGTATAAATATTACACAGTGCTTTTGATCAATGAGAAACTCATTTAATTGTAGAATAGATAAATCAAAGTTACCAGATTTTTGTAGGAATAGGTGCAAAAACACGTTAGTCGAAGCAGTAAATTAAGCTTACTGACGAATAAAAGCAGCTACTTTACTAACAATAAGTAACCCAAAAAACAGCTGCGCCGATTTAAAAAAAATCACCGTTAGAAAGCACCCGTGGCACGGGTCCCATTTAATTCAGCTATTAATAGCTACTTTATAAGCAAATAATATAACTTTCAAATTGCATTGCTGTGAAGTCATTACCTCAACAAAATTAATATTGAAAATATGGGGGTTTCAATAAAAACGTATATTATTTTGTTATAACGCCATCTTAAAAGAGTTTCAGGAACAAAAATGAAACAGATTGTAAGCGATCAAGTCCATGCTGATTTTCAGAGCTTTGTGAAATAGTGTTTCTCGTTTCTTTTAGATGGCACTCATTCAGATTACCTACTAAGGGTCAGTTCCGACCGCGACGCGAACCGACGCGACGATGCGCGCTCTCTTATAAGAGGCATTCAAAATACGACTTTATGTTCTACACCAAAAGATACACATTTCGTTGTGAGAATTTAGAATACGTTGAGCGGCGTAAGCGGCGCCGCGCTGCGCAGCGCGGCGCCTCTCAACGCAGCGGTGAGTCGCTACGCATCCCGAGGCCGCGCGGCGCAGCGCGGCGCCGCTTATGCCGCTCGAGGCCGCTCGACGATGCAAGATGTTAGACTGGGAGCTAGAGGTGTCTGATTATGCGTAATGTGAGTGTCGAATTTCGCCAACCGGTTTAAGTGACGAAAAGGTCAAAGAATAACAATGTTTATCTTGCCGGTCAATATTATTGTCTGGTCCATTTTTTTACGCCCTCTTCTCTTATTCGTAAACGGAATGTATCGAGTACATGATTTAAAATCACTTTAATAATTATTTCCGTAATAATTTATAGAAAAATCAGATCACAGCTTTTTGAGGGACAGATAAAGCTCATAATACTTAATTGCATAAAAATATTTTTTCCAATCAGTTAGGAACTTGTTCTGATTTGCTGAATTAAATGAAGTACTGAACTAAATGAGTGGACTACTTCATCAAGCGAAAAGATACACATACTTAATGCAGGCAGGATATGTATTGTCACTATTTAGGGTCTCAGGTATAAGAATTCGGTCGTAGTTGCCTTCATTCGGATTTTGTATACTCAACTACCTCTAGCCCCTGGACTATGTAACTGACACCAAACGGACGACTGCGGGAGGAAGGGGGGTGGGGCGGGAAGCACGTGGCGAATATAGACACTCCGCTGCACCGCGCGGCGTCTGGATGCGCAGCGCGGCGCATCGCGGCGCAGCGCGGCGCATCGCTACGCAACGTAACTTTAAATGTAACTTTATATAGTTTAAAATGCATTACAAAACAAAACCTTAGCGCCAAACCACAAAAAGATTAACGACCCTTATGGTCGTTTTGCAGTTACACTATTTTAGACAAGCAGAGTGAATTGTCGTATTGACGTTGACAGTTTTTAGACAAGTTAGTGTTCAACAGATGTTAATCTTTTTTGTGGTAAGACTGATAATATTTATGTTGGGCGCCTTGAATGTACTCCATTAGAAAATAATAATTGAGATTTAAAAATAAAGTCCAGCAAGCAAAAAGGAAGCGCCATCTATTCACGCTTGTTAGAACTATGATATTCAAAGCTTTGCTACCGAGACTCAATTGAACTACAGCACTGGAACAAATATTGCCATCTAGCGGAAGAATTCCAAATTATATTAGGGGTGAGGGTTGTTTTACTCCCCTGATAGCAATTTTCCTTTCGTAGTAAAGGGTCTTGCGTATTAGTTCGTGTGGTTTCCTACAGGTGCTTTCTTTCTCAATTAACTATAATGATCGTTAAGTGGACGCGCCTTATTTCATTAGGTTGGAAAGTTTTAATGAAGAAGTAATAAAGAGGTGCGAAGTTTTGACCCTATCGGTCGACCGCCATTTTTATTTGTATGCAGAATCGCGGTACACACCAAAAGTTATATAATGTGATAGAAGACTCTTAAATAATCAAAAAATGTAGTTATAATTATAAAAATAGGACAAAATGTCTTAATAAAGAGTCAGGTTTCAGTATTATTCGCCAAAATATTTCAGAGTTAATTCGCCGAGAAACAACATTTTTATTTGTTTTTTGCTCCCTGCTGATATGCATGTTGCATTATGACGAAAAAATTACATAATGTATCAAAATGGCAGGCGATCCTTAGAGCCACCATACAAAAAGCTTTTAGTAAAATTGAGAATTGTCATTCGGTGTGTGTCAAATGATCTAACACCCACCCCTATGATACTTTATTTCGTCACACACTTGGATTCTTCTTGAGTTCATTGATTGGCTATGGCTATTGGCGTCATAAATAAGTCTGCAAAAAATCACAACTACCAGATTAGACGAAATCTCAGAGGCCTTATCACAAGATTTCCTTTTTTTATATTTACTATACTACTACTATATATTATTATTATATAAAGCGTACTCGAAGTATTTCCGTCGTTTATTGCATTGAAAATGAAAAAGCGCGTCTTTGTACGAACAAGTAATTATAATAACCCATCAAATTAACGTCATTATTCCCGTTTATCTTGCGTCTCAAAAACGTAAAAAACATGCTAGGGCTTCAGATGCATAATTATTGAAAATTGTTTATAGTTCTGATATTACTTTATACCTCTAGTCTTTTTAAAAAAAACTGGCCAAGTGCGAGTCGGACTCCCCTAAAGGGTCCCGTAGCAGCAAGTAACATAATATAAAAGTTCTTGTAGTTGGTTGTAACTTTGAAAGGTGAATAATTGTGGTTTACGATTTATGACGTATTAAAAAAATTATTACTTGATCTCATTCAAAACAATTTTCAATGGAAGTTTGCATAGTAATGTACATCATTTATACATTTTTTTATTTTATCTTTCTCTTACTTTAGAAGTTACAGGGGGGGGGACACGCATTTTACCACTTTGGGAGTGTCTCTCGCGTAAATTATTCAGTTTAGAAAAAAATTATATCAGTAACCTCAATATCATTTTTAAAGACCTATCTATAGATACCCCACACGTATGGGTCAGGCGAATTAAAATTTTTTGAGTTTCAGTTCTAAGTATGGGGGGTACCCCCAAAATTAGTTTAAGTTTTATTGTTGTGTAAAAATCCTAATGCGGTTCACATAATACGAGTACATCTACTTACCAAGTTTCAACAGGATAGCTCTTATACTTTCGAAGAAAAGTGGCTGTGACATACGGACGGAAAGACAGACAGACAGACAGACATGACGAATCTATAAGGGTTCCGTTTTTTGCCATTTGGCTACTGAACCCTAAAAATGCCCGTTCTATGTATATTAATAATACTTTTCGACGTTAACGTGAAACGGCAAATAACTATCAATCATTCGGACAACAAACGATGGCCACCATATACATATTTCACAAACGTCTTTACCAAAAAGTTGCAAGCTGCACACTTTAAAAGTCACAAACGACTTATTTCCTGGTGCTCTCCAACTGATCTCCGCAAACGCTTACCGCATCCAAGAAATATAGTGCTAGGAAAGCAAGCGAAATATATTTATTTCTGAAATGGTATTTCTTTTTAACTTAAAACAGCTTAGCTAGATACTATAAGAGTTGTTTTTGATGAAACAAATGATTACTTGCCAGTAAAAAAAAATGCATTTTTTTTTTTAACGTGTTAAAATTATCAAATGAGGACGGCAGGGACTGTCAGACTTGTACTGACTAAAATTCACGGTGTCCTTCAATAGTCCTATAAACAGTATTACTTGTTGGTCCCGCGACCACTAAAATAATTATAAAATTCTACAGACATTTACATAGATACAGAAAAATATATAATTCAAAGATACACGACCGGTCACCAACTTTATTTGGCGTTCGATGTGTCAACATTTGAACAGTGTCCAAGTACACTCAGGTTTGGCACCGAAACACGCGGTTTCATTTCCTCCTGACCCCGTTGAGATCCTGGCAAAGCGGATGATTAGTCGGTTGGGCCATAGAGTTGTTTACACGCATTTAGACTTAATAGGTAAGGTCTCAAGGATGGTGTGAAGTCCTTTCCCAAGTAACACAAACGTGTCTAGAAACGTACTACTAGATAGCTTATAGAATAAAATTGAATTGTCTACCATAAGAATAAAATATCTAAAAGCAATCTTCTAGAACGCTTATAGACAGAGTTTAGTAAAAGTGGGCACATTCTTGTACCCTCTCTTAAGAATGAGTTAAGAAAACATGACTAGATAGAGTTCAGATCAAATTGACTTAAGAGATGTTTCTAGTGTCTCTCTAAACCGTTTATAGACCGCACGTTTATCTAGTAGCGTACTAGTAGATAGTTTATAGATAGAGTTAAGACCTTTAAAGGAATCATTGCTCGTCAAGTTTTAAAACCAAATGATCTTAAGACTTACAACTTTAAGTAACATTTTACTAGTGACGCATAATGGCGTGGAACTTACAAGAGTTATTTTACTTAATAATATTTGCATCATGGCGTAACAAATTTATTACTTTTTATTAATTTGTGTTTTAATAATGGGTAAATAAGCAAATCAATATGCGATTGAAATTCTATCGTTGAATATTATGTAAAACTCTTGTAAAATAAGAGCGCCCGCTGTAAATGTAAGATTTAACATTATTTTTTCAAAATATGAATATTATTTGGTATAAGCAAATTTTCGAATTTACAGTTTAATGCTTAAAATACTCATTTTATTTAAAATATAGTAATTTAAAACATATAAAGTGTCTAATTAGACATAATTTAATGATAAAAACATTAAAATACGTAACAAAAATTATTTGAAGCAAAAAATAGGCAATAAAAATGGCGTCCAGATAAAATTTACTAGAAAACCGATTTCTATAGAACAAACAGTCTAGAGATTTTTTTTGTAGTATGGCTCTAGAATAATTTTACTTACTACATACTAAACTATCTAGTGAGAGAATAAACAGATTTAAGAGTGGTTTAAAATTATCTAGTAACTGTCACTCTGTATTCCTTTTTATCTTGTCACAGTATTTCTAGACGTTCTTCAGTGAATAGGTAATTTCATGTGTTGTGAACGTAAGACCATTTTATGCAGTAACAAACCAATATATTTAATCAATACGAGGGTACCCGAGTAAAAAGTATTTCTGATTTATTTAAGTATAAACAATGTGAGAAATAATAATTATAATTGTAATAACATTAATACCCTTTCATTTGATACCCACATCATTGGGGTGGATTTCAAACAGCCAGTCCGCCATATTGAATTTAAGTCACCTGACTATTTTTTTCGTATTCCTGACAGCAAACCTTTTCATTTGATACGCATATCATGGGGGTGGATTTTAAATAGCCTGTCCGCCATATTGGATTTAAGTCACGTGACAATTTTTTTTGTATTCTTGACAGCAAACCCTTTCATTTGATACCCACAACATTGGGGTGGATTTCAAACAGCCAGTCTGCCATCTTGAATTTAAGTCACGTGACAATTTTTTCTATTTCTGACAGCAAACCCTTTCATTTGATACCCATATCATTTGGGTGCATTTCAAATAGCCTGTCCGCCATCTTGGACGTCTGCCATCTTGGATTTAAGTCACGTGACAATTTTTTTTGTATTCCTGACAGCAAACCCTTTCATTTGATACCCATATCATGGGGGTGCATTCCAAATAGCCTGTCCGCCATCTTGGACGTCCGCCATATTGGATTTAAGACACGTGACAATTTTTTTCGTATTCCTGACAGCAAACCTTTTTATTTGATACCCATACCCATATCATAGGGGTGAATTTCAAACAGCCTGTCCGCCATCTTGGATTTAAGTCACGTCACCATTTTTTTCGTATCCCTGACAGCAAACCCTTTCATTTGATACCCATATTATGGGGGTGTATTTTAAATAGCCTGTCCGCCATGTTGGATTTAAGTCATGTGATTTTTTTTTTCGTACTCTTGACAGCAAACCTTTTCATTTTTGATACCCATATATCATCAACAATTTTCTACGTTTTGGAGGAAGTTACTAGGAAGTTTCGATTCTTTTTCGGTCGTCTCTTCTTCATTTTTCTTTCTTTTTAAATACTTGCGGATTTTTCGACGAAAACCACCAGATCTTTTAATTTGTTTCATCTTCTCCATTGCATAAACTCATCCAATTTAAATTTCTAGTGCAAATGCACTTAACTAAGCCACTTTTAAGGATAAAAACTCTAAAAACACGACTTCTCTATCAGTTTTCTAGACAAACTTAAAAATATCTAGTAAAGTATTTTATCTAGACTGAAGTATCTATAGAAAAAAAAGATAAGAGTACCATTAGCTAAAATAGAATATCTGTAGAAAGTTTTGTCTTCAAATATATCGTTTTATCTATAAAACTACTTCAAAATAGGTACCTTTAGGCTTTTTTAACTATTTGTAGAGTATTTTATCTAGAAACATTCGTTATAACTATAAACGTACTTAAAATAAGTGTTCTATAGAACAAATGCTCTTAAAATAATAAAGCTTTAGATAAAAAACTCTATAAGATTAAATGTTCTTTATCAAACCCATCTTCAGAAAGCCCGTATCTAAAGATTAACCCTGAATAGACAGTCTATAGACAGATTGGTTTTAAAACATCCAGACTGTGTTACTTGGGTTGTTAGTTAGCTTTATTTCGTTTCGTGATACTAAAGTTGGTTTAACAGGGGTGAAATGTGTGGCCAGTATAGCTTGGTTGTTAATGTGTTGTTTGAGTACCTACTATGCGATATTTACGGGGAACATTAACAAGAGAATTTCTTCAATTTGTTTATATTGATTATCTGGCAATTTGAGTAACATTATGCGGCTATACAAATGTCATGTCGTTGAGCTCCTTGAGTTATGATCTAACTACGTGATAACTGACACTCAGTGCAACTCAAATCTGTGTAAGCACCACTCAAAAGACCATTTCAAACACTAAAGTACATCGTCTTCATGTGACATGACAGACATTACAATGTCTGGACTTTAAAAGATACAGTGATATCTCTGAGTTTGTTTCGACTGTTTCTTCTCAGAGTATTCAAGTACGAAACACCGGCCTCATCAAGTTTGTTAAAAGACGACGTGTCAAAAGTGTTTATTATAAAGTACTTTTTTTTTTTTTTTTTTAGCGTGGTAAAATCATCAAATGAGTCCTCCAACCCCGGGCAGGGCGGGAGGGACTGTCAGACTTCTACTGACTAAAATCCACGGTGTCCTTCATAGCCTGTTATGTTCCGGGGTCACGGTAAGGGAATAATCCCGCGACCCCGGCAGGCTTTGGCCCTCTGAGAGGGGGGCCCCGTCATTATGCTGACGCTCTTTGAGGCGCGCGTGGGACACAACGCGCCGTCGACCCGGGCATGGTCCTTGGTCGGGCAGCGAGTTGCCCTTTACTCGCTGCCCGCATGCCCGCGCCTACGGTGGCCGGAGATCGTCTCGCGACGTCCGTCGCCGTGGGCGTCCTACACCGCGGTTGGGGCGGAGGGAGGACTCTGTCCTCTCTCGCTCGCGGCGCGCCTCCTCCTTCGCGAGCATTACTGCTTCGCAGAAGGAGGCGACCGCTTCCCACTCCGTCTCGCCCCGCAGCATGGCCGCAACCAATGCCGGGCGCGAGAGGTCTCCGCCTATCGCAGCCGTGAGGACACGTCGGTGCACTGCCCAAGCTGGGCAGTCCTGCACCGTATGCTCCACCGTGTCCTCCGGGCGATCTTCGCAGTGGTGACACCCAGACGTTTCCTCCTTCCGCATTAGACACAGGTACCTCCCGAAGCACCCGTGCCCGGTGAGGACCTGCGTCAGGCGGAAGGTAAGGACGCCATGACTTCTCTCCAGCCACTCCTCAAAGAGGGGTCTTACCGCCGCAATTGCGGCGTGCCCGGCCGTCGGTCGCGACAGTCGTTCCTTCCATACTGCCCTGAGATCGCGCCGGAGGTCTTCGCGCCGCGCCTCGACTTCGCGAGGCAGCGGGGTCACGCCCCGGCGCTGCGCCTCCACGCGCCACTCATAGACGCGCTGGAGGGCAGTCGCCTCCAGATCCCAAGGCAGCAATCCGGCAAGCAGGTTGGCCGATTCGCCGGCAATCGTGCGGTATCCCCGGATCATTCGGATAGCCATGACCCTCTGGCATGCGACCAGCTTCTGTGGTCGCGTCCGGATGCTCAGGGCCCACACAGGGGCCCCGTAGAGGGCCATGGACCGCACGACGCCAGCGTACAGCCCACGGCAGGAAGCGTTTGGCCCGCTGAGATTGGGCAGCAGTCGCCTGAGGGCGGCTGCTGTACGGTTCAGCTTTGGGGCCAAGCTCAGGAAATGCTCCCTGAAGTTCCACCGGCTGTCGAGGACGAGTCCCAGGTACTTCATCGTCCTCTTGACGTCGATCGGAACTCCTTCCACCGTAATGCTGTAACTCGACTGTGGCACGTTACGGCTGCCATGAAAACACATGGCCTCCGTCTTGTGCAGCGCCACGTCGAGTCCCAACCGCCGGATCCTATGGACGACTGTCGCGACCGCTTCCGTCGCCACGTCGGCCGCCGCCTGGTGCGACTCTCCCTGTGCAAGGACGAGCGTGTCGTCAGCGTAACAAATTACGCTGACGCCGTCAGGGAGGTCGCTGCGCAGCACCCAGTCGTATCCGATGTTCCACAAGGGCGGTCCCAGGACCGAACCCTGTGGAACACCGCACGACATCTCTCGCCGGTTCCACTCTCCCCGGTGACCGGGGTAGATGACGGCTCTGTCCGTCAGGTAGTCCTCGACTATTCGGCGGAGGTAGGTCGGCACCCGGTGATACCGGAGTGCCTCCCTGATGCAACTCCAGGGCAGGGTGTTGAAGGCATTGGTGATGTCCAGAGACACCGCCAAGACGACCCTGCCCCGGGCCACTGCATCCCCCGTCGTGAGGGCTCTCACGCGCATGATTGCGTCCACCGTCGAGCGCCCCCTGCGGAAGCCGAACTGGCTCTCCGACAGGTTCGGGCCCACTCGATTCAGGTGCCCGGCGAGGCGGTCTGCAATGACTCTCTCAAAGAGCTTGCCCACCTCGTCGAGCAGCACGATGGGCCGGAATGCGGACGGAGAGTCCGCAGGGCGCCCGGACTTCTGGATCAGGACCAGTTTCCCCGTCTTCCAAGGAAGCGGGAACCGGCCCCTCTCCAGGCACGCGCTTAAGAGCCCCCCTAGTCGAGGCCCGAGAGTCCCGAAGGCCAGGACCCAGGCTTTTCCTGGCAGGCCGTCGGGTCCTGGGGCGGTATTTTTGGCTTTGAGCCGTTGTACCGCCACTCTCAGGTCTACCTCGGTCACCTCTGGAGCATCGTAGACGTCGTCGTCGCTGTGGTCCGCGTTCGCGTCAGCTTCCTCCTCAGATTCCGTCGGAGACGGAGCCATGGGCGGGGGAGCATGGTCCCCTCGCGAAGGGAACAGGGCGCTCACCACGTCCTCCACGAACTGAGGCCGGAGACTCTGCGTCAACGGGGGAGCCCAGGGGCGGAGCTTTTCTCGCACCCACTTGTAGGGGCGGCCCCATGGGTCCCCGTCCAGAGTCCCCAGCATCTCCTCGCGGGCCAATTCCTTGGCCCGCCAGATCGCGTCGCGGAGGGCGGACTTCGCTGCCCTGTAGCCCTCGTGTAGCTCTGCCTCTACAGTCGCCGCATCCGGAGGTCGGGTGCGGCGCCTGCGGAATCTGGTGTACCGGCGGCGCGCAGCAACGCACGCTTCGCGCAGCGCTGCTAACTCGCTTGACCACCAGTACAGCTGACGCCGGGCGCGTCCTTGCCGGACCCGGGGCATGGCCACGTCGCAGATCTCCGACATGGCCTCCCGGAACCACTGAGCCTCGTCGTCTATGTCGGCAGGCCTGTCCGGTGGTGACACCCAGGCCTGCACGATCGAGGCTTCCAGGAATAGCTCCCGGTCCAGCTGCTTCAGCGCCCATCGCGGACCACTTAGGTTCCGTCCACTTGAGACCGGCGCGTCTGAGGTCTGGGTGGAGACGTCGAACCGGATATACCGGTGGTCGGAATAGGTCTCCACCTCCTCCACAACGCGCCAGCCAGTGACGCGCGGTGACAGGCTGGGGGTGGCGAACGTAAGGTCCACCACCGACTCGCCCGCGTACCGCACGCACGTGGGGACGGAACCCCGGTTCTCGATCACCAGGCCATGCGCACGGGCCCAGCGCTCGAGCTTCCTGCCCCGCGAATAGTCCGTGTTCCGGGAACCCCAAGCCGGACTTTTGGCATTGAAGTCCCCCAGGACAAGCGCGGGGAGGGAACCGAGGGCGACGACGACGTCTCCCAGCTCCTCTAGGGAGTCGTGGAACTCGGCGATAGATCGGTTCGGGGAGAAGTAGACGCCTACCACGGCGATCTCCCCGAACCGGGCTGCGACAATCCCGTGCCCTCTCTCGACACGATCGAGGGGCGGGGTACCGGCGGCGGCCGACGAAATTAGGGTCACCGAGCCGTCCAGGTCCGCTACCCAGTCATTCCTGGGCAGGACAAAGTACGGCTCGGCGACCACGGCGACGTTGATCAACCACTGCGCCATGCTCTGGAGCAAAAGATCCAGAGCAGCGGCGCAGTGGTTGATGTTCGCCTGGAGGAAGCGCAATGGAGACATTAATCTGAATCCATTGCAGCCTCCTCCAGGGCCCCTCGCGGGGGTACGGCCACGGCGGCGGCGGCGGCGGCGGGAGCGGCGGCAGCGGCGGCGGGAGTGGCGGTGACGGCGGTGGCAGAGGGCTTACCTCTGCCCCTGGCCTTGGTGGGTGGGGCGCAAGACCTGCCCCCAGCCCGGTGATCGGCCGGCTTGCCAGCTGCCGCACATGCGAAGCAGTGCGGCGGGGCGTTGCACGAGCTGGCCTTGTGACCGGGCTGGCCGCAGCGGAAGCACCTATCGCTGCGGTCTACCTCCGAGGTGCACACGCACGCCGCGTGGTTGCCCACTTGGCAACGGAAGCACCTCAGGGGTCTGGGCTCCAGGACCTTCACCTGGGCCGACACCCAACCAACCAGGAGCCTTCGGCCCTCCTGCAGCTTTTTGGCCGCCGACACGGGGCAGCTAACCGTAACGGTTTGCAACCCCGCGAAGCCAGGACGGAGAGCGCCCACCCTCACCTGATCGGTAGGGCACCCCCCAGTCCTGGCAACGGCAGCCGCCACGTCCTCCGCCGTCACGGAGTCGTCCAGACCCAATATGCGCACGTCTGCGCGCTTGGTGGGTCTGGACACTCGGGCCTCCTCCGCGTTTAAGGACGCCCTAAGCCGTTCGGCTAGAGCGTCAGCGGTAGGGCCGCTGGCCGCGCCCGGGAGCTCCAGCATCCGAGCCCCCGTTGCGGTGACCCGTAGTCGGAGGCCCCCGGCGATGCCGAGCTCCGCGAGGTTCACCGCCTCCCGCGCCTTGGCAAGCACGTCGCGGTAGGACACGCCCCTCTTGACCGCGTCCGGCTGCAGTGTTATTACCACAGCCGCGGTCTTTGGGGCGCGCAACCGCGCCGCGACGTCGCGCTCTTTCTTCCGCCGCCGTCTCTCCCTCCGCCTCGAGGACCTGGCCGTGTTGGCAGCCTTCCTCTTCTCCCCGGCCACTTGCCATTCGGCGCTGGCCGGGGGAGTCTTAGGAGGAGGCTGCTGGGACGGCTGGTTCTCGGCCTGGGCCTTCTTTTTCTTCGCCTGTTTCGGCCCCACAGGTGTCGGGGTCAGGGGCGGCTTAGATTTAGCTGGGCCCACCTGGCCAGGCTTGGCCGGGGCCGCCTTCGTCTTCGCAGGCGCCGCCGCCACCGGGGCCGTTTTTCCCTGAGGCGGCCTCGTCGTTGGGGGAGGCTTCGACGCAGCTGCAGCCGCGTACGAGGTCGCCAGCGGGGGTCGAAGCACGCG
Organism: Agrotis clavis; assembly: GCA_954870645.1. Taxonomy (NCBI): domain Eukaryota; kingdom Metazoa; phylum Arthropoda; class Insecta; order Lepidoptera; family Noctuidae; genus Agrotis; species Agrotis clavis. Next base: position 23,649,136 of record OX940927.1, on the reverse strand, counting down.
GCTCTCCAATACGGAGAACCGCTGCTGAAAGGCGGCCAGCTCCTGTCGCACCAGAGTCAGCACTGCGTTCTCCTCTGATGCGGGCCGGCCTTTCTCCTTGGCACTCCCCCCACTCCCCGGCTTAGCGCTCCCTGTCGGCGCCTCCCGACGGCCAGCCGCCCGAAGGCCAGTCAGGTCTGACCTGAGGGCGGCGTTCTCCTTCTGGAGCTCCCTCATGGCGGCAGTCAAGCGGGTGACCTCCGACCGCAGTTCGGACATATCGTCCCTTGCAGCCGGAGCCCCGCCGTGAATCCGCGTGGCCGCCATGATTAAGGCCGTGGCTTCGCCGATCGCACCCTCCTTACTGCTCTTCTTTCGCTTCAGGGCGACGGTGCGTATGGCGGCTTCCACAGCCTCTGCCAGTTTGGCCTCGTTCGAGGCCAAACCCGTGTTGGGCTCTCCAGAGGGGGGCCCCCTTCCTGAGGACTTGCCTCGGCCTTTACCCCGCACGCTCGTGGGGATCTTACGGGCCGAGACATGCCCCTCCTCCGACGACGAGACATCTTCGCGGGAGCGCTTCAGGAACTCTGACCTCCTGTTTGCGCCCCCCTCGTCGCTCCTCGCTGCGCTTCCGGAGACAATGCTCCGGAAGCTCACGGCGTCTGATGCCGAGTCGGACTCCGACTCAAGCACCATCGCCCCCTTCCTCCTCGGAGCGGCACTCTGTGCCCGCTCGGTGTTCGGTGCCGGTGAGTCGGACGTACTGGACAAGTCCAGTGACTCCTCCTCACGGGCACGTGAGCCTCCCTGGCTCGATGCGGCGACTGCCGGAGCAAAAGCAGGGTAAAAGTCCTTTTTGTCCCCCCCAGAGTACGGTGGGACTGACCGGACGGATCCGGTGCGGGATTCTCCAGCTGCGGAGCAGCTGGTACCCGCCTGGGGTAATGCATCTTTAAAAAACTTTTCCATGCTTATGTTTTACTTTTTTAAAGAGGTGAGTTCCTCTATTCCTATCCCCGAATTTCCCTCCCCTGGTTCACTTCTCGGTTACGTCTAAAGATTAGACGCGTACCGGAAGTGAACCTTTTCCCCCCTGACCCAGTCTCAGACGATTGGGCCCGCGCCGCCTGAAAGCTCGAGCTGACTGCTCGATCCTCCAGGCGGCGCGCCTTTCCCCGGTGTATCCCTCTTAGTTTGTAAGCCCCACCACGACGACAACGTGGAGATACGACGGTGGGGATTATAAAGTACTTGCAAAAATAAATGTTATTTTTTATTGTTACCTAATAAATGTTATAACTAAGATTAAAAATTATTTTTTTCAAAGTATTTTGTGTTTAACTTACGAGTAATTGCCGTTACAAAAAGGCGTCATGTTTCCCGTTAATTTTGTCGCAATGTTTGGTTTGCACTTGCAGGATTTGAGATTGTTTTTGGGAATTAACATCTAAAGTTGTTAATTCCCAAAAATCAATCTCAAATCCTCTAAATCAAGGATGGTTGACCACATCCTAGCGATCTATAGGCAAAAGCAACGCAAGCTACTTGTAATCTGTGATGATGACTGAGCGATCCCATAGGTGAAGGTAGGCCTCACCAGTGTTGCCTGTCTCTCTATGAAATCTGTCGGAGTCCGGCAATAAAGAGGTTTTACTGTACAAACGGCAAGCGATAAACGAAAACGCTCAGAAGTCTTTAATAGATTTTCAACTTTATACTCTATCGCACAAAGATGAAAACCTATTAAAAATAACAGAGCGTTTTCGTTCGTTCCGTTCGCTCTCGCTCTGCAGTCTTTAAAGGATTTTCAACTCTATCACTTTGGGTATTAAGTTCAAAATTTGTTAAAGCCTCTTGAACGTTTACGTTTATCGTTTGCCGTTCGGCTATTTAACCTGTTTCGTCCAAAAAAATTCAACAAATCTTTATCTGTTTCGCAACGCATCCATTCCATTTCATATTACCCTACTAACTTTTTACTCTAAAAAAAGGCAGGCATTAAATAATCTGAGCTTATATTGTATTCATTCAACATGAAAAGAGAAAATTATCGCACAGAACGGGAAGAACAAAAATAGGTTTCTTTAAAGATAAACGTTTGTTGGATAAATAGTTTTTAATTTATAAAGGCCACTTACGGGCAAACTAACAAATTAAGGCGGCGCTAGTCGCGAGCTCGAACTCACTGGCAGGCATGGTCAAAAACCATGAAACCAGGTGAAATATCACCTGAAATCGAGCCATATTGTTCATGTGTCCGCGAGCGTCATCTCCCCGTGGAGAAAACAGGGGAAAACATTATACAGTGAGATGCACGATCATTCAGAGTAAAAGGCGCGCGTAAAAAAATACGAAACGGCCTTTGGGAGAAGGGGTTTTATGAAAAAACCACTGCATCAATCAATTTCAAATAAAATTTATGGAATTCTTCGATAAATGTGCTGTGTCGGTACGGACTTTGTTTTGGAAATTTGATGCGTCTTTAATTTCTAATTTACGCCCAAAGTTGTGTTAAAATGAGCAATAAAAACGAATCTTTGGAAGCTCGTAACTTTTTAATGGCTTGTTATTTCAAAATTATGCTTCCGTACTGACAAAATTAATAATAAGACAAAACGATACCATGTTTAACTTTGGATGTACCTTGTCAAATAGTGGAGTAAAACCCCAACGAAGTTTCTATGCAAAAAATGTTGACTTGTTTCACCTTAAGAGAATAATCAGATTTTTGTTTTTATTATAAAATATTTCTACAAAACTTTTCTTCGCTAGCTTCGCTATCTTTTATGTCGATTTTTGACCAATGAACTACAAAAACTTTTACACAAAAGGCTTTTATGATTCAAAGAACGTTGTCAAGTGCACTGTTGTTATGGAGCACATTTTTATATTTTTGTTTCACAGAATAATTAAAATAGTATTATTTATTGAAAGAAACATTTGTATTATTTTTTATTCAAGAAACACTCTGCTCTCGCCCGCCTGTAACCCGCAGAGCCCCGCGCTTCTTCTTCAAGTAAAAGGAGATACTTTTTTTTAAAATAATAGCAACATCGTCTTTCCCTTTCGTGTCGGAATGCGTACAGAAGGCTAATTCACGTAATTTTATGACGCGCCGATGAAGTAGTAGTGCAGTTGCAGTTAAATTCACGTTCGAGTGATAAACGGTATGTAATATTTGAACTGCGCGTAAGCTGCTCGTGAACTGCAAGTCAACTGTACGACAACCAAACCAGGAGAGAAAAATTATTGCCCACTAAATAATCGAATGAAATCGATTACTTACATTTCAATGAATATGACATTAAAACTGCACGATGATCGAATTGAAACTTGTATACTGTCATTTTGAAACGTCAAACGAATAGTAGAATACCATGTTGCGACGATCCAAAACACGCACGCGTGACGCGAACTTGACGCGAGCGTGTGTGACAGCGACAGAGAATACGAAAAGCGTTGTTTTGATCGAAACTTAACTGCAACTGCACTGCAACAGCACTTCTACTTTAGTTACGTGAATTGCCCTACTGAGCACTCAAAGCCTCGCATTCGAGCTGAAAAACGTCTCTACTTGCACAACACACCGCACACAGCACACATCTGAACTTTGGTGGAGTTTCGGCCTTAGTACTATAATACACAACCTACAATGTTCTCATATTAAAAAAAAAATACATAAAGAAAGAATCTTTATAAAAAAGTCATATTCACTTTACTTCTTTATTGTCTTTGATCCCCACAAAACACCCAAAGACTAACAAAGTACCGACGAGACACCCAATTCTTTACGACTACAATCCCAACATCTACACTCACTATGATTAACAGTCTCATTCCTCACGGAGAGAAGTTAATGACGTCATTCTTTGTTACACTATAGCCGGCCAATGTTGAAAACGGCCATAATTTACGGCCGTATCGCCTCAGTCCACTCGCGTTGATCCCGCTAACGTATCGGTCGCTATTCACTCTTACGAGCTCATTTACCATACTAACCGGGTATTGTGATAAGAATTTAAAGTAATACGGTTAAGTTTGTACAGAATTTCGGTTTTATGAGGGCATATTCTGTAGAATATCTAAAATAAAGTTGATTTTTAAGTTTTTCTTTGTTGGACTGTGTTTTTTTTCCGACGCTACAAATTTTGATGCATTTTTGCCATCCGTTAAAGAATGGGCCGGAATTTGGAAATTTACTCGACCTGACTCCTTACTTTGCAAAGAATTAAATGATTTGATTCGATTTGTCAGTGTCTTAGAATTAAATTTTTATGAAATAAAAAAAAAACAAATTTTCTTTCTAATATGTACTCGTATTTTCTAAAAAACTTACAATTTCTGCTCATACCACAAGTTAAAACAGGCGTAGAGGGAAGGGACACGACTCGCTTATAGTGACGGCGACGTCTCAACATGCTCTCTGAGACTCGACGAACATGCCTTATGCATAATCAGTGATCTATTCAGCGCTTCGGCTTTACATAAATAAGCATACTTAGGTTTCTACGTATGAGGAAGATGTGCAGTTTAAAAAGCATCTTAGCTTCTTGAAAAGATATGTGTCTGAACGCATGGGCTGGGGCTTCAACTACCTCCTGTGAGAAGAACTGAACAATAAAAGTCTTTGTGAAGTTCTAGTGACTTTTTAATCGCCCTAATTTAGAAAGGTAAGCTTCTTCATGAATTTTTTTCGATAAAATTGACCCGTGTCACGGGTAAATTCCAGTGGTTCGTCGTCATCGAAACCAATGAAATCACCACTGATTTTAGCCACCGCCGGAAAATTATACTGGTTTATTCACACAAATTCCATGTTAGAATTAAGGGGATTTTCATCGCATCATCATCACTAGTGAAATTGTTTCTTCCAAGTAGTTAAGATCAAATTTATTTATTTTAATTGAAAGAAGATTAAGTAATGTAACATAATACGTTTCTTAAAATATTACCGTCGTTCATATTGACTTTACATTTCACCACTAACTTATTCCAGTGCCCCTGCGCATTATTATTATTATTATTTATTGTCAGACAATTACATCCAAAATATCATTAATACAATACATTACATCACATCACAATACTATAAAAAATATCAAAATTAAAACAACGTCACACTTAAAATCTGATTTAAATTTCAAAAAATTTCATCAAAATTAATAATTATAATAATTAACATCGAAATTAAAAATAATATAAAATATAAAATCAAAATAAAATCAAAATTAAAATAAAATCAAATTAAATTAAAATAAAATCAAAATTAAAATAAAATCAAAATTAAAATAAAATTAAAATAAAATATTATAATAAATTAAAGTAAATTCATCATCAGGTTCAAAGTAAACTTGAATTTTATCATTAGAAACCTAAATGAAGTCATAAATAAATCAGTTTTCGTTTCACCGCAGCTCTTAAAACTAAAGGTTCAGTTTGGTTGTTTAGTTCGACTCAGGCCGTCCTTTCCGCTCCCTCTTAGGTGGGAGGAGATAAACATATGAAATAAAGTAACAAAAATCATAACACTTTATGACAGCAGTTTTCATTTGAATGCGAGAAAACAACGCATTGAGTGTTTATTAACAATCAGTGGGCCATAAAACAAAATTAGTGCAGTATTCTTTGGCTTTAATTACAGTTAGTTAAAATGAAAAGTAGTATTTACAGAAGGTACACTAATAGACGCACGCACTTGATACGATTTTTGCAATTTTCAAACCTGATGGAAATAATGTCAAATGGGTCGCGGGACTTATCAAATTACCGTGACCCTGGAACGTAAAGGGCTATTGAAAGACACCGTGGATTTTAGTCAATACAAGTCTGACAGTAGGGTTGGAGGACTCATTTGATGATTTTAATACGACAAAAAAAAAGTTAAATAGTGCCCAATTTCCATAGATGTAGTAGTGATTTAATAGCAGTAAATTAATAGCGGTAAAAAAATTGAGAACGTGTTGTAGATACACCTGAACCGAATAAAATGAAAAGATATACAACGTGTAACGCTAAATGCGCAAAACCTCTCGTAGGGTAACTCAGCCCATGTTACTGAACAATGTTTGTTCTGAGGCATTTGGAAATTCGCAAAAAAAATAATTTGGTTTTTCATACAAAATGAGAAATTTATCGGGCCAATCAGTATGAAAAATCTTTTTTTTTTTTTTTAATTTCCAAAAATCAAAAAAAAATGATTTTTCAAATACGTTAGGTACACGTTGTATATACTTATAAACACAGTAATTAAGATTTTCTAGAAATATAAAATAAAACCTCTAAATTAACTCTGTGAGTCGAGCGGCCTGGTGGGTTCGGTATTCGCAACGAGCCTACAACGTCCTGCGTATTCAGTATAATAATGCGTTCAGAATGCTGTTGGGGTTACCACGTCTTAATAGTGCGTCAAAACGAATGTTCACAAATGCACGCGTTGACGGTTTCCACGCTATTGAGCGTAAAAATGTGGCGTCATTATGCCAAAGACCTTGTGGTAGCGTAGCGTTGTAGTTGCTTTACTAAAAATCAACTAAATACGCACATCACTAGTTACGGTTCAGTAAAGTAACAGCACTAATTCTTCAGCACTAAATACAGCACTAATTCTTCCACACGTCATTGCTTAGTCGTAGCGTCTCGTACGAACATTTTGCAAATTATTGCTTCTCACCATGACTCCCGCGCTCACTAGGTGGGAACATAATGTAGGGTGCACAGACATACTACTGCATACACAGATCAAAAGTTCTCTTCCACTTTATCGTATGGAGTAAACCTATTGCATTTTTTTTTTTGGTATAAATTATGACTTCATCAAAGTCGTATAATAAGGAATTACCAAAGAGGTTGTTAAACTCGAGTAAGTATTGTATTCATTATGAAATGGGAATTATGAGTATTATAAAGTATCCTACTTTAGAAGTAGTTTGCTCTAGAAAATATGAATTTTGTTTACATAATAAGGTTAATACGAATGGTAAAACTTTGAAGTGGAGTTGAAAACTTTTTTTTCCGTAATTACCTGGCTATTCAGCAATACAAATTAAATAATAATATGCAAATAGGTTTTAGCAAACACTTTTATATACACGTCAAAACACTTTTTTTTTAATAATAATTATAAGAGACCGGTGTTTCGTACCTGACTACTCTGAGAAGAAACAGCCGAAAACTCAGAGCTCATCGTCTCTTATTATAAAGTCCATACATTAAAAATTAAATTCCTTAATTCATCCCAGGACCCTGCATCAGGTTTGTGTCTGATGGATGGACGGATATTTTTGTTACTCATTCACGCAACAAACACAGAACAGATCCGGATGTTTGGTACAAAGATATATTTATTACTTGGATTAACATAATTATAATTATGATTGTTTTGATACCGAAGAATTTCAATGTAAATATCAAGTACTTTTTTACTGCTAAACAGTATCCATCCCATCTCAAAACTTTCGCATTTTTAGTATAAGTAAAATAATAATTGAGATAGGTAAAAGTCACAATAATAATCTAAACCGAGATTTAAATAAAATGGTTACAAATAACTGACCTACATACGTATAAGTTTATACAAGAAAACGTCAAAACTGTTTCACGACAAATTCTTTTGTATAACTTCGTTTCCTCCCGTCACTGTCCAAACTCTCGAGAGAGGAGACCGGACCGAAATGACACCATCTCTACTCGGCTTCGCAAATTGAAACGGAAGGTGTCCAATAAATTCCACATTCCCCTTCAAGGAATTTGGCCGACAGTCCCTTCCGTTGTGTATGTGAATATTTTATCAAAGTTATTTTAGCATTCCGTGTGGATATTACATATCGACGCTTGAAAGGCAAAAATTACCAAGCGACATGTAGCCAACTTTACAGGAGAGCATTTTAAAGTTTTTATTTTTGGAAAAAAAATCGTATAAAATCACATATTTGTCATAATTACGTAATTCCAACGAATTTTAAATACATTTTTCAGGCTTAATAAACTGGCATTTAAAGATTATAGATTTTCTCATTAGTTTATGAAATAGTGTCGGTTGGTAATAATTTTATAAAAAAACACAAACAGGCAAAAGTTACTTACCGACATCAAAATTTAATGATAAAATAACTAAAATTAACTAAACCCGATTATTTTATTATTGTGTTTGAAGCAAGATGACGTATCCTGGATTGGCGCATGTTTGACTTTCATGTAAAATGATCTTTAAAGAAAACAAATATATTTTTCTAAGAGCCAATTTTAACCATGGTACAAATTAAATAAAGTTAGTGTAGGTTTTTTTTGAATAAGCAACAATAAATTTAGGTTTTAATACACAAAATTAAAAACTTTCGGTTAAAGCTTTTCGTCACCATCATCACAGTTTTCAATCTTTCACTGGATTTGACACGTGTCAACTATCGCACTGTATTCAGCTACTCGATATTACTGAGTTGAAAAAAAAAAAAACATTATTTTAAAGAAGAAACGGTTAAGTTGTTTCGAATACAGTCATTGCCTTGAAGATTTATCACTTAAAAAAAAAATTAGATGATGTCTATCAGTTTGCGGTATATGATTACTTCCCAGAATTTAATCCTTATTAGCAACACTATCGAATGGTGTAATAGTACAGGGCTACAGGGTGTAATTTTTTTCCAAAACCAGCGGGTTCGATTCCTTTCCAGAATTATTGAATTGTCTAAAAGCCAATCATGCAGTTTTAGTTTTAGTCAAAATCGGCCTCGAGACTCCTTTCAACGTTTTTCGACATTCGTCATAGTTTCGTATATGGCAATCAACGCCCAGTTCAAAAATTCATCCTGTATATCGTAATGAAATTCATCATCATCAAATCAGCCGTAGGACGTCCACTGCTGTACATAGGCCTGCCCCATATATTTCCAATAGGTCCGGTTGGAAGCTGCTTGCAGTCAGCGCGATTCTGTGATTTTCATCAGATCGTCTGTCCACCTAGCAGCGTTGCCTTAGAGCATGGTCTCCATTCGGGAACTTTGCGGCCTCATCGGCCATCGTTCTGCGTGCGTGATTCGATCGAATCAGAAATGAAAAGATTCGTTAAGATTCGTTCGTAAAGTTGCAGACATAGCCCAGAAAACCAGCAAGTTCAAGTGGCAGTAGGCAGACCACATAGCACGCAGAGGGACTCCGAACATAGCCCTCGCCATAGCTCGTTGGGCTACCTTGAGCTTCTAATGAGGCCCGTAGTAAGAGACCACGTTTCATTCATTTTCCATAAGTCGTCACACATTTGCTGAAAACTATGAGGCACTGAGGTATTCTGGACGAGGAAACGTTACGCAGTTTCCCGAACGCTGCCCGGCCGTGTTGGATTCGGCGGTTGACCTCTTTTTTGAAGTTCAACCTGCCTAGTCCGACGGTTTGTTCCAAGTAGATATACAAGTCAACAACTTATCACGTCTGTATGATATCACGTTTCCCTGTCATACGCTTTTTTCAAAGGAATCGCCTTCCAACTCTGCACCTGTACTCGGGCCGACATAGTGGTATTATTGTTTAAGCACCTAAACACTTCGATATACCAATAGTCAATACGACATCGTTGGAGAGATTCAAGAACTGCCCAGTTGCCCACATCTCCACCGATTTAAAGTCTTTCTCATAGTCCACAAACGCCAAACATAAGGGCAAGTTATACTCTCCGGTGTTCTGTATAACTTTCCGCAGCGGGTGTGTGTGACCATATGGTAACCTTTTCGGAAACTAAAAAAGGCTTGTTTGGAAGGCTGAAAGTCATCAAACCTGCGGTCGAGACGGTTCGTGATGATGTTCCCTTGAAAACAACTTATAAACGTGTCTCAAGAGCGAGTAATTTCTTAATAAGGTGTTGTCATCCTTCTTAAAGAAAAGAACAACCAATTTCCACCCACTTTCAAAAACTCTGAAATGACTCCATCTTCACTCGGCGCCTTATTATTTTCAGCTGATTAGGGGCCATCCTAATTTCGTAAAGGCTGATGCCCAGGATGTCTTCAATGTAGTGTCGGGTTATCTTGGCCCTTGGATCTGTGGCCACGCTGCTAACAGGTTTGGCAACCGAAGCTTATAGCTGTGCATAAAGGTTTTCGACCTCCTTCAATACCTCTGCTTTCTTTGCATCTTCTCGTTTCAGCTTTGTCAGCTGGCTTTGCCCAATAGATACATCTCTTGCAAACACTATCGTCGTCGTCGTTCGTTGACTCTTTAATGTGGATAGTATTAAAGAGATCAGAGAGAGTAGGAGAGCAGTGGTGGCCGGGTGGTATCGGCCCCGACTTACGAGTTGTAGGTCGTGGGTTCGAACCCCGCCAGGCGCATTACTTTGTGTAATTTATTTCATCACCACTGCTCTCAAAACGGTGAAGGAAAACATCGTGAGGAAACCGGCATGTCCTAGAACCAAAAATTCGAAGACCTTAGACATCCACCAACTCGCACTGGGCCCGCGTGGTGGATTATGGCCCACTCCCTCTCACAGAGAGGAGGCCTGTGTCCCAGCAGTGGGAACATTTATAGGCTGATGATGATGATTAAAGAGATCACCGTGCCGCAAGGATTTTGAATTTGTCTATTGATCTGCCTATATGACTCGGCGTCACTGAAAGTCTACAGTCTTAATAAGCGTTGTTCAGTCATGAGGTTGAGATTGATGTCGGAAAGTTTCTGAGGTCTATTTGCACGGCGGGATCTAAAAGACTTAGAGAAAGAAAGAAAGAAAGAAGAAATAAAAGAAAAAACGTTTATTTGGGTAACTACTGGGATAAAAAAACCAGTAGTTCCATAATGGAACTGCTGGGATACGGCGAAAGGTTTGAGGTGAAATGAAATTCGGTTAAATATTTTTCGAACTTATTATAGGCAGGACGAGTAGGTGATTCATCAATATTCCGAGCTACGCGACGTACTACGTGCGATGCGCGCGATCACGCGGTTAGCCTAAGCGACAGTTGAGTGAAGAATAATCGAAATTATTTGACCAACAGCCATTCATGTTCTGATTTGCAACGCGTTCATGCGACAAAACAAAATAGGTGCAACGGGAATAAACTGATTTTTGTACAAATTTCATATCGGAAATAGTTATCTAAATGACAAAAACAGTAAAAAAAACGGCAGGTAAAATTTTACCAAACGACAAAATTTATTTTTTTTAGGCAGGAAAAATAGTACTATATTACGTTTTAAAGTACACTGTATTTAGGAAGAAAATACTAAATGAAAATGAATACATAATTAAGGTGTGTCAAAAAGTCTTAAATGAAGAAAAATATAAAATAATAATCAGGTAAAATTTCTTAAGCAATGCTCATACAACAGATACCGTAAAGCAAAAAATACTTAATGTTAAAACGCATTAATTCAAGTCAAGGCAAAAGTTACTAAGTGTTAAAACTTGAAATAAAATATCTACCAAGTGAAGTTTGTTCATAAATCGGTAAAATTTTGGTCGCTTAGTCGCCGAAATTGATGAAAATGTGTACTTTTTTAAGTTACCAAGCGACAGCAAAAGTCTTCCTAGCGGTACGAGAGTAGGATCAATCGACGCAGATTTTTTTTCTGATTTCAATGATATATATAACTCAATATCGCCCAAAATGTCGCTTGGTAACTTTTGCCTTTCAAGCGTCGATATACTATACCTTTTGTAATAGTTCAGGAAAATCTGTGATTAAATTTTTCACTCGTAAGACAAATCAATGTTTTGTTTTATGATTAATTGTAAACATTTAACTTAAATATTTGATGAAGTTGAGAAGAGATTTTCGTTATCAAACAAATTCTTCCATGAAGAGTTAGATGTGTAAATAAAAAGTAGTAAAACAATTAGTTTAAATACTTTGAGAGAAATGTTAAAAAATATAAATCGGTTTTTTTAATATTTCGTCGTGAATAAAAAAATAAAGCTGCGAGTGGGACTCGAATCCGCAGAATAACTTTGAAACTTTTTTTTTTTTTTAGCGTGGTAAAATCATCAAATGAGTCCTCCCACCCCGGGCAGGGCGGGGGGGACTGTCAGACTTGTACTGACTAAAATCCACGGTGTCCTTCAATAGCCCTTTATGTTCCGGGGTCACGGTGAGAAATAAAATCCCGCGGCCCCGGCAGGCTTTGGCCCTCTGAGAGGGGGCCCCGTCATTTTTATAACTTTAAAACTTGCCACATTATCAGCTAGATTTAATGCAAATAAGTGAAACAAACACTAAAAACTAATCAAACTGCATTCACGTTTGATGGGTTTTTCTTTGTTAACCCCGTTATTGATAGTATTGAAGGATAAATCATTAGTTCGAGTAATTACGTTGATTTCATTTCATTTTGGCTTCTATTTATTTGGGCACTTTTAACTATTTAATTACATCCCGACATCGGGCTATTTCTACACCAATGATGCATTGTTTGGTCTAGTTGTTGCAAGACCGACTGTTGACCATGAAGGCCGTGTGTCAAAGCGAAAGCGTCGTTTGATGAGTCGGGAAAGTTGCCACGCACCGACACCAGCAGGCGCCACTATCGCGAAATGATTGAAATCCAAAGTTTTATGTTTTTCATTTCGTCAACTTCAACATTTCATAAAGTGTTCCCTTTACGCAAAACACATGTATTACTCTAGTAGAAATATTTTAATATAAGGATGTCGAAACATTTACTAAAACAAAATTATAGAAATACATATTGATGTGGATAAATATTTTGTAAATATTTTTATCATTCACAGTCTTAAATTTATTTTATAACATTTTGACACAGATTTTGACGTCCCGAGATAACGAAAAAAACTACTATTTGGTAGAAAATTAATAAAATTGGCACACTTTGCGAGTGACAATTCCCAATTATCTAAAGCCCCAAACACACGCGCGCACGGGCATAGGCATGTGCGTTGTGTTCCACGCGCGCCTGAAAGAGTGTCAGCATAATGACGGGGCTCCCCCTTAGAGGGCCTACCGGGGTCCCGGGACTAACGAATACCGTGACCCCAGAACGTAAAGGTCTATTGAAAGACATCGTAGATTTTAGTAAGTATTACGTCTGACAGTCCCTCCCGCCCTGCCCTGGGTTGGAGGACTCATTTGATTATTTTACCTCGTTAAAAAAAGCCCCTAACACACGCTCCTTTTATTAACGTCCGTTCACAAAGCTAGTTGCGTGATATCTTTATATGTTCGAGAATGTAAAGCTAAGGGTGGTGTTGGTACTAATTTTTGATGCAGTTTGATGTAATGACAGACACTAGCGCCGCGTAAAAGGGACTTAGTAGTTTTTTACTCATATATTATGAGGTACAGGTACACAGATTATTGTGGTACAATGGGCATGGTCTTAATATCACTTTTCCGATAAATGAAACCTTTGAGAGATATCTATCGGCTCCAAAAGAATGAGCCCAGTGCTAATATTTTTTTTTGCCTCCAAAGCAATAAATAGAGCGAGAAGCAACTTGTACCGAACACGCGGTGAGACAGCAATGACCACCAATTTTTCATCGCAGTCGCAGCATTATACTATAGGCGATATTTAACAGGGTGGTGGGTGCTATGCCTTATTTGTTGACATGTAATTTTGAAGTATTCAAAATTTTGACAATAGCAGTTTTCATTTAATTTATTTTAATCCTGTTTCTTCGAAATTGTTATAAATCTGTGACGAAACTAAATAAATAATAATAGAAGTGAAGTGCTTCTTATCCTATATCGCAGTTTGATACGATTAGAAGTTGTTTTCAGTTACATATTGTCTCAAATTGTTGACTGCAAATCAGTGCATTTATCATTATTTCATGTGAAATGGTATTTGGATGCATAAAGATTAGATGGAGGATGGACACAGAGAAAGCATCCGACAACAATAGTACGATATCACGATAGCATTGATATAATTATCACTGTGAGTAATTTATTATATTGATAGGAACAATTCGTAATGTATAGTATCATACGTATTCTAACATTCCCTTGTTTGCTCTGAAGGGGTCGTCAGGAATTTCCTGCGATGATATTCAGTAAGTTTGGTTTATTTTATTCTTGATTTATTAATGAAAATAATGTGTTATTGAAAAAATAAAGTTTATGTGACTTATTTACAGTCATGTCCGTTTAATCACGTCCCATTGAACACAGCGAAACATAGTTTTGAATAATCTATAAGCCTACGTATCATTCGTTTTTATTTTCTCGATCTTTTTATCCATTTCCAATTTTATTATTACGAAAATCTGACAGCCGCGATCTGAAAAAAAGTGTTATATGTCTAGCCTGTAAGAGCCACGCTGGCTGACTGATTCGTCAAGGAACGAAAGTAATGACACTACTTTTAAAAGGCAAAAGATGAGAGGACGATAGTGAATGAGTGCTCAGAATAAAACGGCGTATGTGCCCAAACATATTGACGTCTTTTTATGAATTAAAATTGTTATTAATTAAAAAACTGTCTTTAAAGAATTTAGATACTAGTATTTTCTACAATTTAAAACAACTTCCTTTCAATAACTCATAGGAGTTATGCCATAAAGTCCAAAAAATAAAAAACATAGACCGAACTTTGCATTTTTTTTGTATCGAGAAAATTTAATTGAATCATGTTTTCAACTTTGTGAGAATTTAGATCATATAGTCAATAACTATATTCCAAGTTGTAAGATCTGTAGTCCAGTCATGTACGACAGAAAGTTAAATATAAAAACCGTATAAGTACTGACGTAGCCCGTGAAGTCGGGGGTTCGATTCAAAGGTTGCACAAAGTATTATACGGATTTTACAGTTTTCAAAAACATCTCATTTATGTGCATTGGGTACGGGACTAAAATAGGTTCAAGTATTATGAGACATGATAGATTAACAAACATCTATTGATTCATTTAAAATTTTGTGTTTAATTATTACATGTTAGTTGGATGTTAAAATATCAATGTTTACTATGCCCTGGCCTACCGGCCTACTTAGACAATCACTTTGACAAACCTTCTTAGTAGGCCACTTTGACCCTGGAAGATACAGGGCGATTGAAGGAACAGGGTGGATTTTTAGTCAGTAAGAGTCTGGGTCCCTCCACCTAGGTCGGGAAGAATCATTTTGATCATTTTAATACGCAAAATAATAACTTTTTATTAATCACGTTTTCTACAGCTACATAAATGTGTAGAATGACTATTTTTACGTTCAATAACAAATTAAAATGTATCGATTCTGATGACAATAGCATCAAGGTTACAGTTTAAAAACTCATGATATTTTTCATTCCAATTCTTACATCGCAATCCGTCAGAGGCCATAGTAGTTGAGAATAAAAACTTACGTCTATAAAAATGATAGAAAACAATCTAGTATGTAATATCAAACCAATAATGTACTATCGTTTTATCTTAGGTTATAGACAAAACTTTCAATCTTCAATCAACGCTCGCTTACTTTCAAAATTGTATCCAATAATTGTATGGCTTGTGTTCGTAACTTACCAGTTCTTCGTCTCTAAGAGCCATTTCTTTCATAAATATTTATACAGTGGAGAGTATTTCGTTTATGCTTTGGCATCTTACATCTCCAAAGATAAGTTCATCTACTCTTGGTTCAAATATATACATCCGATTGATACAATTCCTGGCGCAAATAAACTGTACCGAAAATTGCAGATTTTAACCATTATAGTCTTGGTGGTCTCCTTTGCATTTTCTTGTAGTGGAATTGCGTACTTATACTCTCGTAACTATTTTCATTTTGAACCTCATGAATACTGTGTAATTTTTTTTTTATTTTCATTCAATGATATGGGAAAATTTTGCATTCCTTTGTGCGTAGGATTGCTATATTGTCGCACAAAAGTATTGAAAATGGCGCTGGAATTGAACTTTTTAAACCGTAACCATCGAAATATATTAGATGTGAACAAATTCAAACAAATATACGAAGCGCTGGAAGGAAATCTAATAGGTATCAGACGTCCTATGAGCTTGATGGTAATTACTAGACCGATTCTCGTGCTGTTTCGTTGAATGTTTTATTTCTGATGTTTTTTTTTACGAATTTCTTGCCTTACCTTTTTCAGATTGTGATTTCTGTGGTGAGTGTAATGATCAAAACAGTTTTTGATGTCTCCCGGAAATTAGACCAAGTTAGACAATTTGTAAGTACATTATTTTGACAGATGAGCCTTTTTCTCTTTTCGTTTTTAAAAAACGTTGCCCCGAACTAGGACTTTCCGTTGTATCGTGGGTGCGTTTACAACTTCATTTCATACAAATATTTGTTCCATGCGGGATCGCAACTGTCAAAGTGTCAATTGCTCAACAATTGCGCCAACCGTTCCGCTACTTAATATTGATTAGAGACGACCTTTCTAGAAAAATTAAAGAACTACTTGCATATTTGAATTGTTAAAAATGTGATGTGAAGCTAATGCCAGGTTTGCAATACTTTAGACCAGCCGCAATGCTTAAGGATACACTAGTCGGCGGGACGAACTCGTCGGCGGGCGGGATTAAAATGCTTGTTATTTCATCCAACATCACGTACCGATGAAATGGATGAGCAGTAAGAAGCTAGGGCGCTTACGTACACATACTCGAACCTTCGACTGACTCATACATGTGTGATTTCATTGAAGAATGGGCTACTGCAACTTTTCAAAAGACCTTCGGGAATTTGGATTTTAGGAAAAAACTACGGAATGTATCTGTTCAAAATAAAATTATTTTTATTGTTGAACATAATATATTATCTATACCTGTATGGAAATTATTTTACAATTTACCGTCTTCTTTTGTTATTTACTTCGCCCCAAAGATGCGTTAAAATTTGTCTTAAAATAAGGAAGTTTCGACACCCATAACTCTTATTAGATGTTTTTTCTTACTTTTTTGTTTCCATATAGGGCTAGATAATGATGTGATGAATGTGGATCATTATTTATTCTGAATGTATACCGTCAAATATTTGAATAATCGCCAAACTACGTTTGTATGGAAGAATGACCGACTAGCGTAACCTTAACTATCAAAATTACATGAAGGAACTCTATGCAGAAAAAAACGCAAGAACCAAATGAATAATAATAAGTAATTAGAACTCTTTATAAATGTTGGGATTGTATAATTCAACTAAGAAATGCTCAGACCCTTCTGACGGCGCCGGATTACATGAAGCATGAAGTAACACCAATTTAGCTCACCCATTTGTTAAGAAGACGAAAATTCAACAGAGATAATTTCACACATCACATCATCAGCCTATAATGTTCCCACTCCTGGGACACAGGCCTCCTCTCTGTGAGAGGGAGTGGGCCATATTCCACCACGCGGGCCCAATGCGGGTTGGTAGATGTCCAATTTTTTGGTTCTAGGACATGCCGGTTTCCTCACGATGTTTTCCTTCACCGTTTTGAGAGCAGTGGTGATGAAATAAATTACACAAAGTAATGCGCCTGGCGGGGTTCGAACTCACGACCTACAATTCGTAAGTCGGGACCGATACCACTGGGCCACCACTGCTCTCAACATCAGAGATATTAATTTAAAGTATGATAATTTATTTTAGGGTGCAGGCGCAATTAACTTCATAGATTGGTTTAGTCTTTGGATACCAATCACGTATCTCGGTCTGGCTGCAGTGGCTTCGGATTTGACAGCTGATAACATGAGAGATATTCGAGCTTTGTGTATCGAGAAAAGGCTACGTTGCACAAGTAAGTACTATTTGCAAGCCAAATTTTAATTATTAAAATTACGTTTTCACGCACTTTTTGGGCGTCAACATAGTCACAAGGTCCTACCGGGGTCGCGGGACTAAGGCGCGGGCCACATAGAAAAGACGTAAGACGCAGACGGGGCGGAGACATATATGTCTCTTCGGCGTCTCTTTCATACAAAATGTATAGAAACGTCGCGACGTAAAACACACAGAAGAGACGGGGCGCGGGCGCTACTCTCGTACATTTTCACACGTCCGCGACACGTCCTCGTCTTACGTCTTTTCTATGTGGCCCGCGCCTGACGATTAGCCGTGTCCCTGGAACGTTGTTAAAGAACACCGTGGATTCTCAGTCAGTACAAGTATGAGAGACCCTCCTACCCTGCCCTGAGTGTCATAAATTATAACGACTTTTTCACGTTAAAAAATTGAGTCACAAGATAGTCCCCAAAAGCGCATAGTAGCGTTACTATTTTGTCATTTAAATTACGTCAAAGATATTAGGAAGAGAAAGATGTTAAAAATCTATTTCATACACAGATGACCGCGATCGCTGTGAAATACAACAGATACTGCTACTGCTGGAACACCGACCTCTGTGCCACACAGTTTGGTGCCATAAGCCGCTCAGTCTGAATCTAATGCTCAGCTGCTTTTCTTTCTGTATCATCAACATCATCGCTATATTGCAAATCAAAAGCTTTTACTCCTAGATTATTAAATCAAAATTGAATGACATTCACCTGTATTAAATTACAAATCCAGAAAAATAAAAAAAGCACATTAAATTACAAATCCAGAAAAATAAAAAAAGTTAGGCAGAATTTTTTTTAATCGTGTTTCAAATCTTGCTATACAATGGAACTTTCCTTTCAATGCATCAGGTTTAAAAAAAATGCGTATTAATTTTAAAAAAATGCATGCGTGTGTATAATGTTCATTGCACCTTTCAGGAATAAACAAAAATCACAGAGAGCTCTATATCTTTTCTTTATTTTCATGACTTGTTTTCTATGTATCAAGGATTTATACACTCTGTGCTGCAATCTATAATATTGTCTCTTCTAATGTAATGAATACTGAGCTAATGAGATATTCAGATTCGTGACAATCATCAGCCTTGTCAGGCTCTGTAACAGTACCCTTAGCACGAGTTTTCAGTCATCATCATCATCATCAGCCTATAATGTTCCCACTGCTGGGACACAGGCCTCCTCTCTTATGAGAGTGAGTGGGCCATAATCCACCACGCGGGCCCAGTGCGGGTTGGCAGATGTCACATGTCTTCGAATTTTTGGTTCTAGGACATGCCGGTTTCTTCACGATGTTTTCCTTCACCGTTTTGAGAGCAGTGGTGATGAAATAAATTACACAAAGTAAAGTAGCCTGGCGGGGTTCGAACCCACGACCTACAACTCGAAAGTCGGGGCCGATACCACTGGGCCACCACTGCTCACACACCGCTGCTCAGTTTTCAGTATTTGAGACGTAAAGTAAACTGGAACTTTGACAATTTCAAATTGACAATATTCAAGGAAAAAATTTAGTTCCTTCTGAACACACCAGAGGCGTTGTTCCATTTTTTCATACAAGAAACGCTGTAATACTGGAAAGACGCTGTAAAGTAAAAGAGTGAAAACTCGTGCTAACGGTACAGGGCGCAAAACAACAAATAAAGAAATCTAGACATAGTTTTAGACTTACTCAAAGTCTTTTAATTTACAAACAATTCTTGAAAAATCTGCCCATGTCGTGGTGAAAATCGAGGAAACGTATTTTTTTTTGTTAAAAAATGTGTGACTCATGCTCTGATTTAATGAAAAGAAACTTGAAAAATTATTATTAAGTCTGTTTGATTAAATTTTCAATATAAACCTAAACAATGGGATTGGTTTATTAAAGTTTAATTGTTTAAAAACCTAAAATAAAAATAATTCATGATATATGTCGGGTTATTATGTAATATGAATATTGCATGGAAAGTCACTCAATGTTAAAATAGGAATATATTTATAGCTATCATCAAGGTCTGACTTCATAAGTGTATGTTTCTACAAACTCTTCCAACGTTAGCAACGAACAGTACGGTACTCTTTGTTGTTTTAATTTATCCGACGAAAAATAGGCACTTTATTTACTTCGGCACGATGATCAGCAATAATCTGGTGTGCAATATAAAACCCGTAATATTCTGTCGTTTCATACTCGGTTTGGGTCAAAACTTTAGAACTTCATTCGGTTCACATCGACTGTTAAAACTGTACCCTATTGTCCTAGTGTCCTTAATTATATTTTACCCGTGTTCTCTCTATAAACAAACTCATTGGTTTCACAGATTTTTGATAAACGGAGAATATTTGTCTTATTTTTTAATTTCATTCCAAACCAAAGATAAATACATCTATTCATGGTTTAAATATTTCGATCCGATTGACAATTTACCTGGTGCTACTAAAGTTTACCGTAAATTAAGGATATTTACTTTGATAGCCATGACTTACTCTTTCTTATTCAATATTGGTGGGCTTGTGTATGTAGTAAATCGCAGTGCGCGCTTTATTTTGGAACCTGAAGATTTTTCTCTCGTAATTTTTATTTCCTGTGCCATTGATATGGGAAGATCTACCATTTGTCTATGCACAGGATTGCTATATTGTCGCATAAAAATATTAAAAAAAGCTTTGGAATCAGATTTCTTCAACCATCGTCTTCGAAATGAATTTGATGTGAACAAGTTCATACAAATTTACGTATCGCTTGAAGAGAGACTCAGAGATATCAGGCGCCCTATGACCCTACTGGTACAAGAACTATTCCTAATTTTAATTATTTTAAATTCTTCAAATCTTCCTAAGATTCCTTATGTTTTACAGACTGCTGCAAGTGTGTTGTCTATAATAGGTAAAACAACGTTTGAGTTATTTTTGAAATTGGACAAAATGAAGCAATTCGTAAGTGCTGAGTATAATAAACAGTTCCTAAATTAAGTTCTTGCAATAAGAGAAAATTCTATGAAATTATCGCGACTGGCGTGCTAATATAACTAGATGTATGAACGTGGATGAGGCGAAAAGGCTATTTTAAGATCATTCAGTGAGCGTTCTGCGTGTTCTGCCTATGGCAGAAAGACGTGAGTTCACATAGGTCTTTGTCGTATTTTGAATTGCCTCAAGCAGTCAGCATGCTCGAATCCTCAACCATAGAATAGAATAGAATATACTTTATTGTAAACCAAAATTAATAAACAGCATTTTTACAATATTTCTAATTATTGGGTATATTAGCCATATTGTTCGGGCGGTCTTATTGCTGATAGCGATATCTTCTAGAAAACCACTGAACGGAGTAAAATAACTGTCTTAAAAAGAGGGTACCTAGTTAGTGGTGCACAGCAAAATAAATGCTCAATTAATGCGCCAAAATAACAAATTATCTACAGTATAGGTACAAAAATATAAAATACATAATTATAATTATATAAAATATACATTTATACAAATTTTACATTAAAGCATAAGGAAATTATTAATAACTGGTTTTTTAAAAGAAACCAGCGATTGCGCTTGTCTGACTGATAATGAAAATGCATTCCACAAAAGGACAGCCTGGACTGTGAAGGAATCGTCTTATAACTTTGTGGAGTGCGCAGGCATCATTAGCACCAAGTTCTCGGATGATCTCAAAGTTCTAGACTCTAGAACTTTCAGATCATCAGAGAACTTGGTGAATCGTGTAAAAATTTAAAACGCTCTTTGCGATATGAGGGGGTTAACGGATTATAAAGAATGCTTTACAGCAGTATTAAAACGTGCGTATTTCGGCGAAGGCGGATCGGTAACCACTTGAGTTTATGCGAAATTCTGAAATTGGTCATATTGCGCAAGCCAAATATGAACCTAATACCAACCATACATCAAAGGCATTCATTAATTTGACCTTAAAATCACTTTTATGTAGTAACATACCTAATACAGCTCGGTAGAAATTACCGCAATCTATGAATTGCAACTCATAGGAAACATGTTTTTTAGCCTTCGAAAATGAGGTTCTTCTCAATTCAGCCGCTATTTTTTTAAACCACAGTTTTCCAAAATAAAAGTTATTCTACACTTTCTTGTGGTTGTTTCTGAATTTGGTTACATAAGTATCAGTTTTTTAAGATCAAAATTTTGAGGAAACGTACTATGGTGTCGTCACATCCATCATTATAGCCTAATCCCGCTCACATAGAAGATTTTACTTGAAACAACAGTGAAAAAAATAGACCGATGACGCTATGATTTTTGTGTTTTAGGGCATAGTGGCACTTAACTATTTTGAACTGTTCGCCATTGTTGGACAACCACTTTTATACCTTACCATGACTGCGGTATCCTTAGATTTGACAGCTGAAAACATTAAAGACATCCAAATGATTTGCGTTGAGAAAGGAACAAATTGCACAAGTGAGTATTATTTTCTCTTGTTGTAATTTTCTTAATGACAGACATAGCTCTTAAAAGAAAACTGAAATAACAATGAGTTTGTAAAACTGGTAAAGTGATAACCGTAGGAGAAGTAAAATTCGTTGGCTCCACGAAGTGGACAGACGACATTGACTCTCTCAAAGGCGAAATCGTTGGATGCAAGTGGTGGATTGTTGTTTGGCGTGGTGGTAAAGGTCTTTTGTTCAGCAGTGGACGATTACCGGCTGTTTAAAAAAAAAAAAATTGTTCGGAACTCTTAGCAAGATCTCATGCCAGATCTATTACTTCTGGCTGATGATGACGTTATTTTTTAAAGGTTCGTTTGTGTCACGTCAAGGCTACTGTTTTATACGGATGTGATATACTTGGGGTAGCAACAATAATTCAAAGGTTCAATCACAATCCTTATTTTTTGATCCAAGAAAAAAACAGTTAGGTATGTGGTCATAATTATCTGTCGACAACTAGAGAAATTCTTGAGCCCACCTCGTGAATTTCGTCACTTGCAATAACAGCGATCAACAGACTAAGCAAGAAAGAAAAGAAAGTGCCGATGCCAGAGGCCTACTCATCGTCCGAAAAAAGCCGAAACTAGCATATTTTTACGAGCATAGTAATGTTTATAATGTCTTCGTAATCCTAATATCCTACTTCATATATATTATAAATGTAAAAGTTTGGATTGATGGATGTTTGTTCCTCTTTCACACAATAACCACCGCGCGGATTTGGTTGTAATTCGGTACACAGATATTTTATAATCTGGATTAACATATAGGATAGTTTTAATGCCGATTTTATGTTCCCATGGGATAATTTTGAGTTGTAGCGAGTGAAACCACTGGCAACAGCTAGTTAAAAATAAAGATGAAATATATGCAACCATTGACAACGTCATATTTCTACGCAGATGAACGAAGTCGCTGTGAAATACAACATTTGCTACTGCTCCTTAAGAATCGTCCTCTGTGCTACACAGTTTGGGGAATCAAGCCGCTCAGCATGTATCTTATACTCAGCTCCTTCTCTTTCTATATCCTCAATATCGTAGCCATATTGCAGATTAAAAGCTTTTATATCTAGATGTGATGGCTCAAGCAGGATTCAATTTAGTTGTTAGCCTACTTTGGTCACAGCAAAACCATTTCGATCTGATTGCATTTTTGTATGGAAATTTTGTAGTGAAAGCACAAGGTTGTATGCTCTAGTTGTTTAATATTTGTTCCATCATTCGTAACACTAATGTTATGATTACTATCATATTCGTATTTTGTTGCATCAATTACACAGTTTGTGACTGCTTTTCATTGCAATATATAAATTGATGAAAAAAATACACAAGAACCTCGTTTATTATTTCCCTCACTCCTGCTCTTAACTCCTAGATTCATGCATGACGTAAAAAGCTGAGAAAAATTATCATGTCTGATATTAAGAAAGGGGGTATTAACCTCATCTTCGAATCTTAGCTAACTTCACTGCCTTTGAGAATGATGGTGAAAGGTCATCGGGCGCAATCCGACCCGGTCGCGGACATGACTGAAAATGGTCTAGAATGAAAGAGCATAATTCACATAATAATACACTCAATTATTTTTGTTGTAATCCATTGGAGAACAAAGTTTTAACCAAAAATGTATTTATTCGAAAAATCTCCGTTCATTGTCTTTCCTCTTGATCTGTACGTTTCAGATTCTTTTTTGTTTTGATCGACTAGATACAATAGTTTACAAGCCACTAAACCTGATTTTTAACCGACTTAAAAAAAAGTAGGTACTCAGTTCGACCTGTACGTATGAAGTAATGTTTGTCCGCGGTTATAGACTGTGCCGATTTTGATGCTGTTTTCAGAAAAGTGTTCCTAACATTCTGGAAAAGATTTTAGTATTATAACAATCATGGATATCTCATTGCCCGCATAGATTTTTCCGCCCTTTTCTGTTGCTTACTTGGATTGTAGATTTTCAAAGACGTCGAATATACGAAGATTTTTGTTGAACATCCAAACTTAAAACAGCAAAACAAAAAAAAAAAAACTTAAAAAAAGGAACCTACCTACTTCAAAACCAAACACACAAAAAAGATAAAATATTTTTTCTTTCGAAGTCGGTGGCCATATTCGATGAAAAAAGGGTAAATAAAAAAAAAACAATATCCAGTCTAGTCGATGGCTTTGTTTTTTATTTCACCGACTTCCGAAAGAAAAGTCACACTTTTTTGTGTTTGGATTTGAAGGCGGTTCCTTTTTTTTAGTTTTTACTGTTTTTTTGGAATTTCTGTAATAGGCCGGGCCGCCATAAGACATCTGTATGCAAAATATAAGGACCAAGTTTTGCCTTTTCTCATTTAGTTGATTGTAAAGATGTATATTTTTTATGTTGTCAGCAATTATCGTGGTCTAAAAAAATGTACGTGTAATAGGACGGATGACAGCTTTATAAAGACGCAATTTGCACTTGAGTGACAATTTGCTTCTTGCTGTAAGCAAGAAATGAAGCCTACCTCCGGTAAAGGCAGCCGAACGCGAACTGCCTTTACATGGGCATGGAAAGTAAGGAGACTGTACAGGGTCAACACCTAAGTATTCGGCTTGCTTTTCTCAAAGAATAGACTTGCCGTACATAGTGATTGGGTTCATATCATACGGCGTCCGAGGGATGAGGTGTGGCAGGGGACTAGACCCCTCCAGCACGTGGCAACATGTTTTTAAATAGTCCTAGAATCCATTGCAATGCACACTTCATAAAACAGATTGCGGTCCTCATATTTTGCAAACAAAATGCCTTCTGCGACCTGCTTTATGATTAACGTATTTAATCCATGTTACGTCGCAGAAAAAACATACTTTCAGAACTGTTTTTATAATGACAATGGAATCACCTAGTGTTATTCACTCGTTAACTTACCCCGTGTAATACAATAAATAACACCACACGCACTAAGCTTTATATTAACATGCTTTCGATATCGTTTTGTGTATCCCAAATGCAGTAATACATTTATTTATTAAATCGCGTGAGACTGAATCGAACATTTAAACTGTCAAGACAATATTGTCTTGTCGGTTCAAAGAAGAAGCTTTATGGCATAAAAACAAACAATACAAACAAGAAAAGTGAGTTTATAAAACGTGGGAAGATAGGGCAGGGACTTTCAGACTTTGGAGGGAACGACTGTCGCAACCGAGGTTCGGACACGCCGCAATCGCGGCGGTAAGACCCCTCTTTGAGGAGTGGCTGGAGAGGCGTCACGGCGTCCTCACCTTCCGTCTGACGCAGGTCCTCACCGGGCACGGATGTTTCGGGAGGTTCCTGTGTCGTATGGGGAAGGAAGAAACGCCTGGGTGTCACCACTGCGAGGATCGCCCAGAGGACACGGTGGAGCATACGGTGCAGGACTGCCCCGCTTGGGCAGAGCACCGCCGTGTCCTCACAGCGGCGATAGGCGGCGACCTCTCGCGCCCGGCACTGGTCGAGACCATGCTGCGGGGCGAGACGGAATGGGAAGCGGTCGCCTCCTTCTGCGAAGCAGTAATGCTAGCAAAGGAGGAGGCGGAACGCGTGAGGGAGAGGACAGCGTCCACCTCACGACCCAGCCGCCGCGGGAGACGCCCACGGCAACGGACGTCGGAAGATGATCTCCGGCCACCGTAGGCGCGGGCATGCGGATAGCGAGTAAAGGGCAACTCGCTGTCCGACCATGGACCATGCAAGCGTGTTCCACGCGCGCCTCAAAGAGCGTCAGCAAAACTGACGGGGCCCCCTCTCAAAGGGCCAAAGCCTGCCGGGGTCGCGGGATTTTATTTCCTCACCGTGACCCCGGAACATAAAGGGCTATTGAAGGACGCCGTGGATTTTAGTCAGTACAAGTCTGACAGTCCCTCCCGCCCTGCCCGGGGTGGGAGGACTCATTTGATGTTCTACCACGCTAAAAAATAAAAAAAGGGATATTCACGACTTGTACTGAACAAAATCCATGGTGTCCTTCAATAGCCCTTTACGTTCCAGGGACACGTTGACCCAATAGACACACGACCCCGGCAGGCTTTGGCCTTCAAAGAGGGGGGCCCCGTCATATTGCTGACAGCTCTTTGAAACCCGGGCATTCCCGAAAATCGTCTCACGACGTCCGTTGCTGTGGGCGTCTCCTGAGGCGGCTGGGTCGTGAGGTGGACGCTATCCGCTCGTCCACGCATCCCGCCTCCTCTTTCGCTAGCATGACTGCTTCGCAGAAGGAGGCGACCACTTCCCATTCCGTCTCACCCCGCAGCATGACCTCGAACAATGCCGGGTGGGAGAGGTCGCGCCTATCGCCTCAGTGCGGTGCTCTGGCCAAGCGGAGCAGACCTGCACCATATGCTCCACCGTATCCTCCGGGCGATCCGGCTTGCGGTGGCAGGAAATCGACACCTGCCATATTTTTAGATGAAACTGCATTAATTACGCCGAATAAATAATGTAAACTATTAATTTTTTTTTTTTAATTCCCACAGCCCACAAGAATGCGACCCTTACCATGGTAACCAAGAGACATTTAGCTATATATCCTCAAGGTTTGATTTATGTCCGCCGTGGGTTTTTTTCCCATACAATTCGCCCGTTGACCTTTCTTCTCCAGTCTCTGCCGGCTGCGTTTCGCAGTTTGCCGCTCCACCTGGCATGCGGGCTGTCATACGTTTGCCTAGTTACAGTCAGCTAGCTTAAGGACACGTGTATCCCATTGGCTGTCTGTCCTGAGAAAAACGTAGCTCACTGCGATGTCAGCTTAAAGGTAATACGAAAAGATGACTCCTAATGATTTATCAAGGAATTGTGTAATTAAAAAAAAAAAATTGCCCCACACTAGGAATTTCTCCAGTGTCGTGGGTGCGTTTACAAACATATAAACTCACCTATATAAACGCCCAGAATTGAAGCAACTACTTGTAGAGCATTCAAATATTTTCTACGTGCGGGAATCGAACACGCAGCGCAGCAGTTCAATCGCTCAGCCACTGCGCTAAACGTGCCGTCAAAAATGACTAATAACAATTAGTCAAAACTGAGAAAAAACTTTTTAAAAAAAAGGGAACCGACTTCAAAACCAAACACAAAAAAAACTGTAAAATAACTTTTCTTTCGTAAGTCGGTTCCCTTTTTTTAAAAAAGTTTTTTATTTTTAACCGACTTCAAAAAAAAAGAAGGTTCTCAGTTCGACCTGTATGTATGTATGTATGTATATTTGTCCGCGATTATCTCGCGTTTGGCTGAACGGATTTTGATGCAGTTTCCATTACCTTTTTAGTTCAGTTTTTTTTTTTTTTTGTTTTTTTTTTTTTTTGTTTTTTGGTGGTAAAATCATCAAATGAGTCCTCCCGCCCTGGGTGGGGCGGAAGGGACTGTCAGACTCTTACTGACTAAAATCCACCTGTGTTCCTTCGGATGCCCTTTACGTTCCGGGGCCACGGTATCCTGGGTTAAGAAAAAACCCGCGACCCCAGCAGGCATTTGACGCGAAACACGACGCGCCACCGACCCGGGCTTGTTCCTTGGTCAGACGGCGAGCTACCCATTACTCACCGTCCACAAGCCCGCTCCACCGCTGTGCCCTCTGCTGATCAGAGGGACACGCGTTGGAGCGTCCACACGACAGGCTATTCGCATACGGGCAAAGAGACCCCTTAGGCACACAGTGCCTAAGGAAGAGTTTTTGCCCGCATCCCAGGGTGCACCGGCCCGAAAAACTGGTCTTCCCCCCGGACGTATCCGAAAGGGAACTCCAGTCCACGGGCGCACGTGGAGGTTTCCTGTCATAGCACCCCTAGTTCAGATATTTAACAAAAATCTTCAAATAATCGGCGTCTTTGAAAATCTACAATCCTAGTAAGCAACAAAAACGGATCTATGCGGGCAACTTCACGACGTATCCATTATTGTTATATACTAAAACCTTTTCCAGAATGTAACGAACACTTTCCTGAAAACCGCATCAAAATCGGTTCAGCCAAACGCGAGATAATTGCAGACAAACATGCAATCGTCTCTGAAAATCTACAATCCAAGTAAGCAAAAACGGATCCACGTGGGCAACGTCATGGGATATCTATTAGTGTTATATACTAAAACCTTCTCCAGAGTGTAATGAACACTTTCCTGAAAACCGCATCAAAATCCGATCAGCCAAACGCGAGATAATCGCGGACAAACATACATACATACATACATACATACATACATACAGGTCGAACTGAGAACCTACTTTTTTTTTGAAGTCGGTTAAAAACAAAAGATAGGCTACTAACAACAGGTAAACGGTAATGGAAATGTTATGAAAAGAACGTTCTAGAATAATCAATACTAGCGATGACTTTGTATTTCCAGTGTTTCTATAATTAATGTATATGTTTGTTTTTTTTTGTTCGTTACTGTAATTTAAAAGTAATATTGTTAGGTCTAATATCGGTGACTAAAAAAGAAGTGAAGTTTAATCAAACAGAAAACTTTCAACATTCAGACTACAGTATTAGTTTGTGGGAACTAGACGTCGAAGGTAATAAAAAAAAAAACTTTCAAAGCAAACAAAGAAGATAAATATGATTGAGAATAATGCAGTGTGCAATATTAAACCTGTTATGTATTTCCGATATATTGTCGGTTTTACTCAAAACGTTCAATCGTCGCGACTTTTTGTAAAATTGTACCCAATCATATTGGCTACTAACTTCATTATACTTGTGTTCTTCAATCTAAAGTCGCTACTTTCGCTTCATAAATATTTGATGCTGGCTGAATATTTTGCTTATACCTTAGTCTCCTGGCTAACTAAAGATAAATACATTTATTCGTTCTATAAATATCGACATGTCATTGATAGTTTTCCTGGTGCATTGAAACAATATCACAAAATGGAAATCTTCGGAAAATTGGGCATTTTACTACAAATTTTGTTTAGACTTCACAGTTACGTGCCGATAATCTATAATTTCCCGTTTCTATTACTTAATCCTGAACTGTATATGTTATTTTTCTCGCATCTCGCTAATGATCTGGGACGATTAACAATAACTTTTTGCTTTGGATTGATATATTTTCGAAGTAAAATCTTGGTAGCAGCCTTCAATGCTATAGATTTCAACGATATGCCTCGACATAGATCAGCAGTGAATAAATTTATTCACATGTATGAGACGGTTGCCGATACATTTGAGGATGTTTGTCGTCCTTTGAAAGTACTGGTATGTTCAGTTTTTTTTTTTTATCATGTGGAAATCAGTAAAACGGCAGCCATCGCAATGAGGCATACGGGCGCCCGCTCTACACCTATGCGACACCACCATCTACTACCGATCCACGGCTCCATGATGAGCCTTACCGGCGGAACAGTGGCGTTATCCGCACTAGGATTGCGGAAATCGTGATCACTCCATCGGCAGGGATCAGCGGATAGGAAACGGCCTTTCGCTCCACTTCTGAGCCGCTGCACCATTACTTTCACTTCCAGATTCTATGGTGGTGATCTGGCCAACAGGTAGACTGACTGGAGGAAATGACTGACCCTGTCACTTTCTTCGGCCTTCGAAATAAAGCGACGTTTCGGGACGACAGGTCGACAGGCCGACGGGCCGGTGTATGCCCATACGGGTGCTCCGTAACAGCAGTAAAATGAACATGGATCGCATGATCACCATGTTCATTTTACTAGTAGTAATATTCTTTTAGTTTAACATTAATTATTTGATGCAATAAACAAACCTTGACAATAGTACTTGAGAATATGGAAAAGTTACCGATTCTTTTAATTATTTAATGACTAGCTGTTGCCAGCGGCTTCACCCGCTACAACTCGAAAATTATCCCACGGGAACATAAAATCGGGATAAAAACTATCCTATGTGTTAATCCAGGTTATAAACTATCTGTATACCAAATTTTAGCCAAATCCGTTCAGTGGTTTTTGCGTGAAAGAGTAACAAACATCCATACATCCATACTTACAAACTTTCGCCTTTATAATAGTAGTAGGATAGAAATAATGAGTTGGTAATTATTTATACTTAAGCCCGCGCTGGGATTGTGTCACGGACTAGGATCCACTTCTTCTCACGGAGAGGAGGCTTTAAAGGCAGTAGTATTTAAAGGCTGACACAGATGATGATGATGAATGTATACTTAATTGCAGACTGTTAGCAGCTTAATGTGTACTCTTTTTAAAACGACGAACGAAGTGGTTCGAGTGTTGACAGACATTAAAGAGAATGTAAGTATGTGCCCATCTATCACTGCGATATAAAGGGCAGTCGTCTAATTTTTTTGGTATCGGAATTCGTTTGAACGTATCCCAGTCATATTAGGTAAAATAAAGTGTAAAATAAGGGGGCAGAAAGCAAGATATTCGCGAAAAAACGAATTTTATGACCTCTAACCTTCAATATCATAAGACGCGGATACGATAGCAATTGTGACTTTTGAGACAACATTTAGAACGACATAACAAAGATGTATACCAATTTACAGCTTATTATCTTTCATTCCGAGGTGAAACCCTAATATGACTGGGCTACGTAAACTATTTTGCAGTAAGGGTGCTTATACACGGCGCATGTAACCCGCGCAAGTGCCTCGACATGCTCAAGTTATATGCGCCGTGTACAAGCACCCCACGGGTAGTTTGATCAAGTAGCTTGCGTATGTTACTCGCGCGGGTAACCCGCACCTTTACTTGCGCGGGTTACATGCGCCGTGAACAAGCACCCTAAGTTTTCACTGAAGCTGTCAAAACTGCCATTCGAGTTTCAAATTCATCAATTTTTGTATTCATTCAAGTAATTCAAAAATGATCTCTAAATGTGTGTTCACAAAAATAGCTTGTCATGCGACGGGAACTTGACAATTATATTCTCACCCATAACCAAAATTAAATCATAACATGACATAATATACAAATAAAAATTACTTACCAACAAATGTAAAACACTCCAACTAAAAGGTTGAGACTTTCTTAGTTTTTGCGATAAAGCTATTATCAAACAGACAGGCGAAGGGAATGCGATCCCAAGCGTTTTTATTTGCAATGTATGGAATTGTTTGAATCCAGTCACATAGAAAAGCGAAAGCGATCCTAAAGTCTATGTGACTGGTCGCGGGATTTATTTCCTCACCGGGACCCCGGAACATAAAGGGGTATTGAAGGACACCGTGGATTTTAGTCAGTACAGGTCTGACAGTCCCTTCTGCCCTGCCCGGGGTGGGAGGACTCATTTGATGATTCTACCATGCTAAAAAAAAGTCTATGTGACTGGCTTCAAACAATTCTATACATTACAAACAAAAACGATTCGCTTCGCGTTCGCCACGCCTGTCTGTTTGACAATAGCTTAAGTGATTTTAATTCATTATGCGTATTCTTCTTCTTTCTTTTTCTCTCTTTTTAAAAAACGTTGCCCCACACTAGGAATTTCTCCTGTGTCGTGGGTGAGTTTACAAATATGTATATACGAGTAATATATATAAACTCACATTATTATATTCTTTCATTTTAGGATGCAAATGATTTCGGAATTGTGAAATGGCTGAATACTATTGGACATCCTATTATATTTTTTCTTTTATCTGCGGCAGTTTTGGATCTGACAGCTGACAACATGAGTGATATCCAAGTTAAATGTGTTGAGAAGTCAATACTTTGCACAAGTAGGTATTTAAAAAAAAATATAGTTTTCACGTGTACCGGCTATCTTTTTCATTTGTTTTATCATCAAGAGTTTTTATAGATTACAGATGAGCTAAGTTTGAGACTTTTGCATACTTTAGATAGTCTCAGTCTTCAGAAACTCTTCTAGGCCGAGATAAATATATTTTTAATACGTATTACGACCTTCGTCAAGTATTGTTAAGTTTTTTTTTTTTTGTGGAAATATAATATCGTATAAATATCCAAAGCAATATCGTGATTAATTCATAGAATAAGTCTGATAAGGACTGTCGGACACGTACTGATTAAAATCTACGGTATTTCTTCAATAGCACTTTACGTTCCCGAGGCACACGCCTTAAATTGCCAGCTAGGAAATCGTAGTCATGCTCGGCAAGGTAAAATTTTTCATTTGTTTTTTAACGTCTTAAAGTGAAATAACGTTAAGTAAAGTAACGTCTTAAGTAAATTGTCTGGACTTTAAAAGAGACTGTGACCTCTGAGTTTGTTTCGGATGTTTCTTCTCAGAGTAGTCAGGCACGAAACACCGGCCCCATCTAGTTTAAAAATAGTGTCTTTTTGACGTGTAAAAGAGTTTGCCAAAACCAATTTGCTGACTAAATATCATTTATCATTTAAAGCGTCTGATGTACTAAATCAAACTGTTGCAAGCATAATATCATAATATGTCGCTAGCAATCAGTTTATTTTTTTTATTTATTAGAAATCTTTAATAACACATTTGTTTATACGTGAATTTTTATTATCGACAGAACATTACTCCTCTTTCTGAATATTTTTTACTCTATCGACTAATAGTTTTCACCTTTCTTTCAGATGAACGTGACCGCAGTCGGATGCAAAATTTGTTGCAACTTCTACAAAATCGTCCTCTGTGTTTCACAGTATGTAAAATCAAACTGCTGAGCATTTGTACGATACTTAGCGGAGTGTCATTTTTTGTCTTAAATATTATTGCTATCTTGCAGATTAAGACCTTTTTTGCTTAAACATCTGTATCGTAAAGACTTTATTTGCAAAAACTTATAACCGACTTCCGGGAAAATAGTGAAAAGTGTAATATGTATTGAAAGTCAAACAAATGTTTTTTTAATAAACAATCTCTAATGTTCATTGATTTTTGACGTCTAAATTGTATTATCTATTGCCAATCTATACACTTACAAACAATACATTCGAATGAGATTCATGGTACCTCCTGCTTTTTGGAAGTCGGTTAAAATGGAATTATAAATAGCTGTATGCACTTTCTTTGTATTATTGCATGTCTGATGTCTTGATGGACGTCAGATGATTAGCTAAGAGTGTTGGCAGACAAACAGCTAAATAGTACTTATACGGTTCAAGTATGAAGAGTAATGTTAATGACCTTAAACTGTCCACTCACACTTGAAAATAACGTTTAGCAATACTGTATATTTTTGCAAATAATTTTGAAAAGTGAATGTTATCTTTACTATTTTTTTAGTGTTATGTGGTATTTTTGTTTTATTGTGAGATTATAAATTTCCGAACTATTTTGAAATAATTTATTTTAATGCACAAGTTTTTGACCGCGACTTTACTCGTATTTTCAAGTTTTGTGCAGGTTTACTTTACTTGCTGTATAATTAGTTCCATTTGTGTACTCTATTAAAAGTAATAAATTAATTTAAGTTATTTAGTAAAACTCAGTTAACACAGAAAGCATAATATGTATCTTTCTGCGGTCGTAAAAGAAAACATAGTTACTTCAATGGTCAGCCATTGAAGCATTGTTCAATATCGTAAACACAGTTCCTAAGACATTCCATTGAAAACTGAGAACGACATCGACAAAATTACGAATACAATAAAAATACCTCGAAGTGTACAGTTATTTTCTCCGTGTAGCGCAATCATCATCATCATCATCATCAGCCTATAATGTTCCCACTGCTGGGACACAGGCCTCCTCTCTGTGAGAGGGAGTGGGCCATAATCCACCACGCGGGCCCAGTGCGGGTTGCTAGATGTCACATGTCTTCGGATTTTTGGTTCTAGGACATGCCGGTTTCCTCACGATGTTTCCTTCACCGTTTTTGAGAGCAGTGGTGATGAAATAAATTACACAAAGTAATGCGCCTGGCGGGGTTCGAACACACGACCCGACTCGTAAGTCGGGACCGATACCACTGAGCCACCACTGCCCTCGTGTAGCGCAATAACCGCTCTTATTGTGAAAGCCGTAAAAGGCAGTGTAAGCGAATCAGTGTCAGTTCAGGAGAATGCAATAGCTTCCTTTTATTTTAGTGTTATTGCGGTATCATTCGAGCTTGGACCACCTGCGCTTGGTACAACTTTTGTTACATACGGGGCTTTAAACTGACGAGTATGTTTTCTATTAACATAAGTTATCTAATTATTTCAATTAAATGTAATTCTATTCGTTTGTATTGCCTACTTTGTTAATGTTCGTTTAAGGCTGGTTGCCCACGGAGCGTATAATATTGCGGACAGACACATTCGATTCAGCAAACCGTTCACCGATGACCGATTGATTATTGAACCGTTCGTCGACAGAACAATTTATTTATTGTCCTTTCTCCAACTTTTTTTTTATTCATATTCACCAGTTTCGACGACAAGCCCTTCCAGAGGCAAAGGTTCCAGCGAATGGAGACTCTCTTGTTCCCCATTCGTCGGAACCTTTTTTTAATATTTATGTTACACTATTCCTCGATGACGGCTAAATCGATTTAGATTTTTTTTTTATTTGAAAGTGTAGACTTTACAGATGTTTCCATAGTATTCAGGTCAGGATCTAAAGACGGAATCTTCGAGAATTCCAGTGAAGTCTTCTTTGAATAACAGCAAATCACCGGCGATTGCTGCTATCGCATGTCAATGAATTGTTTACGCAATCACACAATAGTCCGATCAACGAGGATTTTTTTTGTATGAAGACTTTCGAAAAATTCCTCCGGCGCTGAAATTTGGCTTAAGATGAGAGTAGGTGATACAGATTATATGTAGATACACAATAACCCAAATTTTTTTTAGCCGAGAAGTTCTTTTTTTTTACCAAAACATTTAAATTGGTTATGACTCTCTGCGAAAAATTCCTCAGCCTCAAATTCTTTTTGCATTTGTTTAAATGTATTGGATGAAATAGGGAAGTATAAAAATCCGACAAATTTTCGATTTCAGTGTCACTCCAAATTAACTTTTTACAAAAATTTGTTGCATTTTTATACATAACTATTCTAATACAATTTTAAACAAATACAAAAAGAATTTGAGGCTGAGGTTCAGTTTTCATACTTATGTCATCTCGAAAAAAAAAAAGTTGTATTATTGTGCATCAGCTGTAATCAATATCACCTTCTTTCATCATGTGCCAAATTTCAGTGCCGGAGGAATTTTTCGGAACACATTATGCCTCGTTACAATCACGACTACAACATGATAATTACGCCTGTATCTACTAAAAACGCAAAAAAAAAACTAAATGTTCATTTTAAAACTATAGGAACAATTACGGGCCATAACACACTCAATAAACATCTTTTTAACATAGGTGCCACAGACAGTCCCCTTTGCAGGGGATGCCTTGACGCCGAGGAATCAGCCGCCCACGTTATCCTGGAATGCGTGGCCGTGGCCTCTCAACGTGAAGAAATCCTCGGAACAGTGAGGTCGCTCTGCGAAGCCTGTGAAGCTCCCAGGAGGCTTCTGTGCTTTTGGGCGGAGCTAGGCTGGCTCTGTTAGCCAGAATCCCCACGCACAACGGACCGAATGGGAGTCTAAGTGCGGAAAAGGGAGTCCCATCATCATCATCATCATCATTTTAAAACTAATTTTACAGATAAATGCTCTGACGATTGTAAGTCCGTGTTTTGTCAGAAAAAAGCCAGCTCAGAGAGCAGTAGCGGACTACTGCCGCTATGTTCCACGCACTGCGGGATGTAAACTGAGGATTTTTGCAGCATCATCCACAAAGGCTTTGTATCGCTTCTCTTCCGATACATACTCATCTAGTTCTTGTGAGTTTTTTTATAGGATGATGGGTGTGCCAAATTATAACTGCCCAAACTAACGTCATAGGTTCGAACGCAGTCGCAGTTCAGCCGCATTTCTTTGTGTTATTAATTCATCACCACTGCGTTCATAACGGTGAAGGAAAACCAGATGAGGCAACCAAAGCGTCCTCCTGTAACTAAAAATTTGAAGACACAATTATGACATCGCTACTAAAACGCACTTGGGTTGTGTAGTGGATTTCAGCCCACTCCTCACATTACGAGGCCTGTATCCCAGCCGTGCTGTGCTCATTATTATCACTAATATGACTTATGGGTACTTAGGGCTGTTTGTTTGAAGGATATCCAAATGATCCTGTATATCCCGGTTACAGAAGTGTGGTGACATAAACTGCATGTCTTCCAAAGTTTTCCCAACAAGCTACAACATGGGCCTCTGCAAAAAGGGAATTAAAACGTTTCTGGAGGGTCGGCAATACGGCATGCGCCTGGGAAATCCTCCAAAACACCGGGATCTACCGGGATTTTTTAAACAATTCGGTACTGGGTTTTCATCTTGTAGTCGGCAACGCGCAAGTGATACCTCTGTTATTGCCCTCCTATATTTTTTGTTTTTATCGTAGTATTATCTTCACTATAAAATTCACGTGTCTTTCAATAGTTTACATTCTGGGGTCACGGTAATTCGTGAGTCCCGCGACCCCTGCCGGAGTGGCCGGCTTTAGCTCTCCAAATGGGGACCATTTAGAGGTTAACATGGGATATAACATTAGGTAGTTTAAGAGTTACCTTCTTAAAGTCATACTTTCAGTTTACCTAATAAAGTACACTGAAATAAAATGAAGTAATATAATTTCCTCATCACTAAAGACTTTGTCAAACTGACAGGCGATAGCGAACCGAACCGAATCCTGTCATATAGAAAAGCGAAAGCGGTCCGATAGTCTATGTGACAGGCTTCAAACAATTCCATACATTAGAAACAATTACAAACAAAAACGCTATGCCACGCATTCGGTTCGTCTGTCAGTTTGACAAAGGCATAAGTCCTAATTCAAAACGCCTTTTATTCAATTTACTAAACTTTATAAAATTCTAAATGTCACAATTGATAATAGCTTAGTTAAAATTTAAATATTTGGAGCCCGATGATACTCGTACAATGGGGCGCTTTTAACTATGGAGTAACGAGGAACGAAGAACAATACCCGCTATATATGACGATACAACATATTCCGCTACATAACTTTGGGATTGAATTTGGCTCAACTATGTACAAGTAACGTCTTTCTCTCGTATAGGCAGGAACTATTATAGGTACTTGCCTGTGGTTTTGTTTGTGTTTTAGAGTTTAGTAATTATCTATTATCGTATAGAAAATCGTAGTTTTAGGATATACGGGACCTAAAAAGTGAAGTAAAATGCAAAGTAGCCAAATCTCATCTATGGCTGCAATTCATTTATTTCATTGATTTCATGTACCCGAATTATTTTTCTTCTACCTTTGACATAGACGATATTCACAATTTTTCCTTTACAAAGCTTGCCGCTAACGTAACGGCGGATTCAAGATAGGAGAACGCTATATGCCAAGGGCTCACTTCAGAGCCTGTAGCCAAACGGCAAGCGACAATCGTTAATGTTCAGCAGTCGCTAATACATTTTCAACTTTATACCCCATCGCATAAAGTTGAAAATATAGGTAGTAAGACTGCTGAGCGATAGCGAACAAAAAAAATGAAAACGATCTGTAATCTTTGATAGATTTTCAACTTTATGCAATGGGGTATAAATTTAAAAATGTATTAGCGACTGCTGAACGTTAGCGAATGTCGCTTGCCATTTGGCTATAGAGCCTGAACGCACGTTGCGGTTTTGCATAATTCTACGGGCATCACCTAGTGCCAGTTACTCACTGTCCTTCAGTGTCCGTCACCATCATACCATTACTTCATTTCTTTACTGTTGGGGTCTTTGTCCTCGTCCTGCATACGTGCGTCGTCGAAACCGCAGTATGGGCCTCACTGCGCTCGGAACTCGTTTCGCCTACCTTCGTCATACATACGAAGGTAGGTGAAACGTGACCATTAAATATTGCACAGGTTTTGCAATCGTAGCATTCCTTGATTTTTTAACCGACTTCAAAAAAAGTAGGTTCTCAGCTCGACCTGTATGTATACTATGTATGAATGTGTGTTTGTCCGCGATTATCTTGCGTTTGGCTGAACGGATTTTGTTCCGGTTTTCAGGAAAGTGTTCATTGCATTCTGGAAAAGGTTTTAATGTAAATAACAGTAATAGATATCTCGTAAAGTTGCCCGCATAGATCCGTTTTTGTTGCTTACCCCGCGCAATGTTGAACCGACCATTTGGGCGTTAATAACCGGTTTTTTGAACCAATTCCAAATGGTCAACATTACATGGTTTACTAGGATTTTAAATATTCAAAGACGCCGAATATGAAAATTTTTGTTGAATATCTCAACTAAAAATGAAAAAGTTTTTGAAAAAAAAAACTGTAAAATAACTTTTCTTTCGGAAATCGGTGGCCATAGTCAATGAAATAAAGAACAAAGCCACCGACTTCCGGTGGTGGACAGTTTTGAAGTCGGTTCTCATTTATTTTCCTTGACAACTTCAGTAGTTAGACTCAAGATTTTTATAATGAACACGTTGTTTCTCTCTTAGGATTTAAATTAATCCCTTGTCACCGTCATGTCAAGCACATTTAATATACGTACTTTTCTTTTACCACAACTCTTCCTCCTATAAATCTCTCAAAAGTATAGTAGCATCAACGTCATCATCATGAGCGTTTATTCATCCACTGATGGACATCACTACCTCTTCCAATGTTAAAAATTGCAGAAGATCTAATTTTATCCATCAAATTAACGTCAAAGTCCCTATATAATATTCGTCACAAAAAACATAAAAACTCGTGATAGGGCCTCCGTTGCTCTATCCATCTTACTGTTCACTTATACAACATTATTTTTAGTATATGCGAAACCTGAATATAGCTTGTTCAGAATCAGTAACTGATTCGATTCCAATAATTTTTACACCATGTTATATTTTTTTTTCCAAAAATATTTTAATTAAATTTTATTACCAGTTAATTACAATACAATCACCGTACGGTTAGGTACCTATTGCCAAACTATTATCACGAGTGTATAACACAGTAGACGCGGTTTACGCAGGTGTACCGCGAAATATGCATGTTTTTGAACGGACAACCAGGTAATATACAAGCTTATAACTTTGTGATTTTTTATGATACGGTTGTAAAATTTTGTACATAGATTCTTTACACAAAAATATTGGATAGGTGTATCGGGTTTCGCATAAACAAAAAATAATGTTGTATACGGACAATATTTTCTCAAAGAGCTTATAGACATGCTGTTGGTATATGTGTACATTTAGGTCGGCCACATACATCAGTTTTCCTGATCAGGAATCCTGATCCGTTTTCTATCCGAACACAGTGAATTCATACAAGTGTGTGTGCATGTTTTGTGTGTGTTGTTCACATTTCATTCATCGTTTCGAATTCCAAACGGAAAAAAAAAACTGTTGTATGTGGCCGCCCTTAATATTGGCAACACTTTTTGTTTTTCTCTTGTGTCATCATATTTTACTCTATGGTTGTTCTGTAATGGCGTGACGATGGCTGATACTAAGTATTTTAAGTTTATTGTAACACGGCTGTAACTGTTCTTGAGATATAAATAAATAGGTGATACTAAAACAAGACAGTGTGAACTAATTATTTTAACACATGTAACATAATTATCAGTTACTGTTAAATAGAGGAACAGAGGGAGAGCTAATAAAGAAATACTACTATCAGCACTCTCACGTATTTGATCTCTATATATTTTAATGAAAAACAGGTATTACACATTGCTTTTTAATCTAGTTTAGTGTTAATTTTTCTGTACAAGTAGATTAGATTAGCAGGTGCATACATTTACCAATACTGTAGGAATCATGCCGCAAGCCTTATCATACTTTTGTTTAAAACATTACTTATAGTTAAAATACATTATAACAATTCATAGTTTAATTAAGGTGCCTACAATTGTACTGATTTAAAAAAAAAAGAGTCAGGACAGTTCCTTAAATAAAATATAAACTAGTTCAAACAAAAAAAAAACATTTTTCATTACCTACCTATCATGTGATCACAATGTGGTCAAGTTGTGTCGACCTTTCTAAAGGGTTGTAAGTTCGCCACAAAATTATATCCCCACGAAAAAAAGTATGTCTAAATAAGCCAAAGTTTTTTGTTGTTTTTTTTTTTTTAATTTGTTTTTTGTAAATTCCCCACTACTTTTTCCTCACGGATAGCAGAACAAAGAATAAAATTCAGCACAAACCTACCGAAAACGAGGACACAATGTGGAATATGAACAGAAAGTACTAGGAGAGCAGGATCAATACTTTTTTTCGGTGGGATATATTATCAATATTTTTTTTCGTAGCGAAGGAGCTACATAAGCTACCGCCCGTCACATTCGACCACGTAGATGTCACCAGGCTGCTGAAGGATATTACATCTCTCAAGTCAAGCCTGGCCGAAGTACAGTGTAAGTTGGAGAAGTCAGAAGATACCATCCAAGAACTACGTGCCGAGATGGTGTTGCTACGCAGTACTGTTTCGGAAAGTAGGTCAAATGACGGAGTCAACGTACACAAGAGTCACGGTGCAAATACATTACAAAATGCATCCGTCAGCAGTTTTGCATCGGCGAAATTGGATTCGTCGGCGATTGCAAATGTCGAGGGCGATGCACCGAGCCCCGCCGCCCCCTGCCCCTCTGCAGAGAACACGACCCGCGTAGCTATGTCGACCCCCAAACTAGCTTACGCCGCAATTGCTGCCTCAAGCAAGAAAGGGGGAAAGCAGAACCGTCGCCATGAAATCCTTCCGAGGAATCCGACACAGCCCTGTTGAGCGAAGCAAGAGTGTGATGAGGATGGTTTCATCAAAGTTCAGAAGAAGAAGAAGAAGCCTACTTGTCGCAATCAATGCGGTACTGGACTGACAGGACCAAATATGCTGCTACGTCCAGCGATACCCACGACGTTGCTGTATGTGTCCCGATTACACCACTCCACGAAGGTTGAGGAGATCGTGGAGTATGTGAAAGTGAAGACCAACTGGACCTTGAGGGTCGTTAAGTTGGAGCCGCGTAATATTACCAGCTTCAACTCATTTGTGGTGCGGGTCCCAACACAGCATCTCGACACGTACCTCAAGGCGGAGTTTTGGCCGAAGGGTGTAGTCTACCGACGTTTTCGCGGCAGGCTACGCGACACCGAGCAGTGTAACACGACACCGTCACTTCGTGTGCCGTAGTTTTAAGTTATTGTCATGTTTTATGTATTAGTATATTGTTTATTTTTAATTTTTATTTTTGTATTGTATTTTATATGGGCCATGGATGCCTGCAATAAATGGAATAATAATAAATAAATGGAATAATAATAATTTTGTGGCGAACTTACAACAAACCTTTCTTTAACGCGTTTAAAAAAAATATATATTTTATACGATATACGATATTTACTATTTTTCCTTTGCAAAGCTTGCCGCTAACGTAACGGCGGATTCAAGTTTAGGAGAACGCTATATGAGAAGGGCTCACTTCAGAGCCTGTAGCCAAACGGCAAGCGTTAATGTTCAGCAGTCGCTAATACATTTTCAACTTTATACCCCATCGCATAAAGTTGAAAATATAGGTAGTAAGACTGCTGTGCGATAGCGAACAAAACAAATGAAAATGTAACCGCCTTCAAAAACAACCACAAAAAAGTGTAAAATAATCTACAAAATAACTTTTCTTTCGGAAGTCGGTGCCTTGGTTTTTTTTCTTTTCATTGTCTTTTTACATAAAAAAAAGATTCCGACGAATTGAGAACCTCGTCCTTTTTTTGAAGTCGGTTAAAAACGATCTTTGATAGATTTTCAACTTTATGCAATGGGGTATTTTCAAAATGTATTAGCGACTGCTGAACGTTAGCGAATGTCGCTTGCCATTTGGCTATAGAGCCTGAACGCACGTTGCGGTTTTCATCAACACGTGCCAGTTACTCACTGTCCTTCAGTGTCCGTCACCATCATACCATTACTTCATTTCTTTACTGTTGGGGTCTTTATCCTCGTCCTGCATACGTGCGTCGTCGAAACCGCAGTATGGGCCTCACTGCGCTCGGAACTCGTTTCGCCTACCTTCGTATGTATGCGTTGGCGGTGAAACGAGACCATTAAATATTGCACAGGTTTTGCAATCGTAGCATTCCTTGATTTTTTAACCGACTTCAGAAAAAGTAGGTTCTCAGCTCGACCTGTGTGTATACTATGTATGAATGTGTGTTTGTCCGCGATTATCTTGCGTTTGGCTGAACGGCTTCTGTTCCGGTTTTCAGGAAAGTGTTCATTGCATTCTGGAAAAGGTTTTAATATAAATAACACTAATAGATATCTCGTAAAGTTGCCCGCATAGATCCGTTTTTGTTGCTTACTAGGATTTTAAATTTTCAAAGACGCCGGTTATGAAGATTTTTGTTGAATATCTCAACTAAAAATGAAAATGTTTTTGAAAAAAAAAAATTTCTTTCGGAAATCGGTGGCCATAGTCAATGAAATAAAGAACAAAGCCACCGACTTCCGGTGGTGGACAGTTTTGAAGCCGGTTCTCATTATTTTCAAAAAGTTTTATTTTTCTTAACAACTTCAGTAGTTAGATCCATTGGGTCTCTGTGACACTCAAGTTATTTATAATGAACACGTTGTTTCTCTCTTAGGATTTAAATTAATCCCTTGTCACCGTTATGTCAGCAAGAACATTTAATATTACGTACTTTTCTTTTACCACACCTCTTCCTCCTATAAATCTCTCAAAAGTATAGTAGCATCAACGTCATCATCATGAGCCGGTATTCATCCACTGATGGATATCACTACCTCTTCCAATGTAAAAAATTGCAGAAGATCAAATTTTATCC
Source organism: Agrotis clavis (assembly GCA_954870645.1). Classification (NCBI taxonomy): domain Eukaryota; kingdom Metazoa; phylum Arthropoda; class Insecta; order Lepidoptera; family Noctuidae; genus Agrotis; species Agrotis clavis. The sequence continues at coordinate 23,606,299 of OX940927.1, read as the reverse complement.
ATCAAATTAACGTCAAAGTCCCTATATAATATTCGTCACAAAAAACATAAAAACTCGTGATAGGGCCTCCGTTGCTCTATCCATCTTACTGTTCACTTATACAACATTATTTTTAGTATATGCGAAACCTGAATATAGCTTGTTCAGAATCAGTAACTGATTCGATTCCAATAATTTTTACACCATGTTATATTTTTTTTTCCAAAAATATTTTAATTAAATTTTATTACCAGTTAATTACAATACAATCACCGTACGGTTAGGTACCTATTGCCAAACTATTATCACGAGTGTATAACACAGTAGACGCGGTTTACGCAGGTGTACCGCGAAATATGCATGTTTTTGAACGGACAACCAGGTAATATACAAGCTTATAACTTTGTGATTTTTTATGATACGGTTGTAAAATTTTGTACATAGATTCTTTACACAAAAATATTGGATAGGTGTATCGGGTTTCGCATAAACAAAAAATAATGTTGTATACGGACAATATTTTCTCAAAGAGCTTATAGACATGCTGTTGGTATATGTGTACATTTAGGTCGGCCACATACATCAGTTTTCCTGATCAGGAATCCTGATCCGTTTTCTATCCGAACACAGTGAATTCATACAAGTGTGTGTGCATGTTTTGTGTGTGTTGTTCACATTTCATTCATCGTTTCGAATTCCAAACGGAAAAAAAAAACTGTTGTATGTGGCCGCCCTTAATATTGGCAACACTTTTTGTTTTTCTCTTGTGTCATCATATTTTACTCTATGGTTGTTCTGTAATGGCGTGACGATGGCTGATACTAAGTATTTTAAGTTTATTGTAACACGGCTGTAACTGTTCTTGAGATATAAATAAATAGGTGATACTAAAACAAGACAGTGTGAACTAATTATTTTAACACATGTAACATAATTATCAGTTACTGTTAAATAGAGGAACAGAGGGAGAGCTAATAAAGAAATACTACTATCAGCACTCTCACGTATTTGATCTCTATATATTTTAATGAAAAACAGGTATTACACATTGCTTTTTAATCTAGTTTAGTGTTAATTTTTCTGTACAAGTAGATTAGATTAGCAGGTGCATACATTTACCAATACTGTAGGAATCATGCCGCAAGCCTTATCATCATACTTTTGTTTAAAACATTACTTATAGTTAAAATACATTATAACAATTCATAGTTTAATTAAGGTGCCTACAATTGTACTGATTTAAAAAAAAAAAGAGTCAGGACAGTTCCTTAAATAAAATATAAATTAGTTCAAACAAAAAAAAACATTTTTCATTACCTACCTATCATGTGATCACAATGTGGTCAAGTTGTGTCGACCTTTCTAAAGGGTTGTAAGTTCGCCACAAAATTATATCCCCACGAAAATAGGTATGTCTAAATAAGCCAAAGTTTTTTGTTGTTTTTTTTTTTAAATTAGATTTTTGTAAATTCCCCACTACTTTTTCCTCACGGATAGCAGAACAAAGAATAAAATTCAGCACAAAACTACCGAAAACGAGGACACAATGTGGAATATGAACAGAAAGTACTAGGAGAGCAGGATCAATACTTTTTTTCGGTGGGATATAATTTTGTGGCGAACTTACAACAAACCTTTCTTTAACACGTTTAAAAAAAAAAAAAAACTGTTATACCTACAGAAAAAGTGGTAACCTCGACGTCACTTAAGTTTTTTATCTACGAATAATAACTTTTTATCTGCATAATCGCGATACAATTGATGAATAAGAAAGAAAAACAGCTCAGTATCAGTTGCACACTAAATGGTTCAAGTCGATAAATTGTGAAGCGCAGAGGACGGTGCTGTAATAGTAGTATCAGGTCCTGTAGTCCAGAACGGGTTCGCTCATCTGAAAGATAATAATTTTATTTCGGTTCATAATTTAAAAGTCTATTTATTTATTATTTATTCATTTAGGATCTCTCCAACAAAGAACGTCTACACAAAATGACACAGTGGATTATTTTGTGTACGTGCTCCTTCACTTATAAGAGACCCCGCATACACATTTATCTAGGTGTAAACAAAGTTATACAAAGATAAGCATAGTAAAATGAGATTAAAAACAGAAAAAAAAAACATTTTCATGAATGAAACCTAACAAAATTATATTATGGTTTATTATTATAGGTAATATAAAAATAGATGAGAATAGAAAATAACAGAAATAGGTACTAGAAAAAATGAATACTAAAGCTTGATAATCTACTTACTCGAGCAACTTGTCATTTTCTTAACACAAATAACTTTGATATCGCTTATGACATCAGCTGTGAAATCCAACACAATGGCACCGGCGAAGAATAAAGTCATGGGTTGGCCTAGAACAACGGCCACCCAGTCAAAATTTGACACGGCGATGGTACCCTGGAACAAACATAATACCCTTATAATATACGAGTAAGTTAGTAAGTTTATTTTAGGAATTTACATTTTTGTATAGCCACTATGAGAAATCTTAGTGTCGAATGTGTTTCTATCGCTATAATAACTGCAGCGAAACACAATGATTCCCAATGTCTACCACCAGCCTGTCCCCTACTAGTGGACAATGAAACGATCCGAAAATAATTGTGTAATTAAAAACAAATGCATCGAGGCTATGATTACTGAAATAATATTAATAAATGGTGTGACTGGTTTACTATTCGTGGAAAAATAAAATACTAGCTTTGTTTGTTACCTTGGAACAACAGTAATTATGTATTACTGATTATTTATTATGCTGACTGTCCTTCGAAAGCGTATTAAATAAGTAATATAAGACTATTTTGAATGGGTATAATTCTGAAGGTGAATTAGTAATCACTATGACAGAAAATTGTGTTGGTACTCTCCAGTTATAGTGGCCAAAAGAAATTTATGTTTAGCAAAGTTATGGCACTGTCCACCAACGAAGTCAAGGACATCGGAAATCATTGTAACTGGATTCCATTGCTCTTCGTGAAAAGTATAGATGGCGACTAGTGTCGACGTATCAAATTGAGTCTTATTATTACAATAAAATTGGAAGGTGACCTTTGGCATCGTATAATCTATACTAATATTCTATAATAAACAAGTTTAAGATTCTATGGTTGCTACAGACATGCAGCTTAATATAGGTACTAGCCAGGCAAGGTCTACTTACATATTGTCTCAAAATTGTCAATCTCAAGTACGACTCGAACACAGTTTTGACAAAAGCAAACGATAAACTGATAAAAGTCTGAAAAAAAAAAACAACATCCTTTTTAATAAAGCATTATTTAAAAACTTTTGAAACAAATAATCAAGCTAGTTTTGTACATACCAACAACTTCAAATGTTTCCTAAGATCCTTGAAAGTATCGATAATAGTCTCATACATTTGAATTAACTTGTTAACACTAGATCTACTCCGAAGTGAATCATTAAAATCGGTTGTCGCTAAAGCCGTTAGTAGAATTTTTGTACGATAATATAGCAAGCCAAAGCACATAAGCATTGCTAGTTTGACAATATCGTTAGCGAAAAAGAAATAATATAGAATGTATATTTCCGCCGATTCAAACATGTATAACAAACCTGGGACTACAAAGAAGAATGAAAGTAAAGAAGCCACCCTAAATCCAATTGCAAAGCAAATGCCTAATGTAAAAAATAATTCTAATCTTCGGTACTCTTTCTTTGCAACCGGAAAGTTATCAATCGTATGAATATATCTATAGTATGAATTCATGTAATCTTCTTTCAAAACAATTGACGCTAAGACGCTAAACACATATTCTATGCAGGTCAAATATTTGTGAAACGCAACAGTAGAGTACGTTTCAATGTACACAAACAAAATGCAGATAAAGGTAGCTATTATCACAGGATATATTTGTAAAAGTAGATTTATGAAGTGGGATGACGATTGAAAGTTTTGTCTGAATCCGAACGCAAAACGGTAGTACATTATAGTTTTTATATTACACACTGGCTGGTTTCCGATCATGCTTTTCTTTTTTCTGTGTTTGGTCGTTATATTCATGTAAAACCACTGAGGCACTTCTCTGCACTAGGCTTACAGAATTGTGTAGTGGTATATCGAAAAACCTCTAATACATCATTTAGATCTATATCATGAGTCTATTTCGGAATGATTTATGAATATTAAACTTAAAAATACAACTAGTGCTATCTCTTCAATAATTATACCTGTATAAGTACAGACGCCAGCACATCAACTTAGCTCATTCTGTCTAATTTCTTTAATCGATTTTAAACCTTATTACAATAGTGAAAGATTAATATTCGATTGGTATTTGACAGGTTCGGGCAGGTTGACCTGTATAATGTTGTGCATTAAGTTTAATAAATAAATAAAACTAAAAAACGTGTGAACTGCCGCGGTACAGCTATTGCATAGCATTTTTTTATCAACTTGATGCATTTTTTTTAGCTGTGGTCAACCACGTCAATCAAGTGAGACGTCAAGAAAAATAAACACCGTGACGAAGTCTGCTGAACTGAAACGACGTTAGACGATGTGGGGTGTTAGATTTATTTACGTTATGGAATTTCTTGATTCGGTCGCCGCGCTCAGAGCCCGCGATAAAAGCTATGCATTATCTTAAAAACAATATTTGTGACTAATATACGATTAATATCTTCTGTTGTCACATAGCGGAAGCAGTCGATTACGGTCAGCTCAGACCGAGACGTGACGCTGCGCGCACTTTTCAATAGAGTTATTCAAAATTTTTTTTTTTTTTTTTTTTTTTTTTTTTTTTTTCTTGTGTTTACTGCCATCTGTCTCCCTTATGGGACATTCATCAGTATATTGGTTGGTGCTAAAGCTGACGAGCTCGGTATGTGACCTATGCCACATCCTCATTGTTGAGACAGTATAATTATGTCGGAGCCACCGGTATTGTTCCGTCAGATTCAGGCATCACGTGGGCAGTTTGGGTCTCGTGCAATGAAAATACACTGGGTGCGGTTCACTTGGTTATTTTAATTTTAAATCACAAGTTAAATCAAACACAATTTAATTTAATCACTCACTACACTTATACTGGGCACAACGAATCGAGTACAGTTTCGGGATGTCTTCACACTGCTGCGGTCAGGCACTGAATGCGCTCCTCGCAGTCCCGATGAAACATCACGACTCTGTATAAGCGCACGCAGACCACGTGATACTCAAAATGGCGCGCTTACGATTCGTTTGCTGTCCGTACTATTGACCGGATCCGACACGGCCATCCTGCGATTCACACGTCCTCGTGTGATCTTCTTCTTCTTCTTCTTCATCCTCTTTCAACCACCTCAGTGTAGGCCTCCTTCAACTCTTTTCACTCGTCCACGTGTAATAATCACTCTGAAACACAAAATAGTCCACGACAGAATACTGTTCCACTCGGTCATTCCTGACCAAACTCTATATTCAGTTCTTTGCTGAAAATAAGGGAATTTCAGAACTCCACTGTACCATTAAAACCAATACTCTTTAACTAAATCAAACATTGGGAATAGCCAATTGAAAATACATCAATCACTACCCTAGGCCACTAACAAATACCCTAGGCCACCAACAACTATCCTGGGCCACCATGAACTACCCTGGGCCACCAACAACTACCCTGGGCCATGTACCACAGTCGTTCGAATCTACTTTCACAACTCTATTGCAAAAACTACCAATTTTCCAGTGACCTTCGCCTGTCGAGTAAAACTTCTAACGCCACGGCTCTCTAGCCGACCAGCAATCACATTGCTTTCACACATCCAACTCATGGATCAGAACTTATGTGCGCATCCACCACGCGGATCGCCCGTGTGCATCACTCGCTGACTACACACTATGGTCTCTCAAGACCCCAACCTCCGCCAGAGCCACCCGCGCACCGCGCATCCATGGACACCAGGATGTCAATAAGATACGGACTACGGCTACGAAACAGCTACTGGTACGGTCGAAAACAATACGGCCGATAGACCGTTTTACTCAACCTCTCACCACAACTTAATCAGAATCTACGGTAACTTCGACTGGTACATGACCCGTTGGCATATTGTTTGTAGGTACACTTAGAGTTCAAGGGGTTTCAATGTGTAACGGTCACCATCCCAAAATCTTTATCACTCTAAACAAACCCTTGAACTTTGGATCTAACTAAGACTGATCGGAAATCCCAGAGCATTCAAGTACCTTTGCAATTGTATTATCACAATGCAGCAATATGATAATCAAAACAGCAGGAATCAAATTCGTGGCCTGTGGCTAACACTAGCCCCAATAACAAACCTCCGTTTGTTTCACACCGTTCACCATGAACGCACAATACACGACCTCCGCCAGTGCCATCCGCACACCGCGCTTCCATGGACACCGAGATGTCAATAAGATACGGATTACGGCTACGAAATAGCTACTGGTACGGTCCGACCAGCCGACCTAAGATTCCACACTATCATCCAACTCAACATCTCTACTACAAAATGGTACTTGAACCTCAGGCATTCTCCCCAAATCCACAGCACTTAACCAGCACTATGCATCACTACTTACGAAGTAGTGTAAATCACTGAAGTACTTAACCAGTTCTTAACATTGTAGCGCTTAACCAGCGTTACAAATCCTATCACTTAGACAGTAATAATAAAAAAGAGCTTAACCAGCGATATTAACTCACTAACGCTTAACCAGCGATAGTGAACATAAAGAACACAAGGCACCAGAGGCGTAAGAAAAAATGAAACGATTTACCTGTGTTGGAACGTGTCTGATGGTGGTTGCACGATGCAGACATCGACGCGTCGCACCGCGCCTTGGACTGGTCCGTTGCCACTGCCGCCACTACTGCTCGTACAGCGCACGGCTATGTGACCTGGCTTGCCACATTTGAAGCACACCAAGGTCTTCGATGCCGGCTGCTGCGTCACTTGACTTGATGCTGTAGGTCTTCCCTTCGTATCCGTCGCCTTACTTCTGCACTCAATACGCTTATGGGCGTTTTAGCACAGTTATAACACTTAATTGACGTTATTTTTCCTCGCTTGGTGTCACTTGTTTTCGATGATTCACAGATAGTGTTCATTTTTCGCATCAGATATGAAACGACTGGCGAACGTGGGTAATGTTTCTTTATCACTTGGTTTTTCACCACTCATTTTTTTTTTATGAGGGTACCCGCCTTTGCGAAATAAATCTTGTAAAAAGTACCTTAAATTCCTTTGTAGGCTATTTGAGATAGCCAGGTTGATGCTTCACCTTTAGCGCCTTGCTCAGCGTCAAAATAAGCTGGCATCCCTCCACTGCACATCCGTTAAAACACAAGTCGGTGGTGGCGCACCACGACCGCGCATCGGAATCCGGTTTGTCGGGGTCGAATTCCGGCAATAAAAACTTGTTTTTCACTGGCTGCGTTTTCAAAGTTTGCTGGTTTTGCATTTCAAAAAGTAACTAACTTCCACTGATTGTTATTGTCACTGTTCCCGCGTGTAATTTCATTAGCACGATTTGATCCCAATTCTGATGTCGGAGCCACCGGTATTGTTCCGTCAGATTCAGGCATCACGTGGGCAGTTTGGGTCTCGTGCAATGAAAATACACTGGGTGCGGTTCACTTGGTTATTTTAATTTTAAATCACAAGTTAAATCAAACACAATTTAATTTAATCACTCACTACACTTATACTGGGCACAACGAATCGAGTACAGTTTCGGGATGTCTTCACACTGCTGCGGTCAGGCACTGAATGCGCTCCTCGCAGTCCCGATGAAACATCACGACTCTGTATAAGCGCACGCAGACCACGTGATACTCAAAATGGCGCGCTTACGATTCGTTTGCTGTCCGTACTATTGACCGGATCCGACAATTATATTTACTGTGGTTGGACTAAGTCTTGAGGTATTTTGCGCTTTAATCGTCGCGCTTTGTTATGATTCTCCATTAGAATCCGAGCGAGAATATTTGGATGTTCCTTGATACGTTCTTTATAGGACTTGGTATGGCGTACAATTTCCTGCTTCACAGTGGGCACTCCCAAGTCACGGTGTAGTAGTTCGTTGGGTACAAACCAGGGTGCGTTTGTTAACATGCGCAGTGTCTTATTTTGGAACCTCTGTAGGATTTCTAGGTTTGAGTGAGATGCAGTGCCCCATAATTGAATCCCATACGTCCAGATGGGCTTCAGTATTGTCTTATACAATAGTATTTTGTTCTCAAGAGATAGTTGTGACTTTCGCCCAATGAGCCAGTAGAGTTTTCTTGTTTTAATACCAAGTTGCTTCCTTTTAGTGAAGATATGCTTTTGCCAGGTAAGTCTTTTGTCTAAATACAACCCAAGATATTTCACATGGTCCGCCTGTGGAACTTCAATGTTGTTTAATGTGACTGGAGGACAAGATCCTCTTCTTAGGGTAAACGTTACGTTGACTGATTTTGTTTCGTTTGCTTTTATCCGCCACTTTTTAAGCCAGTGTGATATGTCGTTTAGTCCTTCTTGGAGTATTTGTGAAGCAGTTTTTGGATCACTATGCGCCGCTAGTATGGCGGTATCATCAGCAAAGGTTCCAGTAGTTAGGGAATCAGATGTCGGCAAGTCTGCAGTGAACAGTACGTAGAGTATAGGACCTAGTACGCTACCCTGTGGCACTCCTGCCTTTATGGGACAAAGATCAGAAAGTGCTTCTCCATTTTGTACTATGAAATGGCGCTGCTGTAGGAATGATTTTAGTATTCCGTACAGGTGATCTGGTAGAGCTTTTTTTAATTTAAATAGCAATCCTTCATGCCAAACGCGGTCGAACGCCTGAGATATGTCCAAGAAAGCACTGGCACAGTAAGATTTTGCCTCCAGTGATTCCATGATCTTATTTGTTAGTCTATGTACTTGATCGACAGTGGCATGTTTACTGCGAAACCCGAACTGATGGTCTGGAATGATTTTCTTTTCTTTGAGTATAGGTAGGATTTTTTGCAGCAGAAGAGATTCGTATATTTTAGATGGAATAGGTAGCAGGCTAATGGGTCTGTACGATTTTGCCTCCTCAGGTTGTTTGTCTGGTTTCAGTAGCATTATAATAAGTGCGACCTTCCATTCTAGGGGAAAGAATTGCAGTCTGGTCATGGCATTAAATAATGATGTAAGAAAAGTTATGCCAGATTCGGGCAGTTCCTGTAACATGCGGTTTGTAATCAGGTCGTACCCTGGTGACTTTTTTGGGTTTAATTTTGATATTATTCGGGCAACTTCTGTCTTTGAAAATTTAAAGGTCAATTCTTCTGCATTTTCACTACCGTCTCTCATATCTCTCTCTTCCAAATGGTTGTTAATTTCTGCTGCATCTACTGGAGAGCCTTCATATGGATGAGGCATAAAGACCTTTGTGAGATGTTCTGAGAACGTCTTGGCTTTCTCTTGGTCTGTCCTTGCCCAGGAACCGTCAGACTTTCTTATTGGAGGAGAAACACTTACAGGCCGTTTTAGTCCTCTGGTGGCTTTCCATAAAGAGTAATCTGAGGAAGCAGTAGCATCCAGGCCGGTGAGGTAATTTTGGAATCCGTCATTACGATCCTTGTCTAAAATATGTTTCAGTTGTCTGTTGATGTGATTGAGCTGTTTTTTAACATTAGGGTCTCTGGTTTGTTGCCATTGCCTCCTTATTTTTCTTTTTCGGGTTATTATTTCTAATATGTGTTTTGCTACATAGTTGTCCATACTTCTGTGTGGTAGTGGTGGGGTTGAAGACCAAGCTGCATCTTGTACGCTCTTGTTGAAGTACATAACAGCGGCGGTTATTTCATCTTTAGACTTGAGACTAACCGATTCCTGGAATGCTTTGTTGGTCAGCTCTCGAAATAGTGGCCAGTTAGTAAGTTTGTTGTGCAGAACGCATTTTTTGACGCTTTCTTTGGGAGTTGTGTGTAGTTCCACTATGATTGGAGAGTGGTCTGAGGACAGATCCCAGCAACTCAGGCACGATATATTGTTATTTGCAATTCCTTTACTGACGCAAAAATCGATAATATCTGGGATTTTTCTTGTATCTGTTGGCCAGTAAGTTGGTTGAACAGATGAAATTACGTTCATATTCCTGTTTTGGATGCATTTAAAGAGTTCTCGCCCTCTGGGTAGGACAATCCTGGAACCCCAAAACGTATGCTTCGCATTATAGTCACCTCCTGCAATAAATCTGTCTCCAAGGCATTGAAAATAGTCGTTGAATTCAGATTCCTTAATAGTGAACCTCGGCGGACAGTAAAGAGCCGACACCGTAATGTCACCGATCCAGTCTGTTATTACTACGTTTGTTGCTTGGATATAGTTTCTACAGTAATCTTGTATCACATGGTGCTTGATTTTTGACCTGATGAAAACGGCAGATCCCCCATGTGCTTTGTTGTCTGGGTGGTTAGTGTGGTACATATTGTAGCCTGGTAACCTGAAGTAGCTTTTGGAAGTGAAGTGAGTTTCTGAGATTAATAGAACATCTATGTGATGGATTTTGACGAATACTTTTAACTCTTCAGAGTGTTTTGACAAGCCATTGGCATTCCATATACCCAATTTTAGTTCTGAGAATGTAATGACATTTTTGAGATTAGATCGGTTAACGTTTGGGTCATAATTAGCATTTGGTTCATTAGGGCAACAAGTGTTTCCCTAATGGCTTTGAGTTCGTTGGTTTTTTGGTTTTCATCTTCAATATTAACTGTTGAGGTCATAGGTTGTTTGGGAGGTTCTTTTGTGGCTAGTGCATACGATTTCCTGTTGTTTGTTGTTTTATTTGAAGGCTCTTGATCAACACTCGTATTTCTGGGGTTTCTTCTGTGTTGAGTGATGGGAGGAGGATATCGGATTTTCAACAGCTCCTTATAGACTGTGCAGCCTTTGTAATTAGCTGGGTGGTTTCCCTCGCAGAGGACACATTTAACCTGGTTCGATTAGTTATTCAAAATGTAACTCTATTTTAAAAGACAAAAGATACACCTTTCGCAACGCAGCTCGACGCCGCGCTGCGCAGCGCGGCGCCGCGCACGTCGTTCAAAATCTGACTTTGTTTACTACAAGAAAAGATACAAATTTGAAGTATCGTTGCGTCACGTCGCTTCGCGTCGCGTCTCGGTGTGAACTGACGCTTAGAAGCAGACTTATATGTTTGTGCCACGTGCTAATAGAGGGCGTGAAATTAACTACTTGCGCTTTCAGACACAAGAGGCACTGTTTTATGAACGAGTGTAAAATGAATTAAGTTTTAGAAATTTGTCGTAGTGGGCTTTCGATAATTCGGTTATCGATTTGTAACAGACGAAACTGATATAAATGAATAAATCATTAAAATCAGCTGCGCCGCATACCACTTTCATAAATTTGGTTCGATAGTACAGTACAACAAAGCAAAGTGCAACAGTTAGTTTCCTTAGATAAAGAGCACTTTTTATCGTAATAAAATCATCAAATGATGCTATGGGCAGAGCAGGAGGGACTGCTAGACTCGTACCAACTAAAATCCACGGTGTCCTTCAATACCTTTACGTTCGGGGGTCACGGTAATTCGTTCGTCCCACAACCCCGGCAGGATTGGCCCTCTAGAGGGTTGACATTGTGCTGATACTCTTTGAGGTGCGCGTAGAACACAACCCGCCGTCGATCCAGGCATGATCCATGGTCAGACATTACTCCCCGCCCGCATGCGGTAGTGACCGGGGATCGTCTAGCGACGTCCGTCGTGAGGAAACGGCGGTGCTCTGCCCAAGTGGGGCAGTCCTGCACCGTATGCTCCACCGTGACCTCCGGGCAATCCTCGCAGTGGTGACACCCAGGAGTTTCTTCTCTTCTTATCCAACACAGGTACCTCCCTGTAATTTATTATAGGAGATTTCAATGAAACGACGTGCTCGATATTTTGCTTTTACGGAAGTAACTTTATTCTCTTGTTTCTCGTTGACCATAGAGATACTATTCACTTATATGGCCTTTAGGCTAACATATTTTGAGTACATACTAACACCCCCACTCTCAAAATACAAACCTAAACATCCCTGGTAACATCTAAATGAATAAAGCTGTACTACCAATGTAAACAATAACATTATAGCTATATCACATACTACAGATCGTATTCCTTTGTAACAAGTCTAGTACCAAAACTAATGTTATTGTCTTTAACATATTTTGAACACCTATCACAATATTTCCACTTTTTGGAGCATCTACAAGCTCTTACACCATTATCACTGAAGCACTGTAAATCTTCTGAATGTTTTAGAGCTTTCTCCAACCTTAAATCAATTACACATCTTTAAGAAGTCATACCTTTCTGGTTTCTTCCTTACTCTATGTGGTAATGCAAATAAATCATCTGACAGATAACTGTCCCCCACTGAATCTGGATTTTTATCTTCAACTTGAAAAGATACAACTAAAGGACTCTTCCCTTTACAACAAGTCACACATGTACTCTTACTTGTCAATGCCTTCTGATCCATGTTGAGACTTTCTACTGCATCTTGCATTTTATTAAAGTAGGATCTTTTAACATGTCTCAGCCTACGATGCCACATCTCACTAGACACCACTGCTGAGGCTGACATATGCACAGGCATATTAAGTTTGTACACACCATTTACTAAAGTAGCTGTTGCAACCAAACATTTCTTTCTATTGTAGATGTCGCAACCTTTAGCTCTGAACTCTACTTTGTTGCCCTTCTTTATAAGCTGACTCACTGACAGAAGGTTTGTTCTCAGACTCGGAACACACATAACCTCTTCCACTGTCACATCAAAATTATATTTATCAGTACAAGTAGTTATTCGTACATCACCGGAACATTTAACTGGAACTTTCTTGTTATTAGCAACAACTATCTCCTTCACGCATTGTTTAAACGACGGATTTGAGATCCAATGTTCGTTTGTTGTCAAATGTACGCTCGCGCCGGAGTCTACGTACCAATCTGATTCACCATAGGAACCACTAAGAAACACTGCACTGAATGCGTTAGTTTGCTTTCGATCCATTTCTTTGGAATTAATCAGGTCTGGACATTTATTACGATAGTGTCCCATTTGTTTACATCTAAAACATTTCACTTTCGACTTTGACAACTGACTGTCATCTTTGCTGCGACTTTTGTCTCTGTCCTCAGAATTCATATTTTTATGTTGGCTACACGGATATCTGCTGTGAAATGTACCAAACGCAGCACTTTTATCACGAACTTCCGATTCCATGTCCAGTAATTTCGATTTAATGGAATCCGTTGTGATGTTCATTCCTGAGTGCTCAATTGCCATTATCATTGGTGCAAATTTCTCAGGCAATCCCGCCAGCAGCAATGAGCCGATCCACTCATCATCAATATTAAAACCAGTTCCCACCAATTTTTGACCCGTCTCCACCAATTGAGTCACATATGAATTCATAGAATCACAGTCTTCAAGTCGTATCGATATAAGATTTCTTAAGAGACTTATCCTTCTCGTAAATCCTGAATCATCATAAAGCGACTTCAATTTATCCCATAGTTCCTTCGTAGATTTCACTTCTTTGATATGAACATAAATGGATGGATCTATTGTTAGGATCAACTTTGCCCTGGTTTTAGCGTCATCTGCAGCCGCAACCGCCGCTTGACCCTTCACTGGCTTGATGCATCCTAGCGTCCCTTCTAACACTAAGAAGTTCTCGGCCGCAAAGCACCACTCGCTATAATTTTCACGTCCTCTTAGCTTAGGCACGTTTACCATATAGCTCGACGCCATTACTGACTTCACCTCGCATAAAAATCGACTGCACAAAACACCAACTCTGTCCTCTTACTGCAACTTTTATAACAGTGTACTTATTATACTGCTGCGAGAACTAGTTCTAGGCCAGAAACGGTCTGCTTGGGCCATAACCTGTAATTTATTATAGGAGATTTCAATGAAACGACGTGCTCGATATTTTGCTTTTACGGAAGTAACTTTATTCTCTTGTTTCTCGTTGACCATAGAGATACTATTCACTTATATGGCCTTTAGGCTAACATATTTTGAGTACATACTAACACTCCCGAAACTTCCGTGTCTGGTGAGGACCTCCTGCGGCAGGCGGTAGGTCAGGACGGAGTGGCTGAATAGGCGTCACGGTCTATCCAGCCACTCCTCAAAGAGGGCTCTTACCGCCGCGATTGCGGCGTGCCCGAACCTCGGTTGCGACAGTCGCTCCCTCCATACTGCCCTGAAATTACGCCGGAGGTCTTTCCACTGCGCCTCGACTTGTCGAGACAGAAGAGTTCATAATTTAAATCTCAAGGGGTTCGAAGCAAAATAATTCAGTCTCAGAATAAATAATCCACGTTTTAAATAATGTCCTACATACAATTGACGAAGTCATATGACATAAACCGATATACAACTTTCGATAGGATTCAGATATTTAAAATAAAAATTGATGTAATCTTCCTTTGTTTTAAATAGGACCAAAACGTAAGTGGAACATTCTACAAGTATATTTGTGAAGCCAAAACAGCGATATTACTTGAAACTAGTCTAAAATTAAGGCAATACTCGTAAAAGCTAAAAAAAATGAAATCTTCTAAAATTACTCGCGGTATTCTTGAAGTCTGGAAGTTTTTGTCTAAACCGAACACAAATCTGTAGAAAACTATCGATTTTATATCACATGCTAGGTTTTCTCCAAATTTTTCGCTTTTTTTTTTTTAGCTCGGTAAAATCATCAAATGAGTCCTCCCACCCCGGGCAGGGCGGAAGGGACTGTCAGACTTGTACTGACTAAAATCCACGGTGTTCTTCAATAGCCCTTTATGTTCCGGGGTCACGGTGAGGAAATAAAATCCCGCAACCCCGGCAGGCTTTGTCCCTCTCAGAGGGGGCCCCGTCATTTTTGCTGACGCTCTTTGAGGCGCGCGTGGAACACGACGCGCCGTCGACCCGGGCATGGTCCATGGTCGGACAGCGAGTTGCCCTTTACTCGCTGTCCGCATGCCCGCGCCTACGGTGGCCGGAGATCGTCTGCCGACGTCCGACGCCGCGGGCGTCTACACTGCGGTTGGGGCGGAGGGAGGACGCTGTCCTCTCCCTCTCGCGGCCCGATTTTTCACTTTGATTATTTCTGATGCAATCTTCTAGTCCTAAAATACGCAATGAATAACAAAGAATCGTTAGATTGACATATACTTTAATACCATAAGAACATTACAATGATCTTCCACATATTTTTATACAGGAATCGATGTGTATTTAGAAACATAAAATTTTATTAGTAATGTTTCGTTGATCATTATAACTTGCATAGTACAAAATATAATGGGGGTCTACGAAAACTTTTCTAATATCTGTAAGGATAAGATAATCGTACTTCAGCTTAAGAGAAATTTGAGCCTAGTGAACACATAATAATTTAATTGCAAGCCATATTATTATTGTGATTTTGCTAAAGTAGCGCGGTTATTAACATTCAATTTGAAAAGTGTACATTTTGCGAAGTGCACAATTCGCGTCAAACCCTTTCAATAGATCATAGACCTTAGTGTCTAACTGTAAGGGACTTTACACATGGCGCGACGCGATTGCATTTCGACTGACTTCAACTACAGGTGAAAATCAACCTTACTACTTACGCTGGGAAAGAAAAAAGTGGATATGCCCGAAATCCCGGAATTACTTTTAAAGAGCAGAAAAATCACGTGATTTATCATATAAAAAGTTTTTTAGTTTCAAACAATTTATTTGTCTAATCTATCTCTGATGTTTTTATTATTATTTTTTATTTGTAATACTGTTTTCCACACGAGAATGTCCGTTAGAAATCCCGGGAAGATCCATATTAATATCAACATTTCGATGCAAGTAGCAAAATAACTCTACCTCATTCCGACCTATGATAATTATTCTAGTAAACATTCTGTATTATTTTTGTTTATTATAAAAGTAATCTACAAAATTCATCAAGATAAATCGCTACCTATAATAAATTATACTTCAAATATAACCATTGTCAACAAAAACCATTGTCTGAAAAAACAAATTACAACGATACCGGCACAGAACATAAATATCTTCATCAACAAACGGAACAGAATACAAACCAGCAATTCGAAAGCCAAAACAATCGACGTCCGTAGTAACAACGCTTCATATATCAAAGACAATGATGTTAACCAAAATGTACGCTATACCTGAAGTTTTGTTTTCAAGTGAGCTCATTAAGGGACACTCTTTTTGCACGAAAAGTCTCGTTCCATTCCCAAAAATTTGAATGCAAAAACTGAGCCAAGTTCTCTCAACTTTTGTTATCACTCTCATACCATGTTGGTGTGCATAGGCCCTTAAACAAAACTTGTTTTACTTGAGAATGTGTGATAATGTTAAATTTTTTAGAGCATCGAACTTATAATTTTCATAATGACGTTAATATGCATGTAGTTTTATCTAGATGTTTATTAAGATACAAACTAGTAGCGTCAATTGTCTGAAGAAACATAGCTTTTATTTGAAAGATTATAAAGTGTATTCGAAAAAACAAGAAATTGTTTACTAATAACTTTCAGATAAAATAATTTGTGAATAGCAGAACTTGGCAGTGCTCTGCCGTGCATCGTTACTGTACTGACAACCCACTAGAGCACCGTATTCGAATAAAGCATGTTCTGAAACGAGTGCTGTAATTAGTACTTAGTGGAGGCACCGAGTTGATAATACTGCTTGCAGCGAAATAAAAGCCAGACTTCAAAACGTGATTAGTTAGCCTTAGTTTATTGTTAAGATATAACGCAATGATACTAGGAATGCATACTAGGAATGAGTTAATGAGTATTATAACGCAATGGCATTTTCTTATATTTTTCTTACGGCATTTTATTTGGCTGATAACTGCTCACACTGTATTGGGGTTTAAACATATCTGGACAAATGTGGAAAATACTTTAGAGTAAACGGTCTGGAATCACCAGCTCGAAATCGACACACTTTTTTTTACACGCTGTACAGCTGTTGCAGCAGTTGAAATAAAATTATCATCACAAAGACGTCGAAATCAGAAATCGGAAATACATAAATCAGCTGTTATTTTCCTTCATTTTTTCTATTATAGTTACCGTTTTGATAAAATATATTATCTTTTTTTCTATAGTTTACGTAGACGCGCTATGTTCTTTAATGTGCATAAAAAAGCATTGTGTGATATACAAGCTCATAGCACACTTGTTAAGAATATTCAGCAGCCATTTCTGGAAAACACAGGAATGCTTTTTAGTCGCAAGGTAACGGAATTTGTGGTCTCCCCGACGATGTTATTGAGTGAATAACATGTGGTCAGAACCTTTTGGGGGAAAACCACAGGAATATAGAAGCTAGATTTAAATATAAAGATCGCCACTGAGGACAGTATGTACTGATATTATTCTTTGCAGAAATGTTATAGGTACCATGGAGTTGAGTCAATTTTCGAGTATCTGGCTGACTTTAGATAGGTAGTACTGAATTTTGTGACATTTGTAGAAAATTAGGATAATATTATTATTGATTGAATTTCAGATTTTTTAATTAAGATAAAGGAAACTATTGTTACAGTAATTGGATTTTATTAGTAATTTTAAAATTTACAATACCAGTCAAAGGACATTTTTAAAACATTAATTTTTTTTTATGTAGGCTCTTTGTGTTAACTTTTGTCATGTGCCAATAAACGTATTTAATTATTTTTTCATTAAGAAATAAATTCAATTCTTGTTCGAAAATTGTCATTTCCTAGGGAGACATTTATTTTTGTAAAAAAATATATAAATAATCCTGCAAAATCTAGACACAAAAGCAAAAAGCAAACTTTCTACCACTTAACACCGCTTCCCTACTTAAACTTTAAAGGGACACTTTAGAAGCGTCGAAGGTTATTAGAGGCGAGCAATATCACAGCAGAATCTAACGTGATTTAAAATTCATTCGCTATTGCCCTCTTTCCCCTAACTACCATCTAATCACGTGGTTCGAGCGTGAGCATATCAAGTGGCTTTTTCAAAGATCAAAGTCAACGCCTCCGCTACCCCAGGCTATAGGGGCCACGAAAATTATTTATTAGTTGCCTAAAGGGGAATTTGTTGGCTTCCGATACACCATTATTCTCGAACATTCTGTCTTTAGAAACATAATCCCTTTGAAGGTTTGAAATAAAAATAGCTTCGGGATTCTCTTAATTAAAGGTTTGAGAGGCGCTTTGATGTTCGCACGCGGTGGAAAAATACGAAGCGGTGTTGGTTCATATGTGGTGTTCTAAAAACAAAAGTTTTGTTTGTGGCAGTGTGTCTGTATGTCTAAATTCATCTTTATTGTGTTACTAGCTTTGCTTTCGACTTCGTTGATTCACTATAACTTTGTGCTTAACACTATAAGCAAATTTGGTGAGAGCGTTGTGGCGGTAGAGTGCGTCCCCCAGCGAAGACGTCTCCTCATCGTCTGTGCATGTATTTTATATGATGTCCTTTCGTTTAAGGCGCTTTGTGTAGCTACGTATCGTAAGCTGTGTTGCCAATATGTTGGGATGTTTCGTTAGCTTCTCCCGGTATTTCTTGGTGACATTTTGGATTTCGTCCTTTATTGTGGGCATATTCAGATGTTCATGAATTTCTTGATTGGTGATGTACCATGGGACGTTGCTGATTGTTCTCAGTATTATGTTTTGCATTCTCTGCAAGCATGAGATGGTAGAGTTGCTGGCGCTACCCCAGAGTTGTATGCCGTACATCCATACCGGTTTCAAGATAACTTTATAGATGAGTAGCTTGTTATCCATTGATAATTTGCTGTTACGACCCAGAAGCCAGAGTAAGTGCTTGAAGCGAATGTTGAGTTCATCTCTTTTCTTTTTAACATGTTGGTTCCATGTCAGGCGCCGATCCAGATGTAATCCAAGATAACGGACACTGTTCTGGTGTGGTAAGGTGGTATCTTCTAGTTGGACAGGAGGACAGTTGCCTTTTCGAAGTGAGAAGGTAATGTGGACAGATTTTGAAGCGTTTGCTTTGATTCGCCAGTTCTGCAGCCACTTCGTAGTTTTGTTTAGAGCATTCTGAAGATACTTTGAAGCAGTGCTCGGATCTTTATCGCTAGCAAGGACAGCGGTATCGTCAGCGAACGTTGCAGTTGTGGTATTATCTGCTTCAGGTAAGTCGGCTGAGAAAATCGTATATAGGACAGGGCCCAGAACAGAGCCCTGAGGAACACCAGCGCGTATCTCGCAGAATTTTGAGACTTTATCCTCTTCCTTGACCTGGAATAGTCTTTCGGTTAGGTATGACGCCAAAATTTGGTGATAGCTGTGTGGAAGGTGATTTTTGATTTTGCAGAGGAGGCCTTCATGCCATACTCGGTCAAAAGCTTGCTGAATGTCCAAGAATACAGCCGAGCAATACTCTTTCTCTTCAAGGGTTTTTCTAACTCTTTCGTATACTCTATGAACCTGCTCCACTGTAGAGTGCTGCTGCCTAAAACCAAATTGGTGAGCCGGTATAACCTGATTTTCTTCTAAAATAGGGAGTATTCTGCGCAGGAGTAACTTTTCAAAGATCTTTGATAGTATTGGGAGTAAGCTAATAGGCCTGTATGAGCTGACTTCATTGTGAGGCTTGCCATCTTTGTGTACCATCGTTATTTGGGACACTTTCCACAATTTTGGAAAGTATTGCACTCTCAGGATACCATTATATAGCATTGTGAGGAAGGTGAATGCTTTTCTGGGTAGTTGTTTTATGATTTCCTTTGTGATTAGGTCGTATCCTGGCGCTTTTTTATCCTTGAGTCCTAGTGATACTCTCCAGACCTCTCGTGCAGTTACGGGTTTCGGTGGAGGAGACATTTGATAATCCTGTTTAAGGATTATTTCCACTTTTTTATCAAATTCTTCATTGACCGTTTCGTTTGGGACAAAAACTTTTGAAAGGTGATCAGCAAATAATGTCGCTTTATCTTGCGGGGTTCTTGCCCAGCCGGAATCATGCTTCAAAGGAGGTTTTGCTACCAGGTTAAAAAATATAAATGATTAAATGTTGCATGTACGAGTATTATCATCTGCCTAGCCTTTCACCAACTATATTGGGATCATCTTCCAGTCGAACCAGATGCAGCAGGATATCAGTATTTTACATGAAGCGACTGCCTATCGGACCTCCACAATCCAGTAACTGAGCAATACGATACCCCATGGTTAGACTGGTTGTCAGACTTATGAGATTCTGACTAACAGTAACGACTGTCAAAGATCTACAAATGACAGCCGGGACCAACGGCTTTACGAATTTGCATGCACGGGTATAAAAATCAAAACATCGTGTTTGTTAGTATGGAACGGAGTCTGGGTTGATGCCTAGTAGATGACAATAAGCATGCTGCCCCTATTACATGATAAAAAGGAGACAAGCCCTCCTCCCCATTAAATTTATAAAGTGTGTGAGTTACAGGTCTGCTTAACACTTCGTGGGCCTCAGGAATAATGGATTTGGTCTCAAACAGTCTTGTTTTCTTTCAGAGGCTAGTTGCCCTTAAAAATGTAATTAGTCCGTCTTTTAGATTATTCAAAATATTATGGGACACGTATTTTTTTTTATTTGTAAATTAGACCAAAAATGACAAAGATATAGCCTATGAAAGTTACGTGTGACGTCACGCCACGTGGCATTTTTTCGCGCGGGGTGACGTTACACGTAACTTTAATGGGCTATGTCTTTGATATTTTTTGCTTAGTTGGAAAAAGAAAAAAATACGTATTTTTTCTCTTTTTTTTAACCGACTTCAAAAAAGGAGGAGGTTCTCAATTCGTCGGAATCTTTTTTTTTTTTTTTTTATGTATGTTCCCTGATTTCTCGAAGACGCCTGGACCGATTTGAAAAATTTTTCTTTTGTTTGAAAGGGTATACTTTCCAATTGGTCCCATGATCATCAGGTCAGGATCTGATGATGGGATCCCAGAGAAATCGAGGGCAACCTTCAAATTTTATAGGCACATAGTACCATTTTCATATATTTTCTAAAGCTGTTCAAGTATTTGCATCTGATAATCATCATCTCAGGTGGATGACCTGATGATGGAAGGTACAACTCCTTAAGAGTAAGGAGTAGGAATCGATTGATTTACTTTGTGTTCGCATATCTCCGGAACTACAAGTCCGATTTAAGTAATTCTTTTTTTGTTGTACTAGGTATTATTTAACTTAGAGGATGCTGCAAGTTTCATCAAAATCGGTTCAATAATTTTTGAGATATGGAATTTTATTAGCTTATTGTGTACATGAGTGATGTAAGTACCGGTGCGAAGGATTACAAAATTCTAGTTCACATGTAAGAGAATAATGTTCTTGACAAGAATTAGGGTTGAATATTTAAACTAAAAAGAGTAAAATAAAAAACTTTTTCAAAAAAAATGTAACCGCCTTCAAAAACAACCACAAAAAAGTGAAAAATAATCTACAAAATAACTTTTCTTTCGGAAGTCGGTGGCTAAAAAGACAATGAAAAGAAAAAAAAACAAAGGCACCGACTTCCGAAAGAAAAGTTATTTTGTAGATTATTTTTCACTTTTTTGTGGTTGTTTTTGAAGGCGGTTACATTTTTTTTGAAAAAGTTTTTTTTTATAATCTAAAATACGGACTAAATAGAATGTAAGTATATTTTGACTTTGGAAACTACCCTTTTTCATTCTATGGCCCATATTTTGTCATGTCTTACTTCGAGAGCTCATTAAAACATTATTTCGTTTTAAGCCCGTTGATTTATTTATTTTAAATCAGAGGTAATATTTTGGAATAATCAAAAGCACGTGAGTGTCTTTTTTCAGGCGATGGTTGCAACTGAATTGTGTGTACTGTCTTGTTGTTTAAGTTGATGAAATTGATCTCCACTCTTGAAATTCTAAAAGGTTTCATTTCAGCAGTCTTGGCATTCTCTTTTATGTTATATGGTAGAGGACGGTCTAATGCTGAGCGGACTGTAACAAATCAAATTATATTATTTTTATTTCGTACACTTATTGGTTGGGTTACAAAGTTAATTGTTATTTAAGTGCAGTCGAAACTGTCTAAGTAAATAACATCTTAAAATTACGTCTGTTATGCGTAAAAGTTAGGCAGTGGTACCTAATAGAAAGAAAGAAAGAAAGAAAATAAGTTTTATTTTAATAATACACCCCACACCCAGTTATTTTTTTTTAAGTGTAAATGGTCGCGGGACTAACGAATTACCGTGACTCCGGAAGGTAAAGGGCTATTGAAGGACACTGTGAATTTTAGTCAGTACGATTCTGACAATCCCTCCCGCCGTGCCCTGGGTGGGATGAGTCATTTGATGACTTTACGACGCTAAAAAAAAAGTCCAGTGTAAATAGCACCTGAGTTTATTACCAATTGCCATCAACCAAGTTCAAATCTATACTTCATGACTGCTGCTGATAAATTCTTAAAAGTGCTGATAGACGAGCATTCACTTGTAACAGAACATCGATAAAACGCCGTTTTTAATTTTGTTGTTTTGAACGAAATGGCGTTAGATGACTTGTATAGCTCTGTCACTTTCACTCGCCGAAACAAGCCTGGTTTTAAAGCCGGGTTTTCACAGTAAGAGTTGGCTCGGATCGAGTGCACTCGTACGAGTCAGCTTCGTACGAGTGTACACGGATAGTGGTTATGTCGCCATATTGTTTACATAAAAATTATCCACAGAGTACATTCAAATGATCCGAGTGAGCTCGAAAAATAGAGCAGAGTCCGAGTCTACTCGGATTAGACGTTGGCGTCCGAGTGCGCTCGGATTACGTGTTTACATGATACGAGTAGCATCCGAGTAGACATCCGAGTGCACTCGGTCCGAGCCAACTCTTACTGTGAAAACCCGGCTTAAGACGTAATACGGCCGCAGAAGGCTTTTTTGAATGCTCGCTAAAACTTTCTCGATTTTTTTTTTCTTTACTGTTACATTCACAAGAATACTGTGTAATAATTACAAGTGAATGCTCAAGTTTATCAGTATCTTTAATGGAAAAACCCAGGAACACTTAACACGAGCTACCTGGGTATTAAAACTAGGACGCTAAGCAGTTGCGCTTGCAACCACTAAACCAACAAGGAAGTAGGTATAATTATTATGTATAACGGAATTCTTCCTTAGGTACAAAAAAGTAAAATTAAAACTATATCCTTACCTGGTCGTGTCTTATAGTTTTTTGCAATATCAGAGACCCTATCGGTCAAAAAAAAAAGGTTGCACTCCAGGAGTGCCGGTAGAAGTGAAAACTTTTTTGTTACTATGTTTTATTTTAAAACTGGAGTAGTACAGATATGAAAT
The DNA here is from genome assembly GCA_954870645.1 of Agrotis clavis. Lineage (NCBI taxonomy): Eukaryota > Metazoa > Arthropoda > Insecta > Lepidoptera > Noctuidae > Agrotis > Agrotis clavis. The sequence goes on along the minus strand of OX940927.1, from coordinate 23,582,987 downwards.
TAACTAATTTGAATGACGTCTTACTCATTTTCGATCAGGGTCACGTGACCCTGACGCGAGTTTCAAATTTTTTACCCATTACAGAAAAAGTGTACAACGCCGCTAAAGAAGTTTTCACTTCAAAAACTAATTATAGTTTTATTTCCATACAAAACATCCATCGGGTTTACGTCTTTTCCCATTATTATTTCTTTCAAGCTTGAACCTTGTGTGTCACATTCCAAAATTATCACACTGACTATGAAAATTAATATATTTATTTTATTATTTAACACAATCATTCTAACTTCAAAATCACTGAACTGTGACTGATTCAACTTCAAAATTTAACCTCAGTATAAACTTTCTGTACAAATGTTTTTATTTTTTTACCGGTAAAACGGTTCGGTTTGTGATTAGGGAAGTGAACACATAAAGTTTGGCAACAAAAAAATAATGTGACAACAGTGTTTACTGAATTACTATTTCGTGTGAGAACCATTTCATATTTGCGTTGCGGGTCGAGAAAGCAATTCTCACGCGAGTAAGTTTCCACCCGAATTTTAGAAGTTGGTCAAAAGTGATGTTTCCTCAAATAGCATAAAGTTGTATTATAGTAGTTAGTGCTTTTTTTATAAGAATTAACCCACATTTGTTGCCCAGATATTTTCCTCCCCATTTTTTTTTTAACTTATCTTGTCCCACTGGTAGGCAAATGTCTCCCCATAGAATGAAATTATCCTTACATGATACTTAAACAATGAGCATCATAAAAAATAGGTAATTTTTCCGCTAATACAATTTTTGGTTAGATAATAATGTTTCAATAAAAAAGCTCACGGAGCAGGGAAGTGCAATGGATTGGACTCAGGTTTTGACGGTGTTTTTAATTGATTAATTATGGTTGTTATTCAAGTATTTATTACATAACTAGTTCGAGTCAGTACAAACTGTACAAATATGTAGTTTCATTTTGATATTATGTGTATCCAATGGGCTTACCATATTAATCATGAATTCAAAGCAGTTTTTTCATTGTTTTTTTCAGCCCGAGTCGGTAACGCATTTGGAAATGACAACAATTCAATTGGTGTGGAGAATTTAAAACAAAATTAAAAAATAACAAAATCCTTCGCTTAATTTGCTGCTTATAAATAACTAATTCCTGGGGCCGTGCTCAGGGACACGCGTTCCATCGGGCGGGTGTCCACCGCGGCATCCAACATGGCTTCCATTTTTTTGGCCTAAATCTTGATCCGCCTCCCGTGGTATCTTGATCTGGCTCACGTGATATCTTGATCGGGCTCTCGATATTGTTGACATGTGTGACATAAAAAATACAGTCATTGTGCCGATAGTCCTGTCGACTAATGGCTTTATTGAATAACATCTGAGGAGGCTCTGGCTTAGCAGCTGGAACAAGGGCCTGATTCAGAAGGCAATACTTCTGGATAAGGCTCGTATTGTTAGGAGGTTCCTAACAATAGGCTCCGCGCTTTCCAAAGCTTCTGCCTTGACAGAGGAACCGTCGCATCGGGAATAGTGTCTGGGCTACCAGTAGATCCTTGGTGTTGATCTTGTGTGATCTTAAGACGAAACTTAAAATTTCCTGTTTATTTTTTTGCACTCTCTTTTTTTATACATCTAATTTAAGTACACTAGTTAATAATGAATTCACTTCATTCCTAACAATGGTTCGAGGCCTTTGAAAACTGTGTTATTAACACCTTGTTTCATCGGCTCAAGTCTGATTGTATGAAATGTGGAGTTATCTGCATTGATGAAATTGATTTCGACTCTAGCAACCCGTTTGGCTTCATGAATTTCGGAGATATTCTTTGCGTTTTCTAATCTGTGTCGGTGGATAGAGCGAACTGAAACAAAAAAAAGCTGATTAATTATATTGTTATCGGGCTTGTTTAAATATAATAGTTTAGTTTTTCTAGTATCTGCCACTGCTTTTGAAAAACACATACATTGAGAAACATTATTATTTAATTTGAGTATTTGACACGATTCCGATACAATTTTACTGCCGACAAACTGTCTTTGAAAAAAACTGTTAGATTGGGTTTTGGAGCTCTGAAATCGCTTTTTAGTTGAATTTTATTGAGTTAACTAATTAGAGACGTCAGAGTTTGCTTTTGCAATACAAAATCTGAGTGAATCGCGTTTGACAGGTCGTAAAAGGTGTATGTATCAATTGATTGGTGGTTCATAATCCAATTGACAAAGTTTAGAAATCACTTCACCTCCTTTGCAAAATTTTCATCAAAATTTTCGTCATTTCAATCCATAATAGTAACATATTGTTTATAAAACTTGGTGTTGGCTACGATGGTCGGATGAAAAAAAAAAGTGTCCTGGAGAAACGTACTTTCTGGATTAAAAGTATCTTATTGTGTTCAGCCGTCGAGCGTAAAAACAGACTGACAGATAGAACAACTTACTCTAGAAATTCAATGTTGCAGTGAGAACGCCTTTTTTAGGGTTCTGTAGTCAACAAGGAACCCTAATAGTTTCGCCATGTCCGTCCGTCCGTCCGTCCGTCCGTCCGTCTGTCCGCAGTTTAGCTCAGAGACGTACAGTACTAGAGAGCTGTAATTTGGTGTAAATATACGGATTTGTTGTGCCGAAAAAGTGGTAAAATAAAATCTCGTAAAATATTTTTTTTTAGGGTACCTCCTGTACACGTAAAGAGGGGATGTTTTTTTTTTCTCGCGTACCCCTTATTGTGGGTTATCATTAAATAGGTCTTTAAAAAATATTGATAGTTTTCATTAACAATTTTTTGGTAAAAAAATTCGTTTGTGAAATATTAAGCTTTAAAGTGCTAAATGTTGCTGGACTCGCGTGTCCCCCCTCTCTACCAGCTAAACGGTTATGTTTGGGGGTGTGAAAAAATTCACAATAGTAGTATATATAACGAAGTATAAAAGAAAATTATCATGACTAAGTAGGCTTTACAACTTTACGAGTAATAGTCGACCAACTTATAAAATGTACTTGGATAATATATTTTCTTAAACAAAATGTATCGGAGAACATCTTCTTTAACTGCATATGTAAGTTTGTCAACTTTATTTTTACAGCTTTAATAGGTATGTTTTTACGGTATGTTTTTTGGGGATAGGTAGGTTTTTATAGTCAACTATTTTTAACTAACTTCAAAAAAAGGAGGAGGTTCTAAATTCGTCGTAATCTTTTTTTTTATGTGTTTTCCCCGATTTCTCAAAGACTCCTGGACCGATTTTGAAAATTCTTCTTTTTAAAATTAAATTCAGCGAATTAGTTTAGTTAGTTCGCATAAGTATTTTGATGGGCAACTACGGAACCCTACACTGTGCGTGGCCCGACACGCACTTGGCCGGTTTTTTAATAAAGATAAAAATAATGGAGGCCTGATTACCGAAAGCTTGGACCCCGATCTCGATACCGGTGAGCCACTATTAGCTATATTTTTTGTAAAAATATTTGTAAATGTATTTAAGGAAAAAATAAGGAAAAAAATAATGATATATTTACCTGGTCTTCCCGTCAGCTTATACATAATATCGGCAAATTCCCTGGATATGATATCAATGGAACTCTTGTTGCCGTACCAAACATCCATCGCACTGTTAGCAATCCATTTCGAAGGCCTATAATCTCTTACTTCGGGCCTTTCATTATCTCTTATATTGTGTCTTCTAGTATCAGCTTTCAAAATTATAATAGCTAAGACTAAAATTGAAGAAAGAAAAAATTTGAAAGACGAAAACATTGTTGAACGCTTGAGATGTAACTGTGGTCATTTCAGGGTGAAAATCTTCGTAGAAAATGTCTGTTTATAACCTTAAATGTTACAGTTTACTCGCATTGTTCTCTTGTTGGTGAAAAATTGATAAACGCTTAGTTTCAACAATAGTCTCATCAATGGTTTCATTTGATGTTTTGTGGCCTACGTTCCAAACATCTTTGATGCCAAAATAGTAAGGTCGTACCGTTTAAGGTATCACTCACGCAGCATGTATGAGCCTTTAACTTGTTATTGTATTTAGCTTCTAAGCAGGTGAGGTCATTCGTTCGACTTCTAGGTCGTACAAAAATTTAATTGGGTTGGTAACACGCTGTATCCAACTCAGCTGGGCAGCGTTCGGGAAACTGCGTAACGTTTTCTCGTCAAGAATAATACGCCTGGAAAGACGCCTGGACCGATTTAAATTTTTCTTTTGTTTGAAAGGGTATACTTTCCAATTGGTCCCATGATCATCAGGTCAGGATCTGATGATGGGATCCCAGGGAAATCGAGGGCAACCTTCAAATTTTATAGGCACATAGTACCATTTTCATATATTTTCTAAGGCTGTTCAAGTATTTGCATCTAATAATCATCATCTCAGGTGGATGAGCTGATGATGGAAGGTACAACTCCTCTAGTAAGGAGTCGGCATCGACTGATTTAGTAAATTATGTTTGTGTTCGCATATCTCCGGAACTAAAAGTCCGATTTAAGTAATTCTTTATTATGTTGTACTAGGTATCGTTCAACTTAAGGAATACTGCAAGATTCATCAAAATCGGTTCAGTAGTTTTTGAGATAGGGAAGGAATGAAAGAGATGTTAACGATGTTATTACCGGTGCTACGGATTTCTTACATATGTAAGAAAATGATGTATTTGACAAGAATTGTGGTTAAATATTTAAACTAAAAAGAGTAAAATGAAAACTTTTTCAAAAAAAAAATGTAACCGCCTTCAAAAACAACCACAAAAAATGGTAAAATAACCTACAAAACTTTTCTTTAGGAATTCGGTGGCAAAGAACACAATAAAACTAATAAAAAAAAGTCACCGACTTCCGAAAGAAAAGTTTTGTAGGTTATTTTACCATTTTTTGTGGTTGTTTTTTATTTTTATTCATTCACTTTTTTGTAGTAAGACGTCAACGTCCACCATCGCGTTAATTTTATTTATGACATTTCATTTTGTTTGGCCTGAGTATGCGTGGCCGTCTCCACAACAGTGGGAATCGTGATGATTTCGCGCTTCTATCCGCATATATATCTTCCGCCATCGTGTCGTCATGGAATCGCTGCGAGTCCGCTACGAGCCGATAATATCGCCGTGATTCTCTCGCTTGTAGAGACGGTCCGCCTTTAGTGAGGTTTCAAGAACACACTTTGATACACACAATTTAATTAGCATAAATTATTAAATGCTAGTTGTGGCAGCACCCCTTATAAATAATGTATGCGTGCAATCTGTTACATTTAGGGTGTTGTCGAGACAACCTTTGAGTTTGTCATGCTTTGTTTAACTTTGATGGCGGTGATTCTGTTTTCCATGGCATGTGACGCGTAGTGGATGTTTCGTGTAGCGAATAGGTAATGTTAATAATATTATGATGATTATGTTTTATTCAGTATTATTATAGCTAGTACAGGATCCTTTTATAATAATAAGTTATATTGGAAAACGTATGGAAAGCAGCTCGTTAATGGTAACAAAACGAGCACTTTTAATCTGATATTGTTTTTCATAATTTTTTTTTAGTTTACCAATGAGTGTTTTTTTTATACCCTTCAGGTGACAAACAAGCATACGGCCCACCTGGAGGCCTATCATAACGTCTTTAAACGAGAATAATTATTACAGTGTGGGAACGGGATGGCGCTAGACGACTTGTATAGCGCTGTCTTTTTCCCACAGTGAAATCATTCTCGCTTCAAGACTTCATGGTAGGGCACCAGATGGAAAGCGGTTACTGTAGCCTACAAACGCCGGCAACACCATTATTAGTTATCGCCTTGACGACCCCAGATTTTTTCATGACTTTTTTGAGGGTGTAAAAGAGGACGAAGAAGCGTTGTGTCGATAGATTCTGATAAGGGGACAATAGTTTCAATGAAATGTGTTTATACTGTGAGCTTCTTAATCATTAGTACAATGATCCTTCAGGAAGAGCTAACTCACCCGCATTCACAGATGAAATTCAGACGAGCTATTTGACGGCGTACCGCCCGACTTTTTTTTCTAGTAATATGAAGGCAAAAAGGAGCACAAAATAAAGGTAACTACTAAAAATAGAAATCTATTTATTATTTAGATGTAAAATAGAATTAGCTTTGTATTTTCGCATTCAGTTGTTTTTCAAAGGTCTTCATAAAAACAAAATCATGATTATTTTAGTGGTCAATTTCTTGCTGACTTCAACTTCTTCATTTATTGTGCAATCTCACGCTTCTTCTGAAAAAGGAAAGATAAATTAATAATGAAAAGATAATATAACTTTATAAACTCATGATATCTGAGTAACTTTACACATAACATCAGTTTGATTTGATTTATAACATTAACATTTAATTTAGAAAATCACCAGAGCTCTGCTTGAGTGCAAATCATCCACGAAAACTCCGGTCGGCCGCGACGAAATTATGAATCACTATTTAATTGTGCGTGTATATGTTTTAGCGTGAATTACCGAAAAATACGACTATTCCCAGATATGAGACCTACATAGATGAATAGACTTAACGTCCTTAAAAAAAAATTAACCGCCTTCAAAAACAACCACAAAAAAGGGTAAAATAACCTACAAAATAACTTTTCTTTCGTAAGTCGATGGCTTTGTTTTATTTACTAAGACTCTTTACGAAGTTAGGTACGACACATCTTATCATTCACAACATACATTACAATTGTTTTTGTTAGTAGACAATCTCACGTATCTCGTGGGCCTAAAACGCAAAAGTCAACAGAAAGAACATAGTGGATTTTATTCATTAGGCGTCTGACAGTGCTTTCTGCTCCACTCAGAGTGGACTCATATTTTGATGATTATCCACTCCAAAAAAAAGATTAGGTACTCTAGATTTGGTCTGTGGATGGAATCTGTCATAGCGAGTTTCTTCCGTGCCTCGGCAAGTACGTAAAGCCGTTGGTTTCGACTGTCATTTGTAGATCTTTGATAGTCGTTAATCACAGTCCATTCAGAAATCGAAAGTCTGACAACCAGTCTTATCACAAGGATCGTATTACCCAGTTACTGGGTAGTGGAGGTCCGATAGGCAGTCACTTCATGTAAAATACTGATATCCAACTGCATCTGGTTCGACTGAAAGCCGATCCCAATATGATTTGGAAAAAATTAGGCAGTTGACTAGATTTGACTCACAGTAACTCAGATCAAAGAAATAGGCAGATAGAACGCTCAGAACACGCGAGTGTCACCACCAAAGCAAATACAAAATCAAATCGAATTACATTCCATATTGTTTTCTTTGTTTTTGAGAACAACTTTTACAATGTTTAAAGACACGAGACGGCATATTTTGGCAAACAACAACAACGACACGTAGCTTGGTACGACGCGTAGCTTGGTACTGTCGCGAGTTTGTATTCGATTTTTATTTGTATTTGCTTTGGTGGTGACTCGCGTGTTCTGAGCGTTCTATCTGCCTATTTCTTTGATCTTAGCACAGTAAAAACTATATAAATATAAAATTAAACTTACTCTTATTCTTGTCCTTCACTTCGACGATCCTATCGATAGCTTTCGAGCCGACATCCCACAGCTCTCTAGCAATCAAGCTCATTATCGTTTTATTAGAATAAACAAAGTCCATTGCTTTCCCCACCCAAATATCTTGCCGACTAAAGGCTTCGTTTTCGTGTTTTTTCAAATTCTTCTTTAGGTTTTCTAATGATTTAAAAGAATATGTCTTATAGTCTTCTAGAATTATGAATGCGAATATTGTGAAGAATAATGCTACTTGGGTTAACATGTTTTTAGTATTGGAGTAGAGGTGACACTAAATGGTTGAAAGAATTGCATTCATTGTTTGTTTGGTCTGTTCAATTTCTTAGTACAGTGTAAGGAGGGTTTCACATGGTGTACGTAGTAACGTTGTAGTTTTTTTGGATGGAATATCATGAAAAGGCTCTTCCCGCTTTTGGTGGAGTGGAAGGGACTGACTGACTTGACTGACTAAAATCCACCCTGTACCTTCGCTTGCTCTTTGCCCTGGGCTACGGTACCTAACCTCTTAAACATTTCCGCGAATCCGCACGCAGAGAAATGTATAGATAACTGTACGAGAACTTCTGGTTGCAACCGTGACAGCAAGACTCACTAGTTGACTTTACAACATTTCTAGTAATAAATACTATCCTTGTTATCTCTACTTCTTACTTAGTATTTATTACTAGAAATGTTGTAAAGTCAACTAGTGAGTCTGCTGTCACGGTTGCAACCAGAAGTACTCGTATACATTTCTCTGCGTGCGAATTTTATGTGCAGAAAGTTTCTATTTGTACCTCTACTCGTAGGAATTTTATTTTTTCAAATATGTTTCCACCTGGTGACGTCTACACATCCCGACTAAATGATCATGCTCATTAATTTTCCCATTCTCAATTTCAAAAGGTTTGTAACTCACGCAGGCGATAGGCGGCGACCTCTCACGCCCGGCATTGGTCGAGGCCATGCTGCGGAGCGAGACGGAATGGGAAGCGGTCGCCTCCTTCTACTAAGCTGTCATGCTTGCGAAAAAGGAGGCGGGCCGCGTGAGGGAGAGGAGAGCGTCCACCTCACGACCCAGCCGCCACGGAAGACGCCCACGGCAACGGATGTCGCGAGATGATTTCCGGCCACCGTAGGGTAGGCATGCGGACGATGAGTAATGGGTGACTCGCCGTCTAATCAAGGACCATGCCCGGGTCGACGGCGTGTTGTGTTTCACGCGCTCCTCAAAGAGCGGTCCGCAATCTTACGGCCCCCCCTAAGAGGGCCAAAGCCTGCCGGGGTCGCGGGACTGTCTCACTAGGTAACCGTGGCTCTGGTACGTAAAGGGCTACTGAAAGATCACCGTGGGTTTTAGTCAGTCAAGTCTGACAGTCCCTCCCCCATCCCACCCTGGGCGGGAAGACTCATTTGACGATTTTACCACTATATTAAAAAAAAAAAGTTTGTAGAAGGGACATGATTTTGTTTTTAAAAGTTCGAGGTTGGTTCAATCCCGCTACTTCTTAGCCAGCCACGCATTTCTTCGTTTAGGAACTGTTGAAGAACATTGGACAAGTTTTCAGCATACATGAAACACTTCGTCAATATTGCACGTAGCACTTGGGCCTCCAAGGACTATAATAATCATTGTAATTATTAAATCACGATTTCACAGACCCATAGCGCCATCTGTTATCACAAGAACGTTATTGTGGCATTATTCGGCAATAGTACTTTATTTTCAGTACCGGTAATGTCTGTTTTTGTAAACGAACACCTGACAACGAGTAGGTATGCATTTTAGGATGATCGATTCCAGTAATTTCGGTGTGAAAAGGTAGCGAATTAACAAAAACTTATTTTCGCATTTATATTAATTAGGATTAGGGTTCATAATTAATTTGTATGCGCTCACAACAACTGTAAGTACGAACATAGACGTTATGTTGTTTCATCGAGTGGATAAAATCGGGTAACGCGAAGACTAGCAATACATTAGTGTAGTTCGCTTGTTGATCAATAGATGTCGCTACAGGTTACACACGTTATGAGACCAAAGCATGGTTTATTCGTAAATGGAAACACAAACACTTGAATTCTCACAGTATTTTATATAAAAAAAAAAACATTTTAACCAGAATTACATGATTTTCTATAATAGTGTCAGTTTTATAAAAAGCTATTTTAAAAGTTACCCTTTTACCTTCTGTGTCATGAGTGCGTTTAAAAACTTTTAACTCATGCATGCACGCATTCAAAAACAGCCAGTCCCAGTACAACTAGCTATCATCATCATAATATTATTATATCAGCTAGGTACCAGAAGTCCACTGCTGAACATAGGCCTAATATAAAATTTCAATAAAATAGCTTGCATCTATCGCGAGTCTGTGGTTTATCAGATTGTCTGTCCTCCTTGTAGGTGGTCATTATACACAACTATCCCCATTTGCTCCCATCGGGTGGACATTCTACGCTGCGTCAACGGTTGCGTGGTCTCCATTGGAGAACCTTACGGCCCCTACGGCCATCAGTTCTACGTGTTACGAGGCCTGGCCACTACCATTCTAATTAGCTGGGCTATAACGGCAACTAGCTAGATCTAGATCATACAAATATTTGTTCCATGCGGGAATCAAACTCGTGATACGTAGTGCAACACCAACCGTGTCGTCAAATTGGTAAACGACCAATGTGCACGTAGCCCATTTCCATTCATTGTTCCAATGATCAGAAACACAGTTAATTCCGCAAACCGATATTACCCGTTGTCAATACAATGTTCATCATTAGCCTGGTATTGTATGGAATATTGCGGACTAAAGGAAAATGATCGTTAAATCATGCGGATTGATGACTTTTCCGTGGTTGAATGGAAAATAATCATTTTGGTAATTTTAGAATCTGACCAAGATTTATTATTTCATTTATGCTTATTGTACAGCGTAGCCATTAAAACTATTTTTATTTAATTGTTTAAAGTGATCAGTTAAAGGGGTAAACACTCTTTTCTAATAATATTGAATAGTAAAATAATATTGAAAATTACACATGAACAATATAATAAAAAAAATGTTATGAAAGAGATGTAAATAAAGAAACGTTGAATATTGGATGACGCTGGCAAGGCTGGCACACAATATAGGCAACATCACAATGTGGTTACCGCCGTCCCACTCTTGGTACAAAGACATTAACGTTAACAAAAAGAGTGTGAGAGAGGGCATTAAACACCAAAATATGACGGCCCAGTATGTATAAGACCATACCGAGCGACCAATGGACCAAACAACCAAAAATAACTAAGAAAGATAACGGCACACATAAACCATCTTCTTCCAAAACTTCATAAATATCAAAAAGCAAACGCAAAGCAAAATCTTTGCTGAAATAAAAATCCCTAAAATACGGAAGTGTATAACCATTTGCATTAAATTTTAGCTCATGTTTACGACGAAGATAAACTTGTTATTTGTGAGCAGCTGAAATATTTTATGTGTATATTTACTTTTTATTGTGTACACTACATTATACTAACGCATCTTCTTGAATTATTACTGAGGAAATAAGTGCACATTTATGCGACATTTTTGTTTATGAAATGTATTGTGATGGGTTTATTATGATAGTTGAGCCAGTTTAATATATTGATGAAGATAGAGACGAATAAGATAATAGCATATATTTGAGGTCCTCGAAGAATAAGACAGACGTGTACCTTGTATAGTACACCCATATTTCGCTGGTCATATTTAAGTTCCATATATGCCATAGACACCCACTTACCCAGTCATCAGATGACGGCATAGGGATCGTCATTATGCCGTCACCTGTTAACTGAAGAAGATGAAACATTTATTTTCTACATTTTAAAAATTGCCTTGCTTTATAACGATGGAATAAATAACATTTATTTTATAACCTTACGAGAACCCTATGCTCAGTAAATGCCAAATGGAAAATAACGAAATCGAACAATAAATTTGAAACAAAGTACGTGTAAGTGCAATCAAAAATGAAAATTGATTGCGCAAAGACTTATTTAGATTCAAAATTGATAAATACTCAATGGATGAAATACTGGTAGATGTAGATCTTTGGCATTGATGAGCAAGACGTATTAGTACAAACCCTTGCTATTGCCGAGGTAGTCCCATTGAAGCTGTCACAGCTTCAAACCTTGAGAGGGTTAACGGCACATCCATCACGGAAGGGCCATTTGCTGTCATTGACAGATTTATGAAAGAGCGCGGCGTCTTCTGCTTATCTCTTTATAGTATAAGGAACATGGATTTCCTATAACAGTCTGTAACACAATAATATGATACAAGTTATAAAATATCCAAAAAAAAAGCTATGTAGAATGTTTTTTTCAGTACCTAAGCGTTATTGGCCAGATACAGATGGTCTAAGGGATATCGAAAAATACTCCTTATAGAATCCGGCCCCATTTCGATGAAAACTATCGTAATAAGTGATAGGTGCTTTTGTTTATATATATTTTTTGATTTTGTAAAAATGTTTAAAATTCTAAAGAATAAGCAAAAACATAAACAATGAATAAAGTAAACGTAGTGATACTGTCTGTATCACTGAGTTTGAAAAAAACCAACAAGTATTTAGCAAACATTTATTATTATTACATTTATCATAAAACAAGATTGAACACTTAAACCAATAAACTGTGTTTGTTACCTTACATAGCTTTTCATGTTTTATTAAAATTGTTTTCGATTGAAATTTTTAGGGTATAGGCAAATGGAATCCCATGGTCCCAGGTCAAATTTACCGATGGTATCCCCTGGGTGACGGAATACGCGTGACAAGTGGTCCAATACTCATGCACCGTGGATTCCGAAATTTCCCATCTCACTTTGGACTTCCAGTAAAATTTCGTTATGGAAAATTTTCATTCAAATAGAATACGTGAGGGTATTTTGATCTGTTTTATGGAGACGTGCGCCGGTTATAGTAGTTTCGTGATAAGGGAGTTAAGTTTAAGGGAGGTACGGCGCTCTTTTATAGAACTCTTTAGCCAAATTAGGTTTTTTTGATGGATGTCTTCATAAACTTCCACATGAGTTACTTACAATTGGCAGTATATTTTTTACAGGGTCACTTTCAAGAATACTGGCCAGTAATAATAGTAAAAATGTTTCTACTGTTTGATCATAGTAGTAACTTACTACGTGGACGAGTAGGGGAGGTACGCCTAAGACGGGTAGCCCGCCTAAAACGTTGCATGTCAAATTACGCGTCGTTATTGCTAATGAGAATGGAGAATAGATGCGACTACCGTAGGCGCGGGCAAGCGGGCGGCGAGTAAAGGGCAACTCGCTGTCCGACCATGGACCATGCCCGGGTCGACGGCGCGTTGTGTTCCACGCGCGCCTCTTGGAGCGTCAGCATAATGACGGGTTTGCGGGACTCCGGTACACAAAGGGCTACCGAAGGACACCGTGGATTTTAGTCAGTACAAGTCTGACAGTCCCTCCCGCCCTGCCCGGGGTGGAAGGACTCATTTGATGATTTTACCACGAAAAAAAAAAAAAAACCTGGTTGGTGGATGTGAAATATTTTTGAAATTTCAGTCATAAAACAATATAATTATTCATCCTTCACGATATTTTTTTACATCGTTTTGATTTTGAATATATAGCAAAGCAACCCTGTTACGTTCCCACTGTTGGAATAAAGACTATAAAATCAACCACGTGGACTCAGTGTCTTGATTCTACGATATTCTGTTTCCTATTATGAAGATTTCCTTAACAGTAAACGATGTATTTTAAGTACACTTTAATTATTTTGCAAGTCGAAAAGGTCAAATGTAAGAATTTCGCCTTTATATACATTAACACAATACGTGGAACACAATTCATTATTGGATGTTGCTACGGACAGCGTACCTATTAATTCTAAAAATAGTTACAATTTATATCTTCCCAGATATCCATCGAAAAGTCAGTCCTATTACTATGAAGATAAATAAAAAACCCAACAGTAACTCAATTCCCTTCTATTCAGGTGGGTATTCATTCAAAAATCACCCTTATTTCTTTATAGCTAAACATTATAGCCCACATCAGTTACTGAAGTCGTGGTAGACTATCGGAGACCCACAGACACGCCCCTGAAGATTTGAAAGGATTGCTACGCGACCCCGGAATTGACAGCTTTGGAGAACTAAACGACAGTTTTTCTTCTTTAAAAAAAGAAATAAAGTTGATGAGAAAATGAACTTTGGAAAATAAAATTTTGTTTGTGAGACAGAATATTTTTTGTAATGTTCTTTTAACTTGTCCCGGCTGTCATTTGTAGATCTTTGACAGTCGTTACTGTTAGTCTGAAGCTTATAAGTCCGACAATCAGTTTTACCATGGGTATCGTTTTGACCGGGATCCCTTCTATTCGCATAATGTTCTTTGTCCTAATATACTTCGACATAACGATTTTGGCACAATTTGTTTAGGCATAATAATACTTCGGCATATTTTTTTTAGGCATACATCTTACATCCGCATAATCATCTTAAAGACTAATTTGTTTCGGCATAAATTTGATTCGCATAACGTTAGTAGGCCTAATGACTATTAGCATAACGTTAGTAGGCCTAATGACTATTAGCATAACGTTAATAGGCCTAATGACTATTAGCATAACGTTAGTACGCCTAATGACTATTAGCATAATAATATTTAGGCATACAATTAATACTTTCTAAATTAATACGTTTCTGTAACAATTAAATAATATGTTAATTAAAAATTGAATATGATGTGCAACAAAAGTTAGTGACAGAACCGAATTGCTGCAAAACCGACTCCACGTAGTCTTGTTTGTCCTACCCCTAGAGTGTAATTTAAAATCGCGTAGGCGCGTGGGGCCGCCGGAGGCCCGCAGCGCCGGAGCCGTGACAGAAAACCTTGCCTGCTGCATGTTGCATGCTCGCTTGAATGCTGCATGCTGCATGCTGCATGCTTGCTTGTTTGCTGCATGCTTGCTTGCATGCTTGCATGCTTGCTTGTTTGCATGCTTGCTTGCTTGCATGCTGTATGCCTTTATAAGTAATGTTTTAATATCATTATGCGTAAATAAATTTATGCTTTAGGATATTATGCTTAAAAAAGTTATGCTTTAGAACTTTATGCTTAGTAAATTTATGCTTTAAGATATTATGCTTAAAAAAGTTATGCTTTAGAACTTTATGCTTAATAAATGTATGCTTTAGAATATTATGCTTAATCATTATTATGCTTAGAGAAATTATGCTTAAAAAATTATGCGTAAGCTATTATGCGTAATTATATTATGCGAAAATATAATTATTATTATTATTATTATTTATTTAATTCAGACACAGTCCATATTTTTTTTATACAATATAAAGAAAATTAAAAACAAAGAGACGATACTTTACAATAAATTCAACAAAATTCAACTAAAATTAAATTACAAAATCATAATTAAAATTAAAAATCAAAATTATACGCAGACAAAAATTATTACATTCCAAAAACAAAATTAAGTAAATTAAAATAAAATTAAAACAAAATTAAAATTAAATTAAATCAAAATTAAATTAAAATCAAAATTAAATTAAATTGAAATAAAATTATAATTAAAATAAATTAAATTAAAATATTTATATTACAATTAAATAAGTCAAATAACACGAGGAGAGGCGCTAGCATGAAGCTGTGTGACTGTTCGTCATGGAACCTTGTTTTAATAACAAATATGTTATTTATTTTAAAATCACCACGTGACATCGGGCGCCTTAATTCACATTAACTTACCTACTTTATGGCCTGACATTTCCTTGTGATAAATAGCTGGTTTAAAACACCCATTCCTTTATTTCAATAGCTACAAAAACTAATGACTAGGAGAGATTTCTAAAAGAAACGATCCTACAACTTGCTTATCAGCACATGTGCTTGCAATAAACCCGTCTCCGGGCGAACACTCAATAGGACCTCTGAAACAATTTAAAATTATGAATTCTAAGAAGTTTAGAAATCTTTCGCCAACTAATATTAAAAATACGACATCTGGCACTATTAACCCAACAGCCATTATTCAATCCTGCACTTAAAAACAAAGAGATATTCGGACTTGGGGTAATACAGAGACCGTGAGAAATTCGAAATGCCTTTGCGAGTCCCTTAGCAGGTAGTTGGAGTGAGGGGACGCTGATGATTCCTCGAGGCAGTTGGGCTGAGAACGTCTTGAGGGACACACGGGTGGACCCGGAAAAAAAAAGTTCAGGAGATTCGGTTTGAGACGCCCGACATGCAGGACGCGATATTATCGAGGTGTTTGATAAAGTAATATTTTATACATCGAGTATCAATAGCTGAAGTAAGTGTTAGTGGTCGGTGGAACGCGAGAAGATGAATCCAGAAGGCGGCCTGATGTTGGTGATCATACGGGGGGTAGCTGAGCAGCGGTCCGTAAGTGAAATACAGACAAATCCTCTTCTTTAAGCACTTGGTAAGTGTTAATTATAATTAACTTTATAGTAGCAGGTTGGAGGAGACACAGAGTGGCTGCTGATAATCATTTATTTCAGTATGGCGGGCGGAGCGGAGATTTCACATTATTATATTTTATATTATTATCTCATATAATATTATTTGTCCTGATTCCGTAACCTCACAGTAATTTGTCATTGGCGTTTGGTTAAAGGGCACGGGGAAGCCTTCGCTACACTGAGTACAAGGACTCACACGCCAATGACGCCTGACTTATAATGACTTTACTTGACGAATGTACCACGTATCAAAGGCAGAACCATGTTCTTAATTCAACTACTCAAATTATATTCTTCCAGCCAAGCTATTATGTGCCGATGGCAGGTATTTGCAACTATAACAAATATTGCTATTTGTTTAGCAAAATAACCAAATGCTGTTGATGATTACTGTCTCCTTGCAGCCTAGCCCAGAGACATTGCGGGTGGTTGATGGATGTACATTTCTAGCTGTGGGGGTAGGCTTCACCAAGTACTGGGTTACCATTTGGATAACTCCGTTCCAAAGGAACGCTAGATTTAGCGGCTGTGTCTCGTTATTAAACCGGCCGCTGGTAGGCCTATATCTGAATCGTCATTATTTAACGAGACACACCTGTCGATAAGGGCAGATTTAAATGTGAAATGAATGGAGTGCCGATGACATCCACTTCAGCATTCAGCAATACAATCGCAATATGCTCTGTTACAGGCCGAGTCCACGGTACGCTTGAGCAACTTGATTATTATTAGAGAAAGGGGATAGGCAGCCGTAAGGGTGAACTATTTGAACGCGTGTGTACTACTATGGAGATACAAAACTTGTCTTTTTCAATGGCAGGGAATTCACGACTCACTGCCTCAGGATTGGAAAGGACATGTAAAACGTGCTTAGGAAACGTTCGCTGTTAGTGTTCGTAGCAGAGTCCTTCGTAGGGTAATGCTGGTAGGACTAACAGTAAACGTACGCCGGGTAAACGTTGTAAAACAATACCATGTTGTTTAACATGGAATTGTTTGCGTTTGCAAAGCGGCATCTAGTACATTGGAATCAAATAAGTTAACGTAACCGTAATCATCTATTCTCTTAAGCGCAAGCGTGACGTTTCCTTATATATTATATCTTTGCTGTCCTCTTGTCTTACTAGCTTCATAATTATTATTTGTTTTGTTAATATGACTTGATATTATTCATGTATTTATTGTGAACTCTCAGCACTAACTTACTTTGGTCCCCTCCCCTTGCTGAGAGGTCAGTCCTCTCTGTCCTGGCGGAGGTCGCAGTTGTCAATGGTACGTGCACCACGGAGGTTGGGCGGAGGCGGGGCCCTACCTCGGCCCCCCCAGGGGGGGGGCCCCATCTTTCATATTTTCCACTATATTAAGTAATTTAGGAAAAACGAAAATTTTATCAGCCTAGGGTAATTTATGAACAGTCACATGTGGTGCCGTGACCAGGATTCTCGTCATTAAATGTACTGATTCACTTCAGTGCAACGAGAAAGAACAATTTATGGGTTACTTACACTATTAACACAACGTAATTATATAATTATCGAGATTTCGAGAGACGGCTTTTATTTACAGCGACAACAATAAGTTTAAACATTCTGATAACCATTACTGAATGTTCTAACACTGGTGACGGGTTCAACTCCCGCGTAATCTATCAATTAATGTGTGAGTTCCTTACGTAGAAACTGAAGTAACACAACGTAATTTCATTTTTCTAGAGATAACGAGAGACGGTTTTAGATTACAGTGATCACACTAAGTTTTGATCACCATTTTTTGAATGAATCAAACATTGGTATCGGGTTCAACTCCCGCGTAACTTATCAATTGATGTGTTATACGAGTATTTTGACACGAAAATAACACAACACAATTTTAACATTTAGAAATACACTGTGAGATGGTCTGAGCTAAACATGTTTGTTACATTAACTTATGTTTGATGACCATAATTTAAGTGTTCTAACCACTCCTGTAGCGGGTTCAATTCCCGTGCAATTTTAAAGTGAGTGAGTTACTTTACGTTGATATTGAAACAATACAACGTAATATTAGAAATTGTGAGAAACAATTGTGGAGTATACATTTAAGGAGCTGTAATAAATTACAGTTGATTAGATGTAATGGTCTGACGATGGATTCTTCAACCATTGACAGCGGGTTAAATTCCTGCTTAATTTATTTGCTGTTGATGAACTTACGCTACTGTGTCAATGATCTGGTTAGACACAATAGCTGATGAGTGATAAAGTTCCTGTGTCACGGCTTGTATTCTAGGTTCTCACAGAAATTGTTGGTCGGAATCATATGCCAAGAGGCAATTTTGAACTACATGAAATGAGTATTTGTCAGAGTTACTGTGCTACTTGTTACAAGGGTTCAACTCCCTGTTGACGTAAGTTTGATGTCGGACATTACACTAATTGATTATGAAATGTGCTTGCAACTACACGTGCGTTTGTACGTATGTGTCACGATATAAATGTGATGCGCCCTAATCTCGGGATATATTTCATATTGTTACAGTTTATACAATAAGAAGCATGTAGCTTTAGTATAACAATTGATATACTTGTCATTAGGTGTTACCGTAAGAGATTACCTTTCAGACTCTTCGGAATAAACCATATAGATGAATAGATACTTGTGTGGCCTAATTTCAAATTCCAGGTTGATTGAGACTTCGCTGGGCTTCACTTCCCTTTGTCTTAGTGTTTGGGTTACGCGTAAGCACGAGTCAAAGCCGACATCTGCGGACTTCCAGGGCAGCTGTGTCGACGACAGCGTGACTTCTTTTACGAAGCTAAGTTTCACTTTTATTATACTTCACAGTTACACGATGTCATGTGGTTCGACCTCTTCATTGCAGTAAAGGTACTCGTAGTATTGTTTTGAATTTTTAGACAATGCACCTATTCAGTGCCGGTAGACAAAGGAACCTACAAGGGAAAGTAGATGTGAACATTTTGTCGAAACGATTGGCGCAGTGGCTGAGTATAGTCAACTGTTGTGCGGCGTGTCGCGGGTTCGATCCCCACACGGAACGAATGTTTGTGTGATCTGCGGGTCTGGGTGTTTGTATGTGTGGGTTACTCTGTTTTTGGATGCACACGCGATACAGGGAAAATCCCTAGTGTGGGGCAAAGGCAATGTTTAATTAAAAGAAACGACTGATTTTCAGTAATCAGATTTATTTTGTTACATCATAGAGAGCCAGTAATTGTTTGGCCAATCTAGAATGCCCGTATTTCCTAGTCAAAGGCAGACTAACTTCTTCAATGAATAAACACAAATTGATCTTCGAGGGACGGAGCGGGGAGTACAATTTATTTATGTTAATGGCACGGTTGACACATTGGCTTACCGATCGTTTGCGTTGCTATGTGTTACGGGTTCGATTCCCGCCAAGAACAAAGATTTGTATTTGACTGCAGGCAGTTGTTCTGCATGTGGCTGTTTGGGTATATGGATTTAGATGTGTGTGAATACACCTACGAAGGAGAAATTATCCGTGGTGTGGAGCGACGTATTGTTGCGAGAAAAGTGTGCACATGTTAAATAGTACAGGTTACAGAACATGTTCATTTTCTGATAAAATCTCCCGCACTAGTAAAATCACAGGACTGATCCTTCCTCTCACTAACGGAGGGGGGAGGCTGATCGGGATTAGACATACTTATAATAACGTATAGGTGATAAATAAGATTACAAAACATTAGTTTTTTTTTAATATGACTTCTCAATTCTAGTTGGAACCCTGGAACTGCTCTATCCTCTTAGAATCGGAGGGGGGCAACTAATTGGACTAAAAATCTAATATGCCTATGTGCGGACTATTTCAGCCACCGGATACAACAGCGAGCAGCGTTTTGAGCTCGCTCAGCATTGAGGAAAGGCCTCTGTCCAGCAGCAGCTGCGATAGGCTGAATTAAGAACGAGGGAACACCGTAGAGGTAGCGTCACTCACAAATACTCTTGAAAGAGACTCTGGTATGTAAATCAACATTATAGGCATGCACAGGTCTTTTGAAATAAAATAAAACGCGGTTTAATATACCTAAAATTTAAATACAACAGAGTATTTTACTGGAGGAGTAGTTCGAATACAATTATTAATTTCATTTATGATTGAAAATGCTTATGCAAAATTAAACAAAATGGCAAACAATGCATCTTATTAGATTCGTGCTCCAGCAGGAAAATTTATAATAACCAGTAAGCAATATAGGAGTGGGTGTGTCCGAATACGGTATTATAACGTCATGGAAATGCATAGGTTTACCCTAATGTGAAAGCTCATCCGCTGAACTGCGTCACGCGTCTGATTTTCAAAGGGGGGAATGTGACTGTTCGTCATGGAACCTTGTTTTAATAACAAATATGTTATTTATTTTAAAATCACCACGTGACATCGGGCGCCTTAATTCACATTAACTTACCTACTTTATGGCCTGACATTTCCTTGTGATAAATAGCTGGTTTAAAACACCCATTCCTTTATTTCAATAGCTACAAAAACTAATGACTAGGAGAGATTTCTAAAAGAAACGATCCTACAACTTGCTTATCAGCACATGTGCTTGCAATAAACCCGTCTCCGGGCGAACACTCAATAGGACCTCTGAAACAATTTAAAATTATGAATTCTAAGAAGTTTAGAAATCTTTCGCCAACTAATATTAAAAATACGACATCTGGCACTATTAACCCAACAGCCATTATTCAATCCTGCACTTAAAAACAAAGAGATATTCGGACTTGGGGTAATACAGAGACCGTGAGAAATTCGAAATGCCTTTGCGAGTCCCTTAGCAGGTAGTTGGAGTGAGGGGACGCTGATGATTCCTCGAGGCAGTTGGGCTGAGAACGTCTTGAGGGACACACGGGTGGACCCGGAAAAAAAAAGTTCAGGAGATTCGGTTTGAGACGCCCGACATGCAGGACGCGATATTATCGAGGTGTTTGATAAAGTAATATTTTATACATCGAGTATCAATAGCTGAAGTAAGTGTTAGTGGTCGGTGGAACGCGAGAAGATGAATCCAGAAGGCGGCCTGATGTTGGTGATCATACGGGGGGTAGCTGAGCAGCGGTCCGTAAGTGAAATACAGACAAATCCTCTTCTTTAAGCACTTGGTAAGTGTTAATTATAATTAACTTTATAGTAGCAGGTTGGAGGAGACACAGAGTGGCTGCTGATAATCATTTATTTCAGTATGGCGGGCGGAGCGGAGATTTCACATTATTATATTTTATATTATTATCTCATATAATATTATTTGTCCTGATTCCGTAACCTCACAGTAATTTGTCATTGGCGTTTGGTTAAAGGGCACGGGGAAGCCTTCGCTACACTGAGTACAAGGACTCACACGCCAATGACGCCTGACTTATAATGACTTTACTTGACGAATGTACCACGTATCAAAGGCAGAACCATGTTCTTAATTCAACTACTCAAATTATATTCTTCCAGCCAAGCTATTATGTGCCGATGGCAGGTATTTGCAACTATAACAAATATTGCTATTTGTTTAGCAAAATAACCAAATGCTGTTGATGATTACTGTCTCCTTGCAGCCTAGCCCAGAGACATTGCGGGTGGTTGATGGATGTACATTTCTAGCTGTGGGGGTAGGCTTCACCAAGTACTGGGTTACCATTTGGATAACTCCGTTCCAAAGGAACGCTAGATTTAGCGGCTGTGTCTCGTTATTAAACCGGCCGCTGGTAGGCCTATATCTGAATCGTCATTATTTAACGAGACACACCTGTCGATAAGGGCAGATTTAAATGTGAAATGAATGGAGTGCCGATGACATCCACTTCAGCATTCAGCAATACAATCGCAATATGCTCTGTTACAGGCCGAGTCCACGGTACGCTTGAGCAACTTGATTATTATTAGAGAAAGGGGATAGGCAGCCGTAAGGGTGAACTATTTGAACGCGTGTGTACTACTATGGAGATACAAAACTTGTCTTTTTCAATGGCAGGGAATTCACGACTCACTGCCTCAGGATTGGAAAGGACATGTAAAACGTGCTTAGGAAACGTTCGCTGTTAGTGTTCGTAGCAGAGTCCTTCGTAGGGTAATGCTGGTAGGACTAACAGTAAACGTACGCCGGGTAAACGTTGTAAAACAATACCATGTTGTTTAACATGGAATTGTTTGCGTTTGCAAAGCGGCATCTAGTACATTGGAATCAAATAAGTTAACGTAACCGTAATCATCTATTCTCTTAAGCGCAAGCGTGACGTTTCCTTATATATTATATCTTTGCTGTCCTCTTGTCTTACTAGCTTCATAATTATTATTTGTTTTGTTAATATGACTTGATATTATTCATGTATTTATTGTGAACTCTCAGCACTAACTTACTTTGGTCCCCTCCCCTTGCTGAGAGGTCAGTCCTCTCTGTCCTGGCGGAGGTCGCAGTTGTCAATGGTACGTGCACCACGGAGGTTGGGCGGAGGCGGGGCCCTACCTCGGCCCCCCCAGGGGGGGGGCCCCATCTTTCATATTTTCCACTATATTAAGTAATTTAGGAAAAACGAAAATTTTATCAGCCTAGGGTAATTTATGAACAGTCACAGCTGCATCCACCGCTGTATAAGGGACAGATCCCACCGCTCGGACAACACTCTCAGGAGACCGTTGGGGCTGCTTCGTAGGCGATTTAATAACGAAGCACTCCGCTTTCTTATGATTGCGTAAAAATCATCGATTCTTGCTTCAGCAAACATAGCTGAAGCACTACAAAACCTCGGCAGCCCCACCAGTATCCTGAAGGCATTGTTGTACTGTACGCGCAGTGCGCTGTACGCCCGCTGCGTATAGTTGGCCCACAGGCTGCACGTGTAAAACGATTGGCAGTATGCCTTGAACAAAGTCACTTTTACTGGCAGAGTACAACGTGCAAACCTGCGAGCCAACATATTACACCGGACAGACAGCGCCCTGCGCTCCCTCTCAATGTCCAGATTGTCAGACAAGTCATCGGAGACCCAGTGGCCCAGGTACTTGAAGTGATGCACCCTTTTTAAAGGAATGCCGCAAAGAGTGACAGGAGGTACAGATGAATAACATTTGGCACCGGCTTTGAAAACCATGAATTCACTCTTTCTAGCGTTGTACCTGAGCCCATGGGCCTCCGCATAAGTCTCACAAATGCGCACAAGCTTACGTAAGGCACTGATCGAAGGGCTCAGCAACACCATATCATCCGCATAACTTATATTGTTCATGCACACACCGTCTATGGAACATCCAATATTAGTGTTGCTGAGCTCACCGATCAGCCGGTTCATATACAGGTTGAAAAGACGAGGCGAGGACAAACCCCCTTGCCTCACACCGCATTCCAACCCATACACGTCCGATTGCGCACCCATCCATTTGACAGTATTTTGCTGCTTACTGTACCAGTACCGGAGCAAAGATACAATCTCATCCGGCACATCTGTTTCACTTTGTAGCTTCTGCCACAGCTTGTCATAACACACACAATCGAATGCTCTTGAAATATCTAAGAAGCATGCATATACTGGTGTGCTTCTATCCGTATAGTACTGAACAGTTTGCTTGAGACAGAGGATAGCACTCTCAGTTGACAACCCGGGTCTGAACCCAAACTGAGCGTCATGTAAATGGAGGTGTTTTTCCAACTGTTGATCAAGCAAACTGTCCAGCACCTTAGCTACGACAGTCGCAAGCGAGATCGGTCTGTAATTAGACAGATCCGATGAGTCACCTGTCTTGTCTTTCACAATTGGTACTACGACTGTGCGCATCAAATCCTCAGGTAAATAACTATGACTAATGCACAAGTTAAATAAAAGTGCAAGGACTCTTGACAGGTGCACGCCCGCGTACTTCAAATGCTCGATGCTAAGGCTATCGTGACCTGGAGACTTGCCTCTCACCATTTTCTTTATAATTTTGGCCACATCCTTGGCGGAGAATCTGATGTTCATATGGCCAGGGCGATCCTCAGCAGCGAGCACCTGCGACGCGGGCCCGAGCGGTGATACTACACTAAAATGCCGTTGAAAGGCACAGGCTATATCCCGCGGTTCATGCACACCACCGACACTCACCGGAGTACCCGACCTTGGATTAAGTTTGTGCGTATTCTTCCAAAAATCACCAAAGCTCTTATTTGAATGATGTTCTGCAATGATGTCCATCTTAATCTGACTTTCATTATTTTGACAGAACTTTAATTTTTCTTTAAATACTTTCCTAGACTCCTTCATATTCTCAAATTCATGACCCGATCTAGGACGTCCACACGATACCCATGTCTGAAAACAAAGCCTGGCCCTCCGGTGAGCGCCACTAACATGTCTATTCCAGCCCGTAACATATTTAAAATTGCCGCGCTTAGGTGCAATGCAGCTCATCCTAGCGGCCTCAGTCAAAATATTCACAACATCCTTGTACATCCTATCTATTATTATTCTATGGTTCTGATCACTACACATTCCATCAGCGCAATTACTTAACACAGATGGAAAGTCAATCTGCTTTAGATTTTCATTACAATACTTAGTATATTCATAGATCTGATTATTGTCCCTAAGTCCCCATTTGACGCAATTAAAAGTACTTGGAATGGTTGCAACTTTAGGTTTTATAATATTAACATTACACTGAATCATTAACGGATAGTGATCAGACCAGTATGTGTCATACATAACGCACACATCCACAACTGCGCGCCGCGCTGCACTTGTCACTAAGCAGTGATCAAGCCATCGCTGACACCCGTGCGCATCACTTACAAATGTGTAGGTGTCACGAGGCAGCCACTCAATGTCTAAACACGACCACGATTGTTCCGTACAAAAAGTCTGCAACTCATTAGAAAACAGCTCACCTGGGTGCGCGTTAAAGTCTCCGAGTATGAAAACAGACTCCACATCGCAACTCTCAATAATCGCGTTCAACTCACTAAGGCACTCTGTAAACTCGGTAAGGTTATCAACCGAGTCAGTAGGCATATACACTGACACCACTAGCATAGACCGGTCCTGAAGCACTATCTTTATTGCAGCGAGACGCACACTAGCACACGCGATCACAGACACTGTCGGAAACATCGCCTTTCTCCACAGCAGAGCGACTCCACCATACGGCCTTCCTCTAAGCACTCCAGCGGATGTATTGACAGCAGACTTTCCAGTAAAGGAAAATGCGTCATCAATACTGCCAAGGAACTGTACGTCGTGAGGCAAAAGCCAAGTCTCCTGCAGTGCCACTATGTCCACCGTCTGACAGAGACGCTTCACACAATTCACCGACCTAGTGACACTCTTACAATTAAAAGTAACTAGCTTAATTGTACTATCCATTTATTGTTTACAATACTCCATTTATCTCCCGGTAGGTAGGTTTGTCCGCGTTGCGATTAAACTCAACAAAACGGCGATATATTACCCCGTCCGGCCAAAAGTCATCCGTCATAAAAACATTCAACTTGTGTTTTGGCACAAAAACAATATATCCGTTATAATCCTTACTCGATTTCATATTAACTTTCTCTAGTTTTATTTCTAAGTTCGTTTTCTTATATAAATAAGATTTAATGTCATTCACAGACGTATCTTTAGAAACATTGTAAACATAGATTGGAACTTGAGTACTCGCAGCCTTAAAATTATTATCAGAATCAACAATAGCTTTCCCTGTATTTCCTACAAAGCGATTTCTCAATCTGTGTTTCTTTTTCTGTACCAAGGTCCATTCCTCATTAGTTATTGGAGCTTTGGACTGTGGTTTGGACATTCCACTCTGCATAACAACAGAGAAACTCTTTTTATTTTCGACGCATAACAGCGGACTGGTTGGTCGTTCGGAACTATGTATACAGTTTACCGCGGAGGTCGATTGCTCTGCGTGACTCACCACTGCAGCCCGAGCGCGATCAGCTGACAACCCATTACTCGCAGGTGACGGTGTTCCGTTAACAATTACGCGCGGTGTTGTTACCGCGCTACCCACATCCGACGGAATGTTAATCTGCTTCTCTAAGAGAGTTGTCGTACGCTGTTCCTCTACAGGTTTAAACGCACCACATACAGGAGACAAGCCCATTGGCCCACTTTCGCACTCGAAACTTGACGATGCTCTGGCCCCCCGCCTCATGTTAATGTTTCGAGAGACATTGTTTACAATAGACGCATTCTTAAGAGCTTCTACTTCCACAGTTAGCTCCTTAACTTGGTTCACTGTGGCGTACTCCTCAGAAATACGATCAATCTCGCTTCGCATCTGCAACAGATCCTTGAGAAGTCTTGTCACGTCTACATGGTCAAACAAAACCGGGGGTAGTTTTTGTAAATCCCTAGCGACGAAAATAGGGATTTCTTCAGGATCCGTCTCTTTTAACAGGCAGATAATATCATCTATGTTACGTAATGTTTTTCCTTTGTTTTTCCTTATCTTCTTGCGCTTTATTGTTGGAATAGAATCAAACAATAAGTTCTTAGCCTCTGCAATTTCACTTTCCGAAAATGCACTGACACAAATGCGGGCAATACTCTGTTCGTCCATCACATCCAGTTTATTGCAGACAAATGCCAATGTCTCACTTATTACGACATTGCAGCTAGCACACTTTAGAACATTTGTAGCCATTGTCTATACAACGACTTCCAAACCCGTCAAACGAGCAACACACAGCGCGTGCAATCGACAGCGCGCGTGACGCAAGACTGAATTACTGACTGAATTATGCCAAACAAAATTATGCTAAGTTATATTAGGTCTTAAAATTTTATGCAAATGGATAGGGAACCGTTTTGACCAGGTGCTGGGTTGTGGAGGTCCGATAGGCAGTCGCTCTATGTAAAATACCACATCAGGTTCGACTGGAAGCTGACCCCAATATAGTTGGGAAAAGGCTAGACAAACAGAATACTTTTTATTTTTGATTTTATTGTACACGAATTAATTTTTTTTTGTTTGTAACTATTAATTTAATTATTGTATGTAATATGGTGGTAATTGGAGTCTGGCACTAGTTTTTTGCTTCGGAAGGCACGCTAAGTCATTAACTGCAGCTCTCAGAAGCCTCTTTATTCTTAACTAGCTTCTGCCCGCGACTTCGTACGCGGATCCTGTTGCTTATGCCAGCGGCAACGGGGTCATTAAAATCGAAGACCTGAAACGTCTGATGTCGAATTCTTAGAGCCTGGGGACGGGAAAACAACGGGACGCGCATGACGATTCCAGACGTTCCAGTTTTCGTACAAAAGTAAGTCAACAAGAAATGCATAACAGACTAAACAACTCTTGCTAAGACGTGATTCCTATATAATATGTTATAGTGTAGCTGGGCTCTTGGAGCTCCACATCAGGTGTTCCAGATCTCAATTTTCATACGTCAACAGAGAGTGCTCATTAGGCTGAACAACTCTTGCTAAGACGTGATTCCTATATGTTATAGTGTAGCTGGACTCTTGGAGCTCCACATCAGGTGTTCCAGATCTCAATTTTCATACGTCAACAGAGAGTGCTCATCAGGCTGAAGAACTCTTGCTAAGACGTCATTACTGTATATGTAATAGTGTAGCTGGGCTCTTGGAGCTCCACATCAGGTGTTCCAGATCTCGATTTTCATACGTCAACAGAGAGTGCTCATCAGGCTGAAGAACTCTTGCTAAGACGTCATTACTGTATAATGTAATAGTGCAGCTGGGCTCTTGGAGTTCCACATCAGGTGTTCCATATCTTCAAATTTATTTTCTCAGCAGAAAGTGCTCATCACGTGGAACAATTTTTGCTGTGGCGCTATTTTTGTATCTCTTATATGTAGTTTAGCTGATCTATTGCAGTTCTGCATCAGGTGTTCAAGTTTCCAAGATAAATTATAGCGTACATGTTGTCCAGACTTAATAGCTATACAACAAAAAAAAAAATAATCAAATCCGTCCAGTAGTTCCGAAGATTAGCGTGCATGGAGTAACTTCTCCCGTTTTCCTAACATTTCCCTTTACTGCTCTGCTCCTATTAATTGTAGCGTGATGAAAAGTATACTATAACAAGCCCAGGAGTATGAAAAATAATTGTACCAAGTTTCGTTACAATCCGTCAAGCAGTTTTTGTTTCTATAACGGTTATACAGAGAGACAAAATTTTTATTAATTGCATTTTTGGCATAAGTATCGATCCGTAATCATCCCGTGATAGTTATTTTGGAAATATATTTCACTAGCACTTCGCCCGCGACTACGTCCGCGCGTATTTCGACTTTTTCCTCTGTGAATTTCTACACCCGGCCGGGTCGTATATAGTATGCCCTTTCAACATAAAAAACCATGTAAGTATTCTCTTTATAATTTACTACATTATTTAAGTATTACAAAACAACTGTTTACTTCAGAAATCTAAAACGCCTTACTCATTAATTCATAAACACCCACTGAATAAATAATATAAAACCATTACTTACCGAGTAAAATATTCCTAATTATGAATTCTAAAGAATCGCTAAGTTCTCGGATCACCGTCTGGGGCTCTGAGATAAGGCTTGCTTACAAACCCGGAGTTTATTTCAACACTTTTGTATGTTCAGCTCTCTACGGATTCCATTGTTGACAATTTTATCGCGTTTTCATTTTTCTTCTACCCTTTTTCGCGAACCTCGAGACCCGACTATAAGTCTGATCCGGAATTTTTGGGCGTTGGATAATACCCGATTTTGATACTTTTTAGGGTAAACTTTGTAATGTGTTTACCCTGATCTTTAAATGAAAAGAAACTGAATTCTACAATTTTTTTTAAAAGAAACCGTACGTAAATGGTTTCTGTTAGCTCATCCAGACTTTGCGGTCATATTTTTTATCGCATTATTGTGTGCTTTGCTACAAATGTGTTATGAGGTATTTTCCCATGTTTAACATTATAAACCAACATCATTATATCACTACTTAAAACCACAAATACTAGTAAAACGGTTGCAGACCGCACAAATTAAACATTAGTGGTCAAACAATAATTTATTGGCACTCGATATAATTATGCTTTAATGATACATTTAAGCTAATCAAATCTGAAGCCGTGAGTCGTGTTTCTACAAACAAAAAAATTTACGAATTCAATTTCAACCTAATTGTTCGTAATTCAGTAATCAGAAAGATTATTAATAATATAATTGATTCATTTAAAAATAACCAGTCATTTGATCCATTTCAAAATAAAATCCATTAAATCATTTGATCCGCTCGCAAATAAAGAAAGCTCTAGAATTGATTCGATTTACACGTACTAATAATCGAATCAAAAATAATCGTGTCCACGTCATTGCAATAATTTGCAAGTGGATTACAACCATAAAAGTCTATTTACATCTGACGAGGAAAAGAGGACCAATCAATAAAAATAGGGTCACGTTTGTCGACAGTATCTTTTGAGACTGGCTGTTAACGATTTCATTAAATGCCGTTCTTTTATTTCAGTAGGAAAAAAAAGAAATTATACGAGCAAGCAGCTGAAATTCTCATTAAAATTCCATTACGACACCGTCGATTCGAATATACTATAGCTATAGATTTTGATGGCGGAATTATTTTTTATAACAACTTATGTAACGATTGCGGGTCGTCTGTAATTTCTGTTTCTGTACTAGAAGTTTCTTTAAGTAATGATTATAATTAAGTAAATGTAGGTGAAGCATAAAAAGTCTCAAGGTTTCAAGGCTTTTATTTAACTTTTCGTGTTAGTATTTGTGAATCAAATCTACACGATTGGATCTGACTGAATATCAAATCAATTGTTAGTATTCTTGAGTAGTTATGGTAGTGTAGTGATGTAGTTTTTTTATAATAGGTATCGTCGATAACAAAAGTTAGGCTATTTGAAAATACCGTTTTGGGCTTCCTCTCTCCCACATTTCATGCTTTGCAGGGCCCGACAGGGTCCATAATGATCTATTATTTTTAACTTAACACCTAAGTACACATTGCGGAATGCAAATTAAATTTGAATTCTGACGAGCTTGGCTCAGTTTTAAGAGACTGGCGGGTAAAGGCAAGATGCAAGATTGATTGGAAGGGTATGGGAAAGGCCTATGCCCAGCAGTGGGACAGAAGAGCAAAAAAAAATATATAAAAAATGTAAACTAACGAATAGCAATTGATTTTTATATTATAGATTGCCCATACTTTCACTAATGTTTATGGGGTACATAAATCATTCAATTGACTTGCTCTATCGAAAGGTTCTCTGAAGTTTCACTGCAATACCCTCTTTTTTGTTTTTTTTTTTTCAATTCAGTAAGGTCTACCTACATCTTAGAACAAAAACCTGGCAATTTGTCATCGATTTTTAAACCAGAATATTTTAGGAAGCTATCTGTGAGCGATAAGTTAAGATAATAACACAGTGAAGATCCCTTGTAATCAAGATAACTGCGTAAAAAAGTATTCTATTACTATTTGGACATTTTATTCTTTTTTTTGTGTTTGCAGTCCTCTGAAATATTTATGATCATTAAAAAAGCTTGGAGCATCCTACGCATGTCCTCAAGTTATCGCAAACGGATTGTACATACTTTTAACAAAACATTTTTTCACAAAATAATGGATCCGTTCGTCAAAGGAAGTCAAGCTACTTAACGGATTATCCTAAATATAGCTCGCAAACTCAACATCCACAAATATGGGTTGGTATGACACAACAAAGAAATACAATCTACTTTATCATCCCAAAAAGGGGATCAAAATAGTTAAAGGAAAATACGAATATAGACCGAAACTAATAAGGTATTTTCTTTGCATACATTCGGATATATTATTTCTAACAAAACGTATTCAAATCCGGTAAACTTGGGATCCTCTCCCGGTATTCACGGTTCCGATCGGGCTTTGATTGACCTTTATGCAAATTCCAAATTCGCCCAGGAGTACGCTACCCAGGTTGTTTAATTGAATAATTAACCTGTCCGACGCACTTCGTTATAATTTTAAATTAATTTACAGCTTCGTAATTTGTGCCGCCGTCAAAAATTTCGGAAAATTATTCCGTGATTTTTTGCGTTAAAAATACAGAATCTGGAAGGCCCGATAAGGCGATTGTAAAAACAACTTAGTGATGGTAAACAGAAACGCTGATAAGTTTATTGAATAAATGCGGTCCCTTTCAAATGTATAAGTCTTTTAAATTTCATTCTGTTCTTAGATATAATTGAAATTTTTCTTAGGAAAATATACCACAACAACTCAATGTTGAATTTCATCAAGTGAGTTCCTAATAAAGTAACTTTGATTTGACTTTATGTGATAATTTAATTATGAATTAAGCGTTACAAACATTATCATCTTAAATGAACTAAAATCTGTATTTAACCGCCTTTTATGTGTAAGTCTACAAACCGTTTTAAAAGAAGTACTTATTATTTATTTTTCCGTCTCCAAAAAGTATAAATTACCAATTCAAATACTATTAGCCAAATCAATCCATTTCAAAATCCATCTTCACTTATTCCGCCAACTCGATTCCCGACATTTTCCTGTTCGTGTCCATCCATTAAAATCCAGGCTCTCGATAAATAAAAATTGAAATAATAACAAGTCTCAATTGATCTCCAATTTGTAGAGCTCACGAATCACAAAAGTTTGAAAGCCCAACCCTACGTAATTAGTTCTTTATTGATCCCGAAAATCTCGGGACTAGTGGTCTACCCCTTTCCATTTTAATGAGTCCGTTCTTAGTTACATGGACATGTTGCCCTATAAGCCGAATAAATATTTATAGGTATGTGTTTGTTAGTGTTGCGTACATTATCGGGAGTGGGGTGAAACCTTTTATATTTTACCTCGTGTTAGGATTTAGGTTAGGTCTGAATCTATTTACTAAAGGTTTTTAAGCTGGGTTTTATACAGGTCGTAGATATACAAAGTTATTAGTGTGGTTAAAGTTTTAATGAATACTATGTTTAGCTTGATTTGTTCTCATTGTGATTAGTAACTGTTTCACGGAAATTTAAAATTGAGCTTGCAACACTTCGGGATATAAATATGGCTTTAAAGAAATCATTTTCGGAATCAAATAATTAGTTTCATATATTCGCCCCTACAAACACACTGAAAATAGTCTCTTACAAAACATCTTTATTACATAAGTAAAGAATTAGCAGATATTACAACTCGAATAAAAAGATTACATTCCCAGAATTCATTCATTTTACGACTCTATTTTCGCCAATCTCCTCGAGAATCACATAGACTTGACGCGATCAACACTCATTTCCATATTTCGATTATAAGCCAGCTTCATTTGCAAATCAATGCTTCTTATCCATATTTTATTCGTATAAGTTAGATAGATAGGTTTCAACGCATAAATCCATAATAAATTATGAGCCTGTAAATGTTTTCAACATTGCTGGAATGTAAGAATCCTGTGTGTTACATAATCCACCGATTTTTGGTAAGAGAATTAAAGATCATGCAGATATTTTTTTTGAAGGTTGGAATATCATCAAAAACGAGTCCATTACGGAAGCAGCAGAAGGCACTGACAGACTAAAACCCAGCCTGTTCTTTCATTTGCTTTTTGCATTCCAGGACTGCAGTATTCTGTTAGATAAGACAGTTCCACAATCCCGGCTGTCATGACTCTATTGGCCCTCGTTAGCTTGGCCTGAACCTGGTCTTTGATTAGACTTAGATTAGATTAAATTAGGGGGAATTAAATCAAAATACAAATGTTAATTTTTTATAACATATTCATAACCTATTTATACCTAAGACCCTATTGGTCAAAGCTACATTTTAGAAATTGTTGTATGTAGCTTGAAAAAAATAATAAAAAATCTTGAAGTGGGTTGATAGTCGTTGTATACCGACAATGTGAATACGACATTTAAGTGTCATTTTCATTTGAGATTACTGATAAAATTAACTGAAAGCCTTGTTTAATGGTTTATTATTCCATTGTGTATATTTGTCAAGATAATTTAGAGTGCATTTTATTAAAGAAATAGTAATACATTACCCATAAAACAACATGTGAAAGCAAAGGTTGAAAAAAGCATTTATTGAGGCGATTTGCAAAATAAAACGTGTATTAAAAAAAAAATGACCAGAAGGTCCCGGTGTTTTGATTGTTTCAAGTGATGGTTTAGAGTCTAAACTTTTGAGAACAGTTAAATCAGGTGCGCTTTTTTGCGCCAATATTTTTTTTTCGATTTTCGTAATTACCTCCAATATTACAAAAAAACTGTTTTTTTGATCTCAAATGTGGAAAAGAAGCGAATTAAAGCTATCTTTGCTTTTATAAGAGGTACAGTCAGCATCAAATGTTACTGACCACATTCAGATTTTCAAAATCGCTGTACACCGTAATAATACGCAATAGTACGGTGTACGGCGATTTTGAAAATCTGAATGTGGTGAGCAACTTCTGATGCTGACTGTACATACCATCAAGTTAAATTTTTGGAAGATACTACAAATGAAATAAAGCTCTTTTTAAAAAGTTTATATTACAAATTTAACGAAAAATTGGCTGCAATCGGTAGACATTGTAAATGATGAATTTTATTTATTTGAATACCAATTAATATCATTTTAAACTTGTTTCTTTTATTTATTTCAATTTGGAATTAAATCCAGCTAGATTCCGAAATTCCCACACTGTGCGTCGGTAAGCAAACGGATATGCATATTATCTTAAAAGGAAAACGTAACGACTGGTTTTTCATACTACTTACCTTCAAAACAATCTTAATATTCTTGTTCGTATTTCAGCAGTATTTTCGCACAAACAAAAACATTACGTACTAAATCATAAAGATCATTTTCCCGTATTAACTAGTCAATTAGTTTATCGTTCGGCAAGACGCTAGCAATAAACACTGTCCACTCAATTTGCCACCAAAGTTATGGCACCAAAGAGATTTTGTTATAAATAATTTAAGGAATCACATTTGATTTACGTTGCCCATAAAACGCTCGAGCCAAACCACTATGTTTGTATTAATTTCCCGCCATAACACGCCTTCCGAAATTGCCGGGAATTTTGCTTTGAAATTTTTGGTCCAGCGCAGGACGGGTTTGGATTTAAGTATGCTTTCTGTGTGTAATTACTTACAGAGTTCACTGATTTTTTTTATCTTTTGGTTTTTATTTTGGTGGGGTCCTGATTTTAAAATGACGTACTGGGATGTCCAGTTTGGTTTTCGTTTACCAATACTTTTAAGGCAATAGAATTTTGTTGACATGCCAATTAATAAAACAAATTCTAACTCTTAGTAACCCTCGGATTTCAGTTTTTTAACCGGCTGAATTGCGAAGTGTACCGTTAAATGACTCTGAATCATTTCATCATTATTTTTTAATAAGTCGTGGTTTATAAGATAATAAAAATGTCATGATTTTTAACCGACTTCAAAAAAAGGAGGAGGTTCTCAATTCGGTCGGTATGTTTTTTTTTTTTTTTTTTTATGTATGTACATCGATAACTCCGAGGTTTCTAGTCCGATTAGTGTGATTCTTTTTTTGTTCGATGCAGTATACTTGCAGTGTGGTCCCATTAAAATTTCATCCAATTTGGTTCAGTACTTTTTATTTTGTGAGCATTTTTATTGATTTCGGCCACTTGGATGACATTACTTTTTGCGTGTTTGTTACGCGATTACTCCGCCAATTGTGGACCGATTTTCAAAATTCTTTTTTTGTTGTACTAGGGATCGTTCACCTTAGGGAATAAAGTAAGTTTCATCAAAATCTGTTCAGCAGTTTTTGAGATAGGGAATTTTATTAGCATGTGTACATGAGCGATGTTAATACCGGTGCCACGGATTACAAAATTCTAGTGCACATGTAAGAAAATGATGTATTTGACAAGAATTTGGGTTGAATATTTAAACTAAAAAGAGTAAAATAAAAAACTTTTTTCAAAAAATTTTTTATGAAAAACTTGTATTTGACAAAAATTTGGGTTGAATATTTAAACTAAAAAGAGTAAAATAAAAAACTTTTTTCAAAAAAAATTTAACCGACTTCAAAAACAACCACAAAAAAGGGTAACATAACCTACAAAATAACTTTTCTTTCGGAAGTCAAAGTTATTTTGTAGGCTATTTAGTCCAAGAGCTACTGAACCCTGCGACTAACGGTCTTCCTGTAAGGTTAGAAATTTGTACACGTAATATTTATAGCATGCTAAGAGCAATAGCGACGACCTGGCAGGCGTCAGCCGTGCACATCATTAGACAATTTAATTTTCAAAGTGTAAAAAAAATGAAAAAAAAAACTTGTTCCTGTAAGCTTAAAAATTTAACAGGATGTAGTGTATTTATTTTAAATCTTGGAAAAAAAATGACAGGCGATTACAAGGTGCACAAGTATGTGACAGGCGAATTGAAAAGTGCAAAGTTGATGAGGAAAAATAAACTTTCTCCTGTAAGATCAAAATTATCTCGCGTTTGGCTGAACTGATTTTGATGCCGTTTTCAGAAAAGAGTGCGTTAAATTCTGAGAAAGGTTTTAAAATACAGGGTGAATTTTTCAACTGGGCGTGGATGGCTATCTCCGAAACAATGAGGAATATCGAAAAACGTTGAAAGGAATCTCGAGGCCGATTTTGACGAAAATAAAACTGCATCATTGGATTTTTTTTTCTCGCGTACCCCTTAGTGTGGGGTATCATTAAATAGGCCTTTAAAAAATAATGATAGTTTCCATTAACAATTTTTTGATAAAAAAATTCGTTTGTGAAATATTAAGCTTTAAAGTGCTAAATTTTGCTCGATTCGAGTGTCCCCACCCTTTACCAGCTAAACGGTTATGTTTGGGGGTGTGAAAAAATTCAAAATAGTAGTACAATATAACGAAGTTTAAAGAAAATTATCATGACTAAGTAGGCTTTACAACTTTATGAGTAATAGTCGACCAACTTATAAAATGTACTTGGATAATTTATGTTTTCTTAAACAAAATGTATCGGAGAACATGTTCTTCAACTGCAAATGTAAGTTTATCAGCTTTAACAGGTATGTTTTTAACCGACTTCAAAAAAAGGAGGAGGTTCTCAATTCGGTCGGTATGTTTTTTTTTTTGTTTTTTTTATGTATGTACATCGATAACTCCGAGGTTTCTAGTCCGATTAGTGTGATTCTTTTTTTGTTCGATGCAGTATACTTGCAGTGTGGTCCCATAAAAATTTCATCCAATTTGGTTCAGTACTTTTTATTTTGTGAGCATTTTTATTGATTTCGGCTACTTGGATGACATTACTTTTTGCGTGTTTGTTACGCGATTACTCCGCCAATTGTGGACCGATTTTCAAAATTCTTTTTTTGTTGTACTAGGGATCGTTCACCTTAGGGAATAAAGTAAGTTTCATCAAAATCTGTTCAGCAGTTTTTGAGATAGGGAATTTTATTAGCATGTGTACATGAGCGATGTTAATACCGGTGCCACGGATTACAAAATTCTAGTGCACATGTAAGAAAATGATGTATTTGACAAGAATTTGGGTTGAATATTTAAACGAAAAAGAGTAAAATAAAAAACTTTTTTCAAAAAATTTTTTATGAAAAACTTGTATTTGACAAGAATTTGGGTTGAATATTTAAACTAAAAAGAGTAAAATAAAAAACTTTTTTCAAAAAAAATTTAACCGACTTCAAAAACAACCACAAAAAAGGGTAAAATAACCTACAAAATAACTTTTCTTTCGGAAGTCAAAGTTATTTTGTAGGCTATTTAGTCCAAGAGCTACTGAACCCTGCGACTAACGGTCTTCCTGTAAGGTTAGAAATTTGTACACGTAATATTTATAGCATGCTAAGAGCAATAGCGACGACCTGGCAGGCGTCAGCCGTGCACATCATTAGACAATTTAATTTTCAAAGTGTAAAAAAAATGAAAAAAAAAACTTGTTCCTGTAAGCTTAAAAATTTAACAGGATGTAGTGTATTTATTGTAAATCTTGGAAAAAAAATGACAGGCGATTACAAGGTGCACAAGTATGTGACAGGCGAATTGAAAAGTGCAAAGTTGATGAGGAAAAATAAACTTTCTCCTGTAAGATCAAAATTATCTCGCGTTTGGCTGAACTGATTTTGATGCCGTTTTCAGAAAAGAGTGCGTTAAATTCCGAGAAAGGTTTTAAAATACAGGGTGAATTTTTCAACTGGGCGTGGATGGCTATCTCCGAAACAATGAGGAATATCGAAAAACGTTGAAAGGAATCTCGAGGCCGATTTTGACGAAAATAAAACTGCATCATTGGATTTTTTTTTCTCGCGTACCCCTTAGTGTGGGGTATCATTAAATAGGCCTTTAAAAAATAATGATAGTTTCCATTAACAATTTTTTGATAAAAAAATTCGTTTGTGAAATATTAAGCTTTAAAGTGCTAAATTTTGCTCGATTCGAGTGTCCCCACCCTTTACCAGCTAAACGGTTATGTTTGGGGGTGTGAAAAAATTCAAAATAGTAGTACAATATAACGAAGTTTAAAGAAAATTATCATGACTAAGTAGGCTTTACAACTTTATGAGTAATAGTCGACCAACTTATAAAATGTACTTGGATAATTTATGTTTTCTTAAACAAAATGTATCGGAGAACATGTTCTTCAACTGCAAATGTAAGTTTGTCAGCTTTAACAGGTATGTTTTTAACCGACTTCAAAAAAAGGAGGAGGTTCTCAATTCGGTCGGTATGTTTTTTTTTTTGTTTTTTTTTTTATGTATGTACATCGATAACTCCGAGGTTTCTAGTCCGATTAGTGTGATTCTTTTTTTGTTCGATGCAGTATACTTGCAGTGTGGTCCCATAAAAATTTCATCCAATTTGGTTCAGTACTTTTTATTTTGTGAGCATTTTTATTGATTTCGGCTACTTGGATGACATTACTTTTTGCGTGTTTGTTACGCGATTACTCCGCCAATTGTGGACCGATTTTCAAAATTCTTTTTTTGTTGTACTAGGGATCGTTCACCTTAGGGAATAAAGTAAGTTTCATCAAAATCTGTTCAGCAGTTTTTGAGATAGGGAATTTTATTAGCATGTGTACATGAGCGATGTTAATACCGGTGCCACGGATTACAAAATTCTAGTGCACATGTAAGAAAATGATGTATTTGACAAGAATTTGGGTTGAATATTTAAACTAAAAAGAGTAAAATAAAAAACTTTTTTCAAAAAAAATTTAACCGCCTTCAAAAACAACCACAAAAAAGGGTAAAATAACCTACAAAATAACTTTTCTTTCGGAAGTCGGTGGCAAGACAACGAAATAAAAAAACAAAGCCACCGACTTCCGAAAGAAAAGTTATTTTGTAGGTTATTTTACCCTTTTTTGTGGTTGTTTTTGAAGGCGGTTAAATTTTTTTTGAAAAAAGTTTTTTTTGGTGTGAACGGACCTTCGTTTGTAGATGCATAGGTAATTATTGTAATAAGAAACGTCTATCAAGACGCCTGAAGGATACTTGCAACTGACGCGGCTACAACTATTACTTTTTGAATGTATAAATCTTGAAAAATGTAATAATACAACTACTTCATGGCCGAAGAAACTGTTATTTAAAGATGGAGTTTGTTTTGTAAAATTTTATTTATCTGTTAAAGCTTATTGGAAACAAAGAAAAAATTAATTCAACACAGTCACAAGAAACTGACAGAAAACAGATAACAAAAATCTATTCGCAAAAATTCCAGCTCTGAATAACGAAAAATGAAACAAGCAACATTGACACCTAATTAGTCAACGTTATCAAACTCACAAAGGAAAATCCTATCACCGTTACAGCACAGCATAATTGATACAATTTTTAATTAAAATAACTCACTCGTTAACGAGGAAACAAGCATATCAGATTCTAAAATGTATGTCAGCGTGTAAAAACCAATTTGGCGGCTGTGAAGCCTCAGTGACACAGAATAGACAGGCGCAGAATGATAATTTCGTGCAACGAACGAAAAAAGCACAACCACACATGGAGGAAAACGTTTACAGATCATATCATAGCAGTCGCGAATGCACTTGCAATACAGCCCATTTTCAATTATTATCTCTGTTAAAAGTCTCAAATGACTGTTAAAAGATCTTTGACAGTCATTTCATGTTTCAGTGGCCTGAAATTCCAGAAGCAGTTTTACCATTTGGTCTCATTTACCCAGTTTTTAATGGGTTATGAAGGTCAAATCAGGTGATTGGGATTGAACTGCATCTGTGTAGACTTTAACAGGCCCATCATTAGTAGGAAAAATTACTGGCTGGCTCAACAATGACCCGCAACAAGAGTGATAAGTCGAAACAATTTTACTCTTACTTTAACTTATTAAAATTAGGTTGCTATTAGGTTATTGCCGTCAGAAGTTAAGTCTACGTCATTCAACAAAACCGAAGTGTGCGTGTTCTATGAACCTTCTGTATATGTTTACTCTGTGTCCCTAGGGTATATTAGACTCCCCTACATAGCAATTAATTCATAGTAACGCGAAATTTAATTAATCCTCCGATGTTTGGAATGATAATTGGGGATTGCCGCGGAATTCCACACTTGAAGGGGTGATGGAATTGTGGGGTTGTCTTAGGTGCGAATATTCCGACAATTTCGTTTCTAAAATTATCATGTTGAATTTTCGGCTCCGTATTTGTAGATGTCAATTGAAGTTAATATACCAGCCCCTATATTCAGTAAGAACTGAGTGTAGCTTCTTCTCATTAGAGTTTTTTTGAGGGTTCCTTAGTCTAGTGGTTATTTCACGTGTACCATTTGGTGTAGGGTGTCATTAAATAGGTGGATTAGGGTT
This sequence comes from Agrotis clavis, assembly GCA_954870645.1. Classification (NCBI taxonomy): domain Eukaryota; kingdom Metazoa; phylum Arthropoda; class Insecta; order Lepidoptera; family Noctuidae; genus Agrotis; species Agrotis clavis. Next base: position 23,543,214 of record OX940927.1, on the reverse strand, counting down.
GAACCATATCTGGCAGCACGGAATCGCCTTTTTCCGTCGCCCTTTCTCTTTCTGTCGCTTAGAACTGCCATTTGCTAGACCGAGACAGAATGCATAATGCGATAGCACGCGGCGGAATCCGTGAGGCGGCCGGCTGCTGTCGCATTGTCTCAGTCTAGCAAATGGCAGTTCTAAGCGACAGAAAGAGAAAGGGCAACGGAAAAAGGCGATTCCGTGCTGCCAGATGTGGTGTAGCCCTTACACATCATTATTCATCATACAAAACCAGTTTATCGTGGTCTCACTTTGTTGAATTTTTAGCACATTCGATGATCAGCTTATGTTTTATTTTGCATAGCTTGATGTGTAGTCGTGTGTACTAAAACTTGAGTTTGTTTTTTACCGACTTCAAAAAAAAGGAGGTTATCAATTCGACCCGTATGTATGTAATATTTCCAGAACTGCCCAGTTTTCGTATATGTTATGTCTGGGTGCCCTCTATCTGGCAGAAACTTGTTTCTCCGAAACCTATTTGGCAGAACTCACTTGGCAGAAACTTTTTTAAACGAACATTGTTATGGTATAATTTTTTTTTAATATAATTGTTTTTTGGCCTAATGTTTTTATGTCCGAATTTAAATTGGGATACTTTTAAGATGGCAGAATTGTATTGGGCATAATTACTTTTGTCAGAGTAACAATTTTGCATATTTTCATTTAGCATAACGTTTATTTAGAGCGCCGATTATTTGGAATAATTTGACTTGGTATACTTCGAAGATCACAGAATTTCAGAATAGAAATAATTTAATAGTCATAATAAAAAATAAAAAAAAAGTTTTATAAAATCAATATGGTGTGCTACAAAAGTTAGTGACAGAAATGAATCGCTGCAAAACCGACTTCACGTAGTCTTGTCTGCCCTACCCCTAGAGTGTAATTTATAATCGCGTAGGCGCGGAGGGGCGAGGCGGCCCGTGAGCTGAGGAGCAGGTGGTTTTAACGCACACCGCCGCGGCTGAGGCTGGCCGGCTTGCCGGCCAGTAAGCCGAAGCTGCGGTGGTGGGCGTAAAATCATCTGCGACGATTAGCTCGCGTGGGACCGCCAGAGACCCGCAGCGCCGGAGCCGTGACAGAAGCCATGCCTGCTGCATGTGCTGAATGCTTGCTGCATGCTTACTGCATCATCTTACTGTCTGGGAAATAAAAACCACACAATTATGCAAAAGATGATTCTGGTTGTGAACTTTCTACGATATGATGGTTATACTTATTGATTATTATGGAAATGAAATTTATGCCTAAAGATGATTCTGGCTTACAAAATTATGGGTTTCGGTGTTATGGTAAATGAGTGTATGCCAAACGATTTTGGTGAGGCGTGTAAATAGCCTGCACCTTTGTGAAGGTTGTGAAAAAGTTTGAATTAAGAACCTACGTAATTTTAAGAAGTAATGGCGGACCTAAACAATTTATACCTCCCTATTGATGAATCCCCGAGAAACCAATACCAAAAAAATTATTAGCAGCAAACCATGCCCACGTACCTTGACAATCCAGAGATCTCACTCAGACCCAGGGAGATGGGAAGATACCTCGTTCATGCGCACGTAATGGCTTGGTATGAGCTGCCGGCCGGCGAGCAAAATCTTCTTGAATCCACCGGTGGAATGGTTAAAACTCCAAAAATCAACACTGCACTATAAGTTCTCAATGACGCACAGATGCAGGTCCATTTATTTTATGAATATCATCAAGGTTTCACCAAAAAGGAATTTTTGAAAGGCGGAGCAAAAAACACAGTGTCTTTTTCAATGGCAGCGGGAAGAGAGTGCGCCTCGCTAATGCCATCTATTGGTCAATTGCGAGAACACTCCAGAAAGTTTCGATACAAATGGGCGCTGCGGAAACAAAATATTGGTGCGAGGATTCATCAATAGACAAACTAAAATATGTAATCTGAACTACTAACATATTATATTATATGGAAAAATCCTAAAATATTATTATTTATTTTATTTATATTGAAAAGGCATTGACGCTTCACCATGCTCGGGGGCTTTGGAAGGACGCAAGTGCTTTCAAAAAGAAAAGTGAAAAATTATAAGTATTTACTGACCTATATTTAGATCAGAGAAAAATCCAAGCTCTATGACTGAATGCGAGAAACAAATAATACAAGTTATTTAATGTATTTCCTAAACCTTAAAGACTACTAGTATCGTATAAGAGTTAACGTTTATTGCGTTGGAATAGGATATAATTTAGCGACGGCACGTTTAAAGTTACCGAACTTTGTCTTTACCATTGCAACACGAGTGACATTATCCGTGCCTTTATAAACTTCAGTTATAACTCCTAATGGCCAACTCAGAGGAGCTGAATTATCCTGTCCCACTAGTACGACAGTTCCAACTTCTACGGGTTTGTCAGGAGTTGCCCATTTCTGTCTGACTTGCAGCGTATGCAGATACTCTAGGTGCCATTTCTTCCAGAAGGATTGGACCATACCATCTAACAACTGTTTGCGCTGCGACAAACTAATGCGCTGACCAGACAAATCGGCTGCCGGCAAATACTGCAATGGAGTCGACATCAAAAAGTGAGCGGGAGTAATAACTTCGGGATGGGGATCGGAAGACAAAACGCTCAGAGGGCGCGAGTTCATAATACACTCTATTTGAATGAGTACAGTTTGTAACTCCTCATAAGTTAGAAGCTGACTTCCGATCACGCGATAAAGGTGCGTTTTTAACGTTTTTACATTTGCTTCCCACATGGCGCCAAAATGTGGGGAGCGAGGTGGGATCATTTTCCACATTATGCGGCGTGTTGACAACTCATGTAAAAGAGACGAATTGAAATTTGAATTTAATAAGAATCTATAAAGCTCATCTAGTTGGGCCTTAGCCCCAACGAATTTTAATATATAGGAAACAATGCGCAACAATTTATCCCATGATGAGGTACGTTGAGCAAGTTGATATAGAAGGGGTTGTTCTACTTGCGTGGTCACTGTTAAGACATTTGCCTTGTGCTCGGGAAGTTCCCCACAATTAATAGGAGAGAACGGTTTGACGAGCCAATCCTCAGGAGCACAACGAAGCCAAGAGGGGCCGTTCCACCAAAGTTCATGTGACACTAACTGAGAAGGGAGGATGCCACGAGATAGACAGTCGCTTGGATTCTCAACACCTGCCACATGGTAAAAATATTGAGAACCCAAGTTCTCCTGACATTGAGCAACTCTATTGCTGACAAAGACTGACCAGCGGTGCGGAGAAGAGTGTATCCAAGATAAAGCTATCGTGGAATCTGAAAAGGCGTAAATTCCTGCAATAGGAACACGTAAAGCGTAAGAATCACGAACAGTTTTTACCAATTTTGGCATGAGCACGGCGGCACAAAGCTCCAGACGTGCAAGAGTTGTAACCTTGGTAGGTGAAACCTTTGATTTCGCACAAAGTAAGCGGACTATGACACCAGATGGACCAGTAGAGTGTATATAAATCACACACCCGTCCCCACCCATACTAGCATCAGCAAACGCGACTATACGAACGGAACAATCATCGGTAACGCCCACATGGCGTGGTATGCGTAATGTATCCAGCAGCGGAAACTCTTGCATGAGAATGGAAAAACGTTTAAAAATATCGTCAGGAGCGGGATCATCCCAACCAATATTACTCAGCCATAACTCTTTGATGAGCAACTTGGCATAAAATATCACGGGGGCGACCAAACCGAGAACATCAAATAAGCGTGCGACTATCGAGAGTATATTTCTCTTAGTACATTTCTCAGCTACTTGAGCGGAAGTGAAGAAAAAATTATCCTGAGAAGGTTCCCACGAAAGGCCTAAAACCTTAGACACATCACTCCCAGCGTGAAAATCAAGCGACTTACGATGCGAGTCGGGAAGACTGTTTAAAAGAACGGGTGAATTGCTACACCATTTAACAAGGTCAAAATCGCCCGATTTAAACATCTTTATAAGATCATGCGATAGCTGCATGGCGGTGTCTTCATTATTCACAGAATACACCAGATCGTCCATGTAGAGACTGGTCTCTGCTACTTTAGCAGCTTCGGGATAATGCGGACTGTCAGAGGCCAGCTGTCGCACAGTGCGCATAGCTATGTAAGGACTCGACTTAAGCCTGAAAGGTAAGCGATTAAAGGCGAAGGTTAGCACAGGTTCGTTCTCATTGAATCGAAACAAAATGCGTAGGTATTTACGCTGGTCAACGGGTACACCAATGCGTAAATACATTTGTTTAATATCAGCATTTATAGCGATGGGAAATAGTCTGAAATTTATTAAAAGAATAAACAAATCTGTTTGTAAATTTGGACCAATATGGAGTACATCATTTAAAGATAACCCTGTATGAGTTCTAGCACTAGTTCTACTAGGAGTGACGTCACGGATGTCAAATCTGCTATACGTGCTCTGTACACTTTTCGCTGTTAAAATAAAAACAAGTGTTTAATTTTTGAAACTTTATTATAAAAAGACATTCAATAGTGCAATATACATCTACAATTGTTAGCGAGGTTTTTTGTGCCGTGTTAATAAAAACAAAACTTTAAAAACAATATACCAGTTGTAAACAAGTGTTTGTATACCCGATACCGTGTGGAAAATAAACTCACTTTCTTTGATATACAAATATAAAACCTAGTGATCTATCTCCAGTGTGTGCGTAACCTTACACCGTTACTTGCCAATATCTTATGGTGTCTACTCACACCGTGGACGCCGTGAAACTGCCATAAACGTATTACTGAGTACAGCGCCATCTGTTGTCGCTTCAACGCACTACTTAAACCGATCGTACGTTTCGTTGATAATAATTATGGCTAAGTGCGGTGGATGCGGCAAGTTCCTTTCACCGGCAGAGGCTGCTAGGTGCATTCGATGCAGGGCCCACTATCATCGGTTGTGCGTCGAAATACCACATACCAGCCCAATTTCGACCGCCTGGCAATGCCCAGAATGCAATAAGAACGTGGTAAGGGACAACAGGGCTGAGACACCAGTTAGGGGACTAACACCAGGCCCGCATGAGGAAAGCCTGGTCAACCTTATGGATACCACCAGCCCCATAAATAATACGGCCTTGGACGTCACTCAGGAATTTAGCTTGGACCTTCTTAGGGAAGAGCTAAAGATGTTCAAGGAAGAGTTACTGAGCACAGTACGGAGTGAATTCCAGCTGCTACGGGATGATTTGTCTCAACTGAGGTCCTCAGTAAAGGCAACGAACGACCGGTTGAGTAATTTGGAGGAGAGGGTTACAGTTGTAGAAAACTATAAACCGGTTCAGGCCCAAGGTTCGCCAGATGTGGACGAGGTGCTTGCGCAACTGCGGAGTGACCTGAATGAGCGAGATCAGGAGCTGCTCGCAAACGACATACAGATCACGAACATTCCAGAGACCAGTGGCGAAAATCCTGCCCACACAGTAATGTTGGTTGCGTCCAAGATGGGCGTAAAAATCGAAGCTCGCGATATAGTGAGCGCTGAGCGTGTAGGAGGCAGGCGCATCAACGCTACGCAGTCGACGGCGCCGGTGGAGACCCGCCCGCGCTTCCTCTTCGTGCGGCTCGCGCGCCGTGATCTGCGGGATGAGCTGCTGGAAGGAGCACGAGTCCGACGCGGCATGACTACTGCAGACCTTGACCTGCCGGGCCCAGCGACACGCTTCTACGTGAACGAGCGCCTGACAAAATTTAACCGGGAGTTGTTTCGGGCCGCCCGTGAGGTCGGCGGTCGCCTTGGTTGGCAATACATCTGGGCAAAAAGGGGGCGTATTCTTGCTCGATACAAGCCTGGGGACTCCGCTTGTCATATTCGCCGTATGGCTGACATACAGCGCGTTTTTGGTGTGGCACCGGGATGCAGCGAAGTTGGAACTAAATAGTATTGTTTTTCCGTTTCTGTTTCACTTTCTACTAGCTTTTTTAGTTAGAACCATGCATTTGTTTAATTTAGATTTAGCAAAAATTGTTTTAAAAGATTTTTTATGTTTCTTTAACTATTTTATTCTTTGTTGTTTACCTGCTAACGTGTGTCTCGCGGCGCACTCTCTTGGCGAACAGTACGTAAACCAGTTTTGTAACAACACACAAATTACTCATCTACACCTCATAACAAAACACTTATATACAAAATTATTATGTATAAAATTAATTACTATTACTAACCGTTTTCAAACACCTGTATCATTGACTAACCGTATTATTTGTATACTATCTCTTTTCTACACTAATTACTTACATACAATCGCAACGAATCGAATGCTTTATGGAACCACTATAAACAAATGTGCACATATTATTAGGATGTTATTGTTGCTTTATTACGAAAAAGATCTTTACTATTATTATAATGATGCCAATACGTGATAAATCACTTAAAGTAGGTTTCCTTAATGCCGGTTCATTAGGTACAGGCCACGACAATTTGATCGGTGCAATCGACAGATATGGTTTTGACGTGTTAGCTATTAACGAGACGTGGTTACGGCCAGGGGAGGAGGGGCGCGCTCCGGTGGTACCGGGCTATCGTCTGCGCCACACGCCGCGGCCGGCAAGTGTGCGCTCGGGTCGCGGTGGGGGTGTTGGCTTTTACCTGCGAAAGGGACTGAGCGCGCGTACTTGGTCTGGCGCCATTGATCCCAGGTTCGAATCCATTGAACAAATGTGGCTTACGCTTTCATTGAATGGTAAGAAAATTGCCATAGGTACAGCGTATCGCCCGCCATGGCTCGACCTTGTCCTCTTTCTGGACGCTGTGACCAATTCTCTTAGCTCACTGGCAAACTGTGATCATTATATATTGCTTGGCGATTTCAATGTAAATTTACTGGACCAAAATGGAATTAAAACTAAAAGAATAAATGAGTTTTTAAATTGTCTCAATCTTACACAGTTAGTCACGTCTCCTACGCACTTCACAGGATCTAGTGAAACCCTCATTGACCTCTTGTGCACCGACCTAAGAGCAAAATATACTGAGGTAAAATCTCTGGCCTCAATTGACGGTCATTCTATTATTATTAGCGAGTTTTACATAAAGCGTGACAAATTTAAACCGTTTGTTGTAAAATCTAGACCACTTAAAAACGTATGTATGGATAATTTTGTTGCAGACTTGTTACTTCTAAACCTTGAAATTGTTTCTACACTCAACAACGTCACCGACATGGTACAGGCATTTAACAGTTACATAATCTCACTATTTGACGCCCACGCACCTCTCAAGTCTTATTTTATAAAGGAAAAGTCGTACCCTTGGATTACGGATACAATCAAGGTTATGATGCGTTTACGAGATGAAGCACTTGCTAGTTATAGGAAAACGAAATCAGATTCAAAAAGAAAATACTACAAAGAGTTAAAATCATTGGTAATCAGTTCTTTGTATAGCGAAAAAATTGCGTACTTCAAACATAATATAAATAATAAAATTAAAAATCCAAAAAAATTATGGAAAAATATCAAATCTACCCTATCACCTATTAGACCCAGACAAGACCTTCCGTCCCATTTTACAGATCCTGACCTAATAAATAGTACTTTTTTGACAGTTCCCGGGAACCCCATAGCCAATGACTCACTGATATCTTATTATGCGAATCATAGACATGGCAACGCAAATTTCACTATTACTACAGTGGACCAAAATGACATCTCACGTATTTTGTCAAGCTTGAAAAGTAACGCGGAAGGCTGCGACAACATTACTTTGGAAATGCTTAATATGACTCTGCCGTACACGTTAAACACAATAACGGATATAATAAACTGTTCAATTGCAACGTCAACGTTTCCCGATCAATGGAAAATTGCCTCAGTTAGACCATTGCCAAAAAACACAAATCCTACCGAAATCAAGGACTTACGCCCCATTAGCATTTTGCCATGCCTGTCTAAAGTACTTGAGAAGGCCGTCAGCGGCCAAGTAACAAGTTTTTTGGAGGAAAATGACATATTACCAGACTTACAATCTGGTTTTAGAAAGCAGCGCAGTACCGCTACTGCCCTGCTGGATGTCACTGACAATATATTATGTGCCCAAGATCAGGGAATGTGTACTTTACTTGTTTTGCTCGATTTCTCCCGCGCCTTTGATGCAATAAACATTCCGCTTTTATTGTCAAAGCTAGCTTATTATGGTTTCGACTCCAGCGCTATAGAATGGTTCAGCAGCTATCTGAATAATAGAAAACAACATGTGGATTTGCGTTTTGACGACGGCACTACACTTACTTCTTCTCTTTCAGCTGTAGTCAGGGGAGTCCCGCAGGGCTCAATATTAGGCCCAATACTTTTTATTTTGTACTGCGCGGATATTGTTAAATGCCTCCGGTACTGCAAGTTCCACATATATGCTGATGATGTCCAGTTGTACATATCCTTTAGACCAAATGAATACGAAAGGGCCGTCAAGGAGATTAATGATGACCTACGTAGAATTGCCATCTGGTCTGAAGAGAACTGTCTGTCACTGAACCCAATAAAAACAAAATATATAATATTTGGTACAAGACAGCGACTGGCTACATTACCCGCAACAATAGACGTAAGACTAATGGGAGAACAAATTGAGAGAGTAAGTGAAGCGCGGAATCTTGGCCTTGTACCTAATGGATAACGCCCTTCGTTATGAGAAACATGTAGCCGACTCCGTACGTAACTGCTTTTATCGTCTCAAAATTCTTTACAAGATAAGGCCTTATTTATCAGAGAAATTACGGGAACAGCTGGTAGAAACCTTGGTCTTGTCTAGATTAAATTATGCAGACACAGTCTACGGCCCCCGCCTATTAGCTCGTACGGATCAGCTCATACAAAGGGTACAAAACGCCTGTGCTCGATTCTGTTACGGAATACCAGCCAGAAGCCACGTTACTCCATTTTTGAATATACACCACACGCTTAAAATGAAATCAAGACGCAAGCTTCACTTGGCCTGTCTTCTCTTCGGCGTGGTCAAATATCAGAAACCCGACTACTTATACAACAAACTGAGTTGGATAGCTGGTAGACGAGAATGTGGGAGACGACAATGCTCACAGCAGCTGTCAACACAGACTCACAACACAGCAGCATTTAGGGGCAGTTTTCGTTACGCAGCATCGAAAGTGTGGAATAACCTGCCGCCACCCATAAGAATGATCAACACGATCGGCACCTTCAGAAAACGCTTACGGCAGTATCTAATAGACGCGCAACGGAAACTGGATATGATCACACAGAATACATCAATTATTTAACCTATCCTATTTGAAAAATCTAAAACAATAAAAATTAAAATAATCTAAAATTTAAAATATTCTAATGATAACAATAGGTAACTAATATTGCTCACGTGCGGGTATATTATTATCTTCTAGGGTGCTGCTGCACTCGCCCGCGTCACCTAAGCTTCATCGCCAGGCACGAGACCTGCAATAAATAAATAAAAATAATAATAATAAGCCACACTATTCAATGTTTTCAGCGTGTTATATTAGTAGATGAAACTCACCCAATGTGCATGGCCTACTTGCGTGCGATTGGGGCACGGTGCCGCGGTGTCGAGAACATTTTATGTTGCCATACCCCCATTGTCGTTCCTGTGATGCATCCATGTTTGTGTCGTGCAAAAAACCTTTGTATTCTGGAACAGCAGGATACAAATGTTACATGGGTATAATTTGACATGACGTACGTAGGTATGAAATGCAAATTAAGTACCTATGTAGGAATATTATTGTAGTGTAAGGCTGGTTCAAAAACTGAAGTCTCACTTACCATTTAATTTCTTTCTTCCTTGGATCTCCTTTGTCTTAGCCTTTTAATATTATTGTTCAATTGCAATCTATATAATTATGACTTTTACTTTCACCAAGTTGTTAATTAAATATTTTTGTTTAGTCACATGTAAAATCGATGTGGTGCTCGGCTAGGTAAACTTATTAAAAAGTATTTGTAATTACGCGCTAACGTACAGTACTTCAGGGACTGTTATGCAACTGTCCGGCGCGCTCGGCTGCCTACAACGCATTGAAGTGGGTATATTGCATAACTTATCTGCGATTCGTCTTTCTGATAGTTGTTTAGTTTGTCTTTGTCTTAGCGGTACAATTTTATACACATTTATTATATCTTTATATGTCTATATGTATAATATTTCTTTATATCTGTACTTACTTTTTATTTTATTGTTACACATATTTATATACCTATACATATATTGCTTTTTTTGTTGTTTTTATTTAATTATTTTAACTCACACACTATAAAGCTGATTTGCATCTCTGACGTCTCACAAGGCTCAGTTGAAAACCAGCGTCAGGCTCCCTGTGGCCTGGCTTTATGCTGAACTGAGCCTTTTTGGCACAGCCGTGAGGCACACGGTATCTTTCATGGTATTTTCGTAATTTTTTATTGTAATTGTGTGCATATGGCTTGCCAAATAAACTTATTTTCTTTCTTTTCTTTTCTTTCTTTCTTTCTTTCACTAGCATCCAATACAATGCGCGGCATCGGTTTGTCTGGCCGAACGACAGCGTGATGAGGGATATAGTACCCGTCATCGGAAACGGCAGATTCGTCGACCTGACTTAAATAACCGTTGTCCATATACTCTTTAATCACTGCATTATAATTTTTCCGCAACATCGGCGATTGGCGGAGTTTCCTTTCAAGCGCAATAAGCCGACGATACGCGGCGGTGCGCGAGTTACCCAACTCGGCGGGATCCTTACTAAAAGGTAACGCGACGGTATAACGTCCCACATCGTCTCGTGACACGGTCGAGGAAAAAATATTCTCACATTCGGTTTCCTCAGGAGAGAAAAAACGTTTATTATTAACTTCTTCCAATTCCCAAAACTTTTGTAATAAATCATTGAGAGCCAATGCCGTGAAAGAAGAGTTAGGTAAATTTAAATTATCACTATTATGCGGAAAATCACCCATAAAGATATACCCGAATGTGGTCAATAATGCAGGTGGGGCGCGTGAACCAAGATCGACCCTATTCCCCAAGTAAATGTACGGAAACAGTTGAGCGCCCAACACTAGGTCAATATCCCCTGGAATATTCCAGCTTAAATCTGCGAGCGGAAGCGCGTGGAAGTCTATATGGCTATCCCACTTAACATGGTGCGATGGTAGCTGGTCCGTAATGCACTCAACTACGAACGCGTGAATAGTATATTTTTGATCAGGATATACGCGAGACTCGATATCTAAATGTACGTATCCTATTATCGGTCGCGATACAGAACCAACTCCTTTAACAAATGAATTACTCAAAGGAATTATCAGTAAATTAAGTTTTCTACAACATGCTGTAGTTATTAAATTATTCTGCGAGCCATTATCAATTAAACACCTCACTACTGTTTTGTGACCCGCACTGTCACTTTTAGCTCGCGCATAAACCTGAGCTGTCGATAACAGCACTATCGCCTTAGCCTTCGCTGCATCAGCTGCTAATAACACGGCCGAGCTGTGAGCCGAAGACGCTGGCGTCACATCACACGAATCAGACGCAATCACCCGTGCGGAAATATCGACCTTATCGCAATCAACGTAAGAGCGAGGCACCAAAGGCGTACCGGGGGTCGAAAGGAGCGCGGGAGGGGGGAGTGACAGCGGCGCGGGAGACGACGACGCCACGACTACATTGCAATTCGTCGCTTTAACATCAGCTGTTTGCGGTTTATTTTCTTTATCAAAATGTAATAGTGTATGATGGCGTTTTTTACATAAGTAACAGACTGATGTTGACTTGCAGTTACTCAATCCGTGCTATGTGCTCAGACAATTCGCGCACCCACGTTTGGATTTAATAAACTCGAACCTTGTTCTAGGAGTCAACACGGATTTAAACTTAGCGCAGTTATACAAATGAACATGAGCGTTATCATTACAATACGCGCAGCATGGAACCGCGATCGCGGGTAAACAAGCGGGCGAGTCAGCTGACTCGCTCACAACAAACGCTTTTGTCTGTGTGCGTGACTCGCGAGGAGCGGAAGCGGGGTTTCTACTAAAGTTTCTCGCGTTCGAATGATACAAATTCGAGCGTGCCAATATCTTTGCCTGATCTTGAACGAAGCTTATCAATAATTGCGTTGTGGGAATTTCAACATCTCGAATGGTAAGTTCAAACGATTGAGTAGTCTGTGCATCGATTTTTCTCATTGCGCAGTGCAAAAGAATAAAATCAGCAAGATCCGTAATCCCAAGTTGTTTCAAGGCAGAAATAAACGCACTAAATGTTTCTATGAAAGAATCGAGACTATTAGCGTTAAATGAACAACTTTTTAAATCCAATATGTTATTTAAATAATGCGTACCTAGTGAGCGCTTCTCTTGATATTTTTTAACTAAGCTATCCCATAACAACTTGTAAGTATCACCAGTAGGCACAATTCCAGCGGTAACCTTCAATGCGTTGTGTGTAAGCCTACCTATCAAGTACTGCACACGCTGCGAGTCAGTCAGCTGATCATTATCATGGATATTTGACTTAAACGACTCGTAGAAAACGGGCCAATTCTCAGTTTTCCCATCGAAAGATGGCAGCGCGATAGGAGGCAACTTTATTTTAGGCGGTTCAAAAAAAGTCTTTGAGTTGCTACTGGGTAATGGTGGCGATTGATTGCTGTTTATTTTATTCCTAACACGTTTAATATGAATATACAAATCTTCAAAGGATTCTAAACAAGCATAGTCGGCACTTGAACCAGGTTTTAAACTAATGTTTATTTGATTAATTTGATCGACAAAAGATTCAAATTTATCTCGAATGTCATCAATTGTCTCTGACTCAGTCATAAAACTTTCATTTTTCCTCGAATCGAACGACGATATATTTCTTGATAAATCATACAAACGATTAATGCGTTTAAATAACAATCCTTTCTTTTCGTGAAGAATAGTTAATAAATCTTCCGGCTTCAGTTGTTTATCCGTCATTTCGCTAATAAAACGAAGACAATAACAATAAATACCTACCAGGCGGTTTGCAATAATAACGCACCTACCAAACTATGAGTACCTAGGTATCTATCTAAATATTAATACGCACAAAGCCGAGATGAGTTGGTAACTACCTACTTATTTACTTATGAACAAAGCGAATTTTTAAATGCGGATACCTACTTAGAATGAACTTTACCAATAAATACGTAATGTCGTTCTATGTAAACTAGGTATTATATTAATTGAACAGATTTACCAACAAATACGTAAAATCTATTGTCAATTTAATAAGCTGCGTTAATTAGGTATTAATTTACCGAAAGTTTACGTAAATAAATATCTATTGTGCGTTATTGAACCTATATAATTTTCACCAAACAAATACGCAAAAATCTAGGTACCTACTGGTTATTTATCCGGTAACGAAGGACCATTAATTATGGTGAGGCGTGTAAATAGCCTGCACCTTTGTGAAGGTTGTGAAAAAGTTTGAATTAAGAACCTACGTAATTTTAAGAAGTAATGGCGGACCTAAACAATTTATACCTCCCTATTGATGAATCCCCGAGAAACCAATACCAAAAAAATTATTAGCAGCAAACCATGCCCACGTACCTTGACAATCCAGAGATCCCACTCAGACCCAGGGAGATGGGAAGATACCTCGTTCATGCGCACGTAATGGCTTGGTATGAGCTGCCGGCCGGCGAGCAAAATCTTCTTGAATCCACCGGTGGAATGGTTAAAACTCCAAAAATCAACACTGCACTATAAGTTCTCAATGACGCACAGATGCAGGTCCATTTATTTTATGAATATCATCAAGGTTTCACCAAAAAGGAATTTTTGAAAGGCGGAGCAAAAAACACAGTGTCTTTTTCAATGGCAGCGGGAAGAGAGTGCGCCTCGCTAATGCCATCTATTGGTCAATTGCGAGAACACTCCAGAAAGTTTCGATACAAATGGGCGCTGCGGAAACAAAATATTGGTGCGAGGATTCATCAATAGACAAACTAAAATATGTAATCTGAACTACTAACATATTATATTATATGGAAAAATCCTAAAATATTATTATTTATTTTATTTATATTGAAAAGGCATTGACGCTTCACCAGATTTTCTGCGATAAGAGGTTTATGCTATCCGTTGCTATGCAAAATAAAATTATGACGTAAAAAGTTCTGCTATAAAGGGTGGACCCGTTATGTCTATATCAGCGTCTGAACAAATGTGCCAAATTTCAAAAGTGTATGTATGTATGTATGTATGTGTGTTTTTATGTTTGTGTTCGCATATCTCCGGAACTACAAGTCCGATTTTGTTAATTCTTTTTTTTTGTTGTACTAGTTATTGTTCAACTTAGGGAATACTGCAACTTTCATCAAAATAGGTTCAGTAGTTTTTGAGATAGGGATTTTTTTAGCTTATTGTGTACATGGGCGATGTTATAACCGGTGCCACGGATTACAAAATTCTAGTATACTTGTGAGAAAATTTCGTATTTGACAAGAAGTTGGGTTGTATATTTAAACTAAAAAGGGTAAAATAAAAAACTTTTTCTAAAAAAAGTAACTTACTTCAAACGAAACCAAAAAAAAGGATAAAATAACCTACTTAATAACTTCTCTTTCTGAAATCTGTGGCACTTTACTTTTTTTAGAAAAAGTTTTTTTTTTGTTTTAGTTTCGGATTATGGACCCTTCATTTTGGTAAGCACTTAGCCGGTTATACATCTAGAGTAATTTAAAGAAAGCAGTTAAGACCATTTTTTTAACTTATTATATTATGCATTTGAAAATATTTTTACAAATGAAAAAAAAATGTTTAAAATTTAAACCACCGGTATCGGGAACAGGGTCCAAGCTACCGACGGTCAGGGCTCCAATGAAAGGAACCTCTTAATAATTCGCGTCATATCCAAAAGAACTGAGAAAGCAGTTATTATTATTAAATACCAATTATTAAGATTTTCTTCAACTTTTAAATATAAACAACTGTAACACCCAATATTTTCGTCTTTTTCGCCTCTCAATTGCTTCTTATGCTCAAAGGATGTGACTGTTCTACATTTTCACTACTTTGCCAGCAGTTATACTTTCTTTGAAGTTGTCAAGTACCACTTAGTAAGGTACTTGAGTACCAAAAAACTCACAGCAAATGCTAGACGTTTGAAGCGTATTCTTAAGGAGGATGAAAACTTTTTGACAAATACAGAACAAGGGCAATTGAAATTCTTTTTAATTTCTCTTTTTGTTTTCGTGAGGGGTCACCCTGGTACGACCTACACTGAAGATGTGATTGGTGATGTTCTAAAGAGCAAAGTCCTGTCTAAAGACAGGACTTTGCTTTGTTTTTTCGGGTGTGCGAATGACAAGCTGTATGAATTTGAAGGAAGTAAACGGAGTATACAATATGCAGGAACATGTAATGCCATACACGCTCTGTTAATAGTGCTTACTCATATCAGTATGAAACATAAAACTCACGCCAAGTTTGTATACGAAATGGGCTTGCTGTCAAAACGCGACTCGCTGTCCGATCATGGACCATGTCCGAGTCAACGGCGACGTGTTCCACACACGCCTCATAGAGCTGTCGGCAATCTGACGGAGCCCCCTAAGAGCCTACCTGCCGGGGTCGCGGGACTCACCAGGTAACCGTGGCTCCGGAACGTAAAGGTCTATTGTAGGATTACCGTGAATTTTAGTCAGTACAAGTCTGACAGTCCCTCCCGTCCTGCCTTGGTTGGGAGAACTCATCGATGATTTAGCCAAGTAAAAAAAAGTTTGTATATTAAAGTTTGTATTTTACAATAGATTGCATTGCTTCAGCATTCCTTAATTTTTTTTTGCTTTGCTATCTCACAGTTACTTTATGTTTCTTTTCTGATGAGAGAAGGATCCTGAGGTATAGAAATTTCGAGAACAAGTTGCACCCGGAGTCCTCCATAGATAATTATGCGATGACGTCCTCCACCCTAGTCCAGAGGATAAAATGAAAATATTCCATCGAACTGTCAGCTGCTATTCAAGCATTTTCTTTTTTCCAATTTCTGGAATCAATCAAGTTTTACGTGTCCTGCTGCTACGAACATATTTTATTTTCGCAATACCTATTTTTCCGAGTGAAACTTATTTATTCATTTTTGTGGTAGATTCTAGACCCAAATATATTTGAAGTGTTTTTCAGAGGTAGAACATGTTTTCGTTTTTATAATTTACTATTGCCTAAAATGAAAAGTGTCCTCTAGAAATGTTAGTATAGTAGGTATGTAAGTACAACCTGAAAACATATCTTTAACCTTTAAGTATGGACGTCATTTTTTCTTAACACTACCGTGGACGTGGAGTCTCAGAGGCTCCTATATGCACACACATTTTGTTTGGGAATTTGATATAAGATCGGTTTAAAACTGATTGAATATTAAAGTTATGTGATTTAGCAATAAAATAACGTGCTTTTATAATCAACTTTTATTTGAAGAATTATAGAAATTACAAAATAACAAAAATAATGGTACTTTTCAGTTTAAATTTACTTCATTTATATTTTAGGTATTAAAAATAGCTAAACTAATGATTTTAACCAAACGAGTCTTTTTTTCTCAAAGTATAATATATCTGAAACCAAAAACGCAAAACACCTATTTCAGGTAACAAATATAAAAAAAATTGACAGCAGTCTAATAACGTAAGTTTATTGGCAGTCGGCGCTCGACGGTGGACGCCATCATGCGCGTGTCACGACGGGGGATGCAGTAGCCCGGGGCAGGGTCGTCTTAGCGGTGTCATTAGACAATAGACATCTCCAATGCCTTCAACACCCTGCCCTGGAGTTGCATCAGGGAGGCACTCCGGTATTACCGGGTGCTGACCTACCTATGTCGCATAGTCGAGGACTACCTGACGGACAGAGCCGTCATCTACCCCGGTCACCGGGGAGAGTGGAACCGATGAGAGGCAAGCGGTCGCGACAGTCGTCGACAGGATCCGGCGGTTGGGACTCGACGTGGCGCTGCACAAGACGGAGGCCATGTGTTTTCATGGCCACGTCAACGCGCCACAGTCGGGTTACAACATAACGGTAGGAGTTCGCATCGGCGTCAGGAGGACGATGAAGTACCTAGGTAGCCTAGTCCTCGACAGCCGGCGGAACTTCAGGAAGCATTTCCTGAATTTGGCCCCAAGGCTGAACCGGACAGCAGCCGCACTCAGGCGACTCCTGCCCAATCTCGGCTGGCCAAATGCCTCCTGCCGAAGGCTGTACACCGGCGTCGTGCGGTCCATGGCCCTCTAAGGGGCCCCTGTGTGGGCCCTGAGCATCCGGACGCGACCACTAAAGTTGTTGTCTATATTTTCTCGAAACAAACCTAATCACCCTTATAAAATATATCATAGGGCAACAATGGACGTGTAGCCTGATAGGCGTCGGTCAATATTTGGATGGTCATTACTTACGTGATATTCATCGGAAGACGCAACCTCCTCCCTCGTTGGTAGTTTTACAACTAATACAAAAGCTACTGAGCCGCTCAATCGCGGGGAGTGGGGGGGAATTAGGTGAAACTAAGAAAACGAAAACATCGAGTAGTCTGTGAGACTCCACGTCCATACTTAAAGGTTAAAAAATTATGTGGTATTTGAAAGGAAACTTACCCTAAATATAACTAAAACGATGCCATTAGTATCTCTATTTCTCCCCAATTTCCAATTCTCAAAACTTTATAGAATTCACCAAAATAACTGAAAAACTATGAAGTAGTAACTAATCAATATAATCTAAAGCAATTCCTTTGAACTTCTAAGTTAAGATCCCTCTATAAACATCTTATTCCACCACAATCAAGTCCACTCAATTGCCCCTTACAACTAGAAAGGGACAATAAGCAGATAATATACACCTCCTCTTCCACTTACGACCCCTCACGAACATCCCCTCTGTTGTAAATGCCAGGATAGCACAAATCACATTCACAAACAATAAAAGCAATTGGAATAAATATTTATGGTGTTGCCAACAAAATGTAACTTATCATAGTTATGGGTAACTTATCTGAGGTTTAATATACAATTATTATTATAGGTGTTATTAAATAAATGTAATTTATTATTTCTACAAAAAGTTTAATTATATAAGGATATTTTTTTTTGCTTAACTTAATTAGTTAGGTGGACATTGACTTCTACGATTAACGCTGGCATAAAATCCATCTCAGTGGAAATCTGATTTCGATCTTTGACTGAATTTGCGTACTCGAATCTTAATGTCCAGTCAGAAGATGCTGTTTATGAAAACGGATCGTGATTCGGCGTTTGCGTTTGCGTCTTTATGTCACATTAAGGCGCAAACGCAGGTAAACTAATTATTGGTTTATTTATTACTAGCAATCCGTCTTGCAAGAAACTTAACAACAAAAACTTACTATAACATATGCGGCAATTTTTATTTTTACATTTAAATGAGATAATCATTATCATTTTGTGTGGTTTGACATAATATTATAGCTGCTTGCTTCATCATCTTCATAATATCAGCCGTAAGACGTCCACTGCTGAACAAAGGCCTCCCCTATAGACTTCCATCAGGACCGGTTGGAAGCGGCATGCATCTAGCGTGATCCTGTGGTCTTCTTAGATCGTCTGTCCACCTTGCGGGTGGACGTCCTACGCTGCGCGTGCCGGTGCGTGGTCTTACTTGCTTATGTATTGGTACTATCCGAAATCTTTTTATTTGCATTTAGCCAATTAATTGTTAACCCATTAATTCCCAAGGGTAAAAATAAATGCATATTTAATGGTTTTATTGTTTATAACGTTTATAAATACATCAAAAAAGAGTTTTTTTTTGAAAAAAAAAATATTGATTAATTATTTTTAATTCCGTGAAATGTTGCGTCTACGCAACGTTGGGATTACTGGACTTAAATTGAACAAGCAAGTCTTGTACTTAAATTTAAAATATTTCAATATTTCAAGACCTACAAAAAATGCTGAACAGTCTCAATGCTGCCTCGAGCGAGACGTGTGGGTCTTGGGATGAACCTGGAAAAGACCAAGGTCAAGGTCAAGTTCAATGACCATGTCATCCCAGAACCAATTATCGTCGAAGGCATAACACTCGAAGTTGTCCAGGAATACATCTACCTCGGACAGGTATTACAGCTAGGTAAAGACAACTTCGAGCGGGAAATTGCCAGAAGAGTGCAGCTTGGCTGGGTAGCATTTGGGAAAATGCGTCATATCCTCACGTCGCCACTGCCGCAGTGCCTGAAAAGCCGGGTGTTCAATCAGTGCGTCCTTCAAGTCCTAACCTACGGAGACAAAACGTGGAACATGTCAGTCAAGCTGGCCCACTGACTTCATGGCACGCTGCGTACTATGGAAAGGTCTATGCTATGGGTCTTGCTAAGGGATAGAATCCGGAATGAGGTCTTACGGCATAAGACCAAAGTTACAGATATTGTCCAAATCTGTAGCAAGCTGAAGTGGCAGTGAGCTGGTCATGTCTGCCGCAGAACCGACGATAGGTGGAGTAGGAAGGTTCTCGAATGGAGACCGCGTCTAGGTAAGCGTAGGGTGGGACGCCCCCCGGCAAGATGGACCGGATGACCTGAAGAAGGTGTCTGGCAGTGGCTGGATGAAAGAAGCAGGAGAACGTGCGCTGTGGCTCTCCCTGGGAGAAGCCTATGTTCAGCAGTGGACTGCAATAGGCTGAGATGATGAGGATGTTCTTTTTCCAGTCTGGAACACATTTTGGTGACTTCTTTGACAGTCTTGGCTTCTTCGAAGTTGAAGGACCGAGCTCTCCTTGTGTATTTTCAGGCTCTGTAGGTAAATCGGTGTGTATTTCATAAGTTCCAGTGATATCGGTGGGCACAATATTGTCGTAATCACCTAGCGCGTCATCATCTAGGCCTTCCTCGTCTGTAAGATTGTCAACCGCCGGGGGGATGTACACAGCATCGATTTGAGAGGCATCTTCTAAATTCCCTTCCTCTTCTCTAAGGTACTAAAAATTTCTTGAGAAGACAGAGCTCGCGGCCAAGTCATAATGTTATAACTTTTTATTTACTGATTTGTGTACACTCACTTATCTTTTTTTAGAAATTACTATGTGACACTGTTAGCTCGAAAAACAAAGAGCTTCTACTCTTTGAATAGCGAGAACCTATTATTTACAATACATTTCTAACATGAATGGCAAGCTGAGTAACAATCCCCACCAACGTGTCTCCACGTTGTCGTCGTGGTGGGGCTTGCGTGTCTCGATGATCTCTGGGCCCCTGCCGGTAGAGGCACTCGTGCACTCATGCCGGACAGGCTCAGAGGGAGAGATCAGACCAAGAGGGACACACCGGGGAAAGGCGCGCCGCCTGGAGGATCGAGCAGTTTGCTCGAGCTTTCAGGCGGCGCGGGCCCAGTCATCTGAGATTGGGTCAGGGGCGGGAAATGTTCACTTCCGGTACGCGTCTAGTCTTTAGACGTAACCGTGAAGTGAACCGGGGAGGGTAAATCGGGTGTAGGTAAAGAGGAACTCACCTCTCTAAAAAAGTAAAAAAAGCCATGGAAAAAGAGATTTTTGAAAGTACTACCCAGGCGGGTCCCAGCCGCTCAGCAGCTGGGGAATCCCGCACCGGACACGTCCGGTCTGCCCCAACGTACTCTGGGGGGGGCAACAATAATCTATTTTATCCCATTTTCGCTCCGGCAGTCGCCGCATCGAGCCAGGGAGGCTCACGTGCCCGTGAGGAGGAGTCACTGGACTTGTCCAGTACGTCCGACTCACCGGCACCAAACACCGAGCGGGCACAGAGTGCCGCTCCGAGGAGAAAGGGGGCGATGGTGCTTGAGTCGGACTCCGACTCGGCATCAGACGCCGTGAGCTTCCGGAGCATAGTCTCCGGAAGCGCAGCGAGGAGCGACGAGGGGGGCGCAAACAGGAGGTCCGAGTTCCTGAAGCGCCCCCGGGAAGATATCTCGTCGTCGGAGGAAGGACTTGTCTCGGCCCGTAAGATCCCCACGAGCGTGCGGGGTAAAGGCCGAGGCAAATCCTCGGGAAGGGGGCCCCCCTCTGGAGAGCCCAACGCGGGTTTGCCTGGCAGAGGCTGTGGAAGCCGCCATACGCACCGTCGCCCTGAAGCGAAAAAAGAGCAGTAAGGAGGGTGCGATCGGCGAAGCCACGGCCTTAATCATGGCGGCCACGCGGATTCACGGCGGGGCTCCGGCTGCAAGGGACGATATGTCCGAACTGCGGTCGGAGGTCACCCGTTTGACTGCCGCCATGAGGGAGCTCCAGAAGGAGAACGCCGCCCTCAGGTCAGACCTGACTGGCCTTCGGGTGGCTGGCCGTCGGGAGGCGCCGACAGGGAGCGCTAAGGCGGGGAGTGGGGGGAGTGCCAAGGAGAAAGGCCGGCCCGCATCAGAGGAGAACGCAGTGCTGACTCTGGTGCGACAGGAGCTGGCCGCCTTTCAGCAGCGGTTCTCCGTATTGGAGAGCCGCGTGCTCCGACCCCCGCTGGCGACTTCGTACGCGGCTGCAGCTGCGTCGAAGCCTCCCCCGACGACAAAGCTGCCTCAGGCGAAGACGGCCCCGGTGGCGGCGGCGCCTGCGAGGACTAAGACGGCCCAGGCCAAGCCAGGTCAGGCGGGCCCATCTAAGCCGCCTCCGGCCCCGACACCTGTGGGGCCGAAACAGGCGAAGAAGAAGAAGGCCCAGACCGAGAACCAGCAGTCCCAGCAGCCTCCTCCTAAGACTCCTCCGGCCGGCGCCGAATGGCAAGTAGCCGGGGAGAAAAGGAAGGCTGCCAACACGGCCAGGTCCTCGAGGCGGAGGGAGAGACGACGGCGGCGCAAAGAGCGCGACGTCGCGGCGCGATTGCGCGCCCCAAAGACCGCGGCTGTGGTGATTACACTGCAGCCGGACGCGGTCAAGAGGGGCGTGTCGTACCGCGACGTGCTTGCCAAGGCGCGGGAGGCGGTGAACCTCGCGGAGCTCGGCATCGCCGGGGGCCTCCGTCTACGGGTCACCGCAACGGGGGCTCGGATGCTGGAGCTCCCGGGCGCGGCCAGTGGCCCTACCGCTGACGCTCTAGCCGAACGGCTCAGAGCGTCCTTAAACGCGAAGGAGGCCCGAGTGTCCAGACCCACCAAGCGCGCAGATGTGCGCATATTGGGTCTGGACGACTCCGTGACGGCGGAGGACGTGGCGGCTGCCGTTGCCGGGACTGGGGGGTGCCCTACCGATCAGGTGAGGGTGGGCGCTCTCCGTCCCGGCTTCGCGGGGTTGCAAACCGTTACGGTAAGCTGCCCCGTGTCGGCGGCCAAAAAACTGCAGGAGGGCCGAAGGCTCCTGGTTGGTTGGGTGTCGGCCCAGGTGAAGGTCCTGGAGCCCAGACCCCTGTGGTGCTTCCGTTGCCAAGTGGGCAACCACGCGGCGTGCGTGTGCACCTCGGAGGTAGACCGCAGCGATAGGTGCTTCCGCTGCGGCCAGCCCGGTCACAAGGCCGGCTCGTGCAACGCCCCGCCGCACTGCTTCGCATGTGCGGCGGCTGGCAAGCCGGCCGATCACCGGGCTGGGGGCAGGTCCTGTGCCCCACCCACCAAGGCCAGGGGCAGAGGTAGGCCCTCTGCCGCCACCGTCGCCGCCACTCCCGCCGCCGCTGCCGCCGCCGCTCCCGCTGCCGCCGCCGCCGCCGCCGCCGTGGCCGTACCCCCGCGAGGGGCCCTGGAGGAGGCTGCAATGGATTCCAATTAATGGCCCCATTGCGCTTCCTCCAGGCGAACATCAACCACTGCATCGCTGCTCAGGACCTCCTGCTCCAGAGCATGGCGCAGTGGTTGATCAACGTCGCCGTGGTCGCCGAGCCGTACTATGTCCTGCCCAGGAATGACTGGGTGGCGGACCTGGACGGCTCGGTGACCCTAATTTCGTCGGCCGCCGCCGGTACCCCGCCCCTCGATCGCGTACAGAGAGGGCGCGGGATAGTCGCAGCCCGGTTCGGGGAGATCGCCGTGGTAGGCGTTTACTTCTCCCCGAACCGATCTCTCGCTGAGTTCCAAGACTCCCTAACGGAGCTGGGAGACGTTGTCGTCGGTTCCCTCCCCGCGCTCGTCCTCGGGGACTTCAATGCCAAAAATCCGGCTTGGGGTTCCCGGTCCATGGACTTTTCGCGGGGCAGGACGCTCGAGCGCTGGGCCCGTGCTCAGGGCCTGGTAATCGAGAACCGGGGTTCCGTCCCCACGTGCGTGCGGTACATGGGCGATTCGGTGGTGGACATTACGTTCGCCACCCCCAGCCTGTCGCCGCGCGTCACTGACTGGCGCGTTGTAGAGGAGGTGGAGACCTACTCCGACCACCGGTATATCCGGTTCGACGTCTCCACCCAGACCTCAGATGCGTCGGTCCCAAGTGGACGTAACCCAAGTGGTCCGCGATGGGCGCTGAAGCAGCTGGACCGGGAGCTATTCCTGGAAGCCTCGATCGTGCAGGCCTGGGTGTCACCACCGGACAGGCCTGCTGACATAGACGACGAGGCCGAGTGGTTCCGGGAGGCCATGTCGGAGATTTGTGACGTGGCCATGCCCCGGGTCCGGCAAGGACGCGCCCGGCGTCAGCTGTACTGGTGGTCAAGCGAGTTAGCAGCGCTGCGCGAAGCGTGCGTTGCTGCGCGCCGCCGGTACACCAGATTCCGCAGGCGCCGCACCCGACCTCCGGATGCGGCGGCTGCAGAGGCGGAGCTGTACGAGGGCTACAGGGCAGCGAAGACCGCCCTCCGCGACGCGATCTGGCGGGCCAAGGAATTGGCCCGCGAGGAGATGCTGGGGACTCTGGACGGGGACCCATGGGGCCGCCCCTACAAGTGGGTGCGAGAAAAGCTCCGCCCCTGGGCTCCCCCGTTGACGCAGAGTCTCCGGCCTCAGTTCGTGGAGGACGTGGTGAGCGCCCTGTTCCCTTCGCGAGGGGAGGAGTATGCTCCCCCGCCCATGGCTCCGTCTCCGACGGAATCTGAGGAGGGAGCTGACGCAAACGCGGACCACAGCGACGACGACGTCTACGACGCTCCAGAGGTGACCGAGGTGGACCTGAGAGTGGCGGTACAACGGCTCAAAGCCAAAAATACCGCCCCAGGACCCGACGGCCTGCCAGGAAAAGCCTGGGTCCTGGCCTTCGGGACTCTCGGGCCTCGACTAGGGGGGCTCTTAAGCGCGTGCCTGGAGAGGGGCCGGTTCCCGCTTCGTTGGAAGACGGGGAAACTGGTCCTCATCCAGAAGTCCGGGCGCCCTGCGGATTCTCCGTCCGCATTCCGGCCCATCGTGCTGCTCGACGAGGTGGGCAAGCTCTTTGAGAGAGTAATTGCAGACCGCCTCGTCGGGCACCTGAATCGGGTGGGCCCGAACCTGTCGGAGAGCCAGTTTGGCTTCCGCAGGGGGCGCTCGACGGTGGACGCCATCATGCGCGTGAGAGCCCTCACGACGGGGGATGCAGTGGCCCGGGGCAGGGTCGTCTTGGCGGTGTCTTTGGACATCACCAACGCCTTCAACACCCTGCCCTGGAGTTGCATCAGGGAGGCACTCCGGTATCACCGGGTGCCGACCTACCTCCGCCGAATAGTCGAGGACTACCTGACGGACAGAGCCGTCATCTACCCCGGTCACCGGGGAGAGTGGAACCGGCGAGAGATGTCGTGCGGTGTTCCACAGGGTTCGGTCCTGGGACCGCCCCTGTGGAACATCGGATACGACTGGGTGCTGCGCAGCGACCTCCCTGACGGCGTCAGCGTAATATGTTACGCTGACGACACGCTCGTCCTGGCACAGGGAGAGTCGCACCAGGCGGCGGCCGACTTGGCGACGGAAGCGGTCGCGACAGTCGTCCATAGGATCCGGCGGTTGGGACTCGACGTGGCGCTGCACAAGACGGCGGCCATGTGTTTTCATGGCCGCGTCAACGCGCCACAGTCGGGTTACAGCATAACGGTGGGAGGAGTTCGCATCGGCGTCTTGAGGACGATGAAGTACCTGGGACTCGTCCTCGACAGCCGGTGGAACTTCAGGGAGCATTTCCTGTGTTTGGCCCCAAAGCTGAACCGGGCAGCAGCCGCCTTCAGGCGACTCCTGCCCAATCTCAGCGGGCCAAACGTCTCCTGCCGTAGGCTGTACGCAAGCGTCGTGCGGTCCATGGCCCTCTACGGGGCCCCTGTGTGGGCCCTGAGCATCCGGACGCGACCACTGAAGTTGGTCGCATGCCAGAGGGTCATGGCTATCCGGATGATCCGGGGATACCGCACGATTGCCGGCGAATCGGCCAACCTTCTTGCCGGATTACTGCCCTGGGATCTGGAGGCGACTGCCCTCCAGCGCGTCTATGAGTGGCGCGTGGAGGCGCAGCGTCGGGGAGAATTCCCGCTGCCCCGACAAGTTGAGGCGCGGCGGGAAGAGGTCCGGCGCGATCTCAGGGCAGTATGGAGGGGACGACTGTCGCGACCGACGGCCGGGCACGCCGCAATTGCGGCGGTAAGACCCCTCTTTGAGGAGTGGCTGGAGAGAAGTCATGGCGTCCTTACTTTCCGCCTGACGCAGGTCCTCACCGGGCACGGATGCTTCGGGAGGTACCTGTGTCTAATGCGGAAGGAGGAAACGCCTGGGTGTCACCACTGCGAAGATCGCCCGGAGGACACGGTGGAGCATACGGTGCAGGACTGCCCAGCTTGGGCGGAGCACCGACGTGTCCTCACGGCTGCGATAGGCGGAGACCTCTCGCGCCCGGCATTGGTTGCGGCCATGCTGCGGGGCGAGACGGAGTGGGAAGCGGTCAGCTCCTTCTGCGAGGCAGTAATGCTCGCGAAGGAGGAGGCGGGCCGCGCGCGAGAGAGGACAGTGTCCTCCCTCCGCCCCACCCGCGGTGGTGCACGCCCACGGCGACGGACGTCGCAGGACGATCTCCGGCCACCGTAGGCGCGGGCATGCGGGCAGCGAGTAAAGGGCAACTCGCTGCCCGACCATGGACCATGCCCGGGTCGACGGCGCGTTGTGTCCCACGCGCGCCTCAAAGAGCGTCATCATAATGACGGGGCCCCCCTCTCAGAGGGCCAAAGCCTGCCGGGGTCGCGGGATTATTTCCTTACCGTGACCCCGGAACATAACAGGCTACTGAAGGACACCGTGGATTTTAGTCAGTAGAAGTCTGACAGTCCCTCCCGCCCTGCCCGGGGCTGGAGGACTCATTTGATGATTTTGCCACGTAAAAAAAAAAAAAAAAAAAAAAAAAAAGAGCTGAGTAACAATAACAACTGACTATTGTTGCTCCCAACGTTGCGTATACGCAACGTTTCCTAGAAATCTAAGATAAACAACATGTGTAAGTGGTTTTATCCAACAAAAGGGTTTATATCATAAATAAGATATTGTTAAAACTTTATACAGTGTGAAAGGTATAGATTTATTTCAATTAATATTTTTTTATGATTGTATGTATATATCCATCCCAAGATGACTCAATTAGCAGTTTTTGAATGATAAAAAAATATGTATTTGTATATAAAAAACCATTTAAAAAAAAATTTATTCCTTCTTTTAGTTCTTCATTTCGAGACTGGCTTCGATTTCATAGATTTATTTTTTGTTTAAGAAATATAAAAAAAATCAATTTTGAAATGTTGCGCTTGCGCAACGATGGGTAAAGATGGGTTAAAGTACACACAATAATATCTCTGCAAATTATTTTCTTGCAGCGTACTCTTAAATTTTTTAAATACGCAGCTCGGCAAAGACGTCACGCATCTTAAAAGAATACAGATGAAAAATAAAAACGTCATCGTATTTCTTGCCAGACACATCACTCAAGCAAAAATAGCCTCTATCCATACAAAGGTCAAAAAGTGTAAAACGCCATCATTACGCGTCACATAAAAAACGTGTGCCACAGACTATCTTTGCGCGTATGAAATTCTACCTTTGATGTTGTTGAGTGGCCCTTCCCGAGTGCGTCTGGGGGAGTCAACAGCCCTCCCCTTGTGGAGCTAAGACTTCAAACGTTCTGATTCGCTTTTACACCTTGGAGTAGGCAGTTATGTCGAGATCCAGACTCAGATTTCAACGGACAATAGGGCGCCCGTCTTTGGATTTTTTAAAGCCCCTAATTAAAATGCTTTGATTATTTTCCTTTTAAGAGTCAAACGCGGTTTGACTGTGAAATAAGTTAGTAAACTTTCTTTTAATTTGCAGTTTTTGATGTCTGCGTATTTGAAAGGTGGTGGACGTGGTTGATTGATGGCTGTCTGGATTGGTAATTGTCTGAGCTTCTTTTTGTAATGTTACTAAAATCTTATTTTGAAAAAAAAACAGAATCTTTCAAATTCATTCATAACTGAAAGTTTTCTTTGAAGTTAATAATTTAAAGTCTGCTTTTGCAATGCGACTTCTAAATTTTATCCTCTAATGAACGACCACTTAAAAGGGTGTATAAAAGTGTCACTTTCTACTCATTAAAGACCTAAAATGGGACTGTCAATAACAACGATCAAACTCCAATCTTCTTTGAATGTCACATTGTTAAAAAATGGTTACTCGGAAATAGTTATGTACAATTTTTCATATAACCAAAATTACGTAACAATTTTGAATTCTATTCTCAAAAAGTGGGAGAGATTTTTTTAATTTTCTAGTAATATCTTCCACACAGAAAAGATAAATCTTCATACAGTTGAAAATGTAGTGCGTTCCTAGAATTCTGTCTGGGTTATAATTATTAAATAGTTGGTATTTCCGAGATTGTCACTTTAAATGGTAGTACATGAATTTCTTGGGTGTTTTAAGGGGAATAAATTCTCTCTGCTGGTAAAATTCAAGTTGAATCGCGTTTGAAATGAAGGAAGGTTAAGCAAAATTCTAAGTATTCATGACAGTCATATTTATATGGCACACATAACAATATAATCAATATGATAGTTTCCAGCATCAATATATTCTAAATTATATTTTGTCCGTCAGATAAAGTATTGACAAAATAATAGACACGTCATATTTTTGTAATAAATGTAATGAATATTGACAAAGGTTAATCACATTGCTAAACTAGAGAGTGGGAATTTGTGGCGGCAGATCGCACTAAAAGTTATAATAATGGGTATTGTGATATGGAAGTGTCGTATTTTAGTCGTAAATTTTTTGATTTACCTACTTAACAAAAGACGAAATACGGATCAAATATTTTTTGAAAACCAAACTGACGAAGTAACTAGATTTTTTAGTGGAAAGCCTATTTTGGAAGTAGCTGTGGCTGAGCAATCATTGATTCAATTTCTGTATGGAAAAAAATATTTGTATGCACTTTACGTAGTTGTTCCGAGCATGGTAGTTTGTGTGCGTGAGTTTACTTGTATCTTCCTATTATGTTATAAAAAAAATGTAACCGAGTAATTGTCAAATCCCAAATCAAAACGTAACTTTAAAAGTTCAGCTCTAACGTAAAAGTTTACGTCTAGATTGTTATGGGGCTGAAGACGACAATTTGTCATTACTCATTGCGCAGTTTTAACTTCAAACTCAACACTTATTGGAAACTTTTCTATAACGTGTGGCACTATTTATTAGAACTGAAATCATTTACCAAGAAACTTGGAAGTTCGTTTCCTTTTTGAAAGGAGTTAGTGTAGTTACAAATCTGCTTCAATGTTTTTGAAATGTTATTTTGTAGTTTTGATCAGCATTTTAAAAAGAGTTGCTACATTCGCAGATCCTTTTTCAATTTAAACAAATCACGTCAGGAATTAAATATATTTTTAAATACCTCGCAGCCCGGCTTCACAGGTCTGCTGGTAGAAATTTCTTTTGAAATAAGAAGTATCTTTATACTCTATGTTTTATTTGTCCTTATTATGTAGGTATTATTTTGTGCGTAAATAAATGATAGTATATTAAAATAAATAGCTACTGAAATGAGTTCTCTAAATAAATTCTAACATTAATTTCAAATGAGTAACATAAAAGAGATAGAAATGTTGACGAAGTGGAAAAAAAAACTATCGAAATGTACTCATAGAAATAACCTTGTCTATTCTAGGTAGAATAGGTACAGATAGAGTTGAACATGCTATGCGTATACCTCATGCCTCATGCCGAGTTTTCCTATAGGTACCTAATTTTTCATTTTAGTTTTTAATTTGCTCCATAAATGTCATGTGTTAATGTCATAATATATTTTGCGATTAGGCTTTTTGGCTTTGAACAGAAACAATTTTTTTCACGTTTAATTTTATGGTGCTTTTCTGACCAATGTGAGTAGGTACAATAAATAGGTTTTCTTATTTTTATTTATATCATACACTCGCCACAGCCTTTAAAAGGGTATCTCTAAACGGTATAACAAAACTTAACAAGATAATATTTTTCCGCCAACACACCGTCCACTCGAAACTAGAACATACCCGCCTGTGACTTAATAAGTTTAAAAGCAGCCGCGTGCCATTGTGGTGGTAACTTTGTCAATTAGCGTTAAGTGGGTTTTAACCTAAATAAAACAATTGTTACAATGTTTACTTTAAATGTGTGGAGCATTCATATTTTACTACAGTTTACTATCCAGTATAATAATGTTTTGATTGTTAAGGTCATGACGCAGATTTTTTTTAAGTGGTAAAATCATCAAATGAGTTCTCCCACTCAAGGCAGGGCGGGAGGGACTGTCAGACTCGTACTGACTAAAATCCAAGGTGTTCTTCAATAGCCCTCTACGTTCCAGGGTCACGGTAATTCGATAAGTCCGCGACCAGGTCATGACGCTGATTTCTGTAAGGATGACTGTATAGAAAATGGAAATCTCAAGAGACAGACAAAAATAATGCATAAATAAGTCTCTTCCCAAAACATGTCAATGTTCCCACTGCTGGGCTTCCTTTCTGTACCAGGGAATTAATTATATTCAGCGGTCGTTGGTCAAATTAGGAAGTGAATTAAGATGTTGATGTGTTACGTTCATTGGATTAGTCGAGATAATGCATTAAATGTCACAACACTAGTTTTGGCAACAAACGGTACGTGTCTATTATCCAACCTTCATGGTGTCTATGGTGTCTATGAATGAGCGTCCTTCTTTCGTATTTTGGCGCTAAACTTGACAACTTGTGAAAATACGTGTTCAAAGCTAATTAATAAAAGTTATTATATTCTATTGAATTCCCGTGTTTCGTTGAAGATCTCCCTGAGCTGTTATAGATGTATTCAAGGAAAAAATTCAATAAATCTTTCTGGCCAATTAATAGGTAATTAGTATTACAAATTAATTGGCCAATGCCTTGCGAATAA
This sequence comes from Agrotis clavis, assembly GCA_954870645.1. Lineage (NCBI taxonomy): Eukaryota > Metazoa > Arthropoda > Insecta > Lepidoptera > Noctuidae > Agrotis > Agrotis clavis. Next base: position 23,512,939 of record OX940927.1, on the reverse strand, counting down.
TATAATAAGTCATTAATTATGAATAACTTAAAACAATGTGAATAAAAAAGAAACAGAATTTATTTTTATTCAAAAACTCATAAACTATCATTACAGGTTTAGAAACGTAATGCGATAGCTAAGACACTTTGTAATATTAACTTATACTGCTTATAAATTAACTATTTTATGACTTGATTTGTTACAGACTAGTGAAAACTTTGTTAAGCATAGAGTTTGTTACCTTCTAACCACAAAAAAACCTGTAAACAAGTGAGTAACAGAAAATACTTACATAACACAAAAAAAATACAATAACAAAACTATGAACCCACGTATACGACGCTCCACACAATACGAAAACCTTATTCTTTCGAAAACAAATTCCACATCTAAACCATAAGAACATTGTAATAACATATTTCATAAACGCCCGACCTATTTTCACACTCAATTGGTAAGAAAAGCGACCATAATTCATTTCCACTCCAAATGTTCGTGAGACTTAATATCATCTTAATTAAATGATTAAAATTAAGAACAGCTTAATGTTCTATTGTCTCAATATTGTGTGAGATGCGTGATGTAATCCTTTCTTTGTCTTTTCTGTGTGTTAATACGTCATGATGTAATTAATCGTATCTAAGTTTACTTATTCGGTCTAAAGGGGAGTCCTATGTTGAACTGTGGACGTCTTCCGGCTGATGATGATGATGAATTATACTTATGAGCAGTGATGGCCCAGTAGGAACTGCCCTGATTTATTTTTAATTTTAGTTTATTCTGAAAACTTACAGCTTATTAAATATTTGAAGGCGATTTACACATTTTTCACGTTTTATTTTCACTACAACATCTATGTTCATTGCCAAAACACCAAACTACTTATTCATAATTACAAAATGCTTTATTTACCAAAACACATTAGATTGAAACAAATGTTATTAGCGAACTACAAGAAAATTGGCTCCTATTCAAAATAAGATACTAGGGGCTCATAACTATAGTAGCAATTTATCTTATCCTTGGCCAGAGAATGTTATTACACGGAGAATTATTGTTCGAACCATAAAAAGTCTAAAGTTGTGGAAACATATTACTGTGGTATAAATTCCATTCAAGATATCATGTTTTGCTACATCATCTTAGCTTTCTTGCGTAAACTGTTTGTGTGGAAAATGTTTAGCAATTTGAGAATAAAAGGTAAGGAAAAAAATATCACAAAATTGGTGCAAACGTGGTCAAAAATTGCACACGAGAAAGACATTTTTTTGGTTGAAAGCGAAGGCCTATGCCCAGTGTTGGGACGCAAATAAGAGCAACATAACATCACATTTGCAAATACCCAAAGGTTTATACTAGTATAATCATGTATCATCAGTTATATTTAAGTCTTGTGCCCAAATTATAATCAAATCATTTGCCGTAATTGCTATTGAAAAAAACCCTGTAACACTTTGCTCAGCCTGAAAATTGAACCTGAAAACTCTTACTTTACAGTCGTTCTTGCGACCACTACACAAAGGCAGTCTCAGCACTTAGCAGGCACGAGCGAGTCTAGCAAACGCACCACGCTGAATGATTTTCGGAAATCAAAAGTGGGCTAAGACTGATTCATTGAAATTAGTGTGGTTTTTCATGAACTAAGCATCAGCAACGACACGAAACTTAATGAATTATACTTAAGTTTTCATGATGTTTTTATAAACTACACCGAAATCCGCTTTCAGAGAAACTACAACTGGTTCATAAAAAGTAGAAAAGTATATGACATCACGTTAACTTCATTCAACAAGCTAAAAACGTTTTCAAACACTTTAATTTGGTGGCGTTATAGGATTCCAAGTACTCGAATTTAAATACTTTCAACCTTAACTACCCAGAAATATGTCACAAAATTGTGGGAGCACCTAACACAGATCAAGAGCTAACAAAATAAAGACTTGCAACTCTGCAAATTAGAAACAAAAATTATAAAACACTCCCTCCGAATGTAAATTGAATTTCACCACCAAATTCAATTTGGATTACCTTCACATTCGCAAAAAAGTATATCTGAAACAAATTCTTGTTTCATCAATACATCACTGGGGGTTAAACCACATTATTATTTGCGGTTTCATTTTCGAAAAATAAACCTTATATCGTTAACTTAATGAGCTTTTCTTGTTAGACGGGGCACTCAAGTGTAATTTGTATTATAAATTCGAGTAGGATTTGTACTGCTTTACCACTGATCTGCAAAGTGGCAGAATGAATAATGGTGACGTTGACGCATTATGTTAACAATTATTTACCTACTTATTTATTTATTTCTTCAGAGTAAGTATTTTTAGACTAACATAATGATGATGGACCATGTTTATTTAGGGCACTCGGGATTTTCCGAAATCAGTTAAGAATTTTGAAATTCAATCGCAGGCTCTAGATTTTTCAGACGATGATAAAAAAAAATTGCCAGGTACCTATTTCTAATACCATAGATACCTACTTATACTGATACTGCTAGCCTACTTTATCCCACTGCTGGACAAAGGCTTCTTCCCATGACCTCCTGTTTTCGTGATCCCCTACATCACGAAAACAGGAGGTCACGATTGTGTGACCAAAGTACCAAAGCCAAAGTGAACCATTGATAGTCGGTTGGTTGCTCATCTCGCCATCTTCTACGAGACCTGCCGCGACGTCTTCTGGCTGTTTCAGAGCTCCACAAAGTGTTTATTTTGGCCCACAGCTCATTGGACATGCGGCAGACGTGGCTGGCACAGGCTCATATTAGTGTAGCGGCCTTTTAACCAACGTCAGCAATTTGTATTTTTGAGCGCATTGTGGTGTGGCGTACACGGTCTGTTAGTACCATAGAACAATACTTAATTTCACTGACACTAAGTACTTAAACTCATGCCTTAAAATAGTACACCGTTGAATTTTAAACGTTTGGTGTAGCATCGATAGTGTTAAAAATCTAATAGCGTAATAATATTCAGGTATTAATTAGACTATGGCTAAGGTTAGGAGAAAACGTACATTCTGACTGACACCAGCCTTTTTTTTTTTGTTTGCACTGAAAAAAATGCATTACGCATACCCTCCCATCGGGGGATGGGAAGGTTATGTGGGACTCCCTGGTCTGGCCCGGTATACCCACTGAAACAACCCAGCGGCATTCCCGATTCGTCCGAGTAGCGGGGACTGGGAAATCACTGGCACAGCCATCACTTCCAGTCCTAACTGACACTAGCCCTGGCTTCATAAGGGCGAATGAAGTTGTAGAGGACGAAGTTTTATACATAAAGGCATAGTCTTTTTTGTCTTTTGATTAACAATGTGAAAAGAATAGGCCTAATAAAACGCTTTGATTCTGATTTTTCATAATTAGTTCGGTAATTTTTGAGCTTCCTTACAAACCCAAATACAAATATTTTGGCATTATTATCATCATCATAATGTTCCCACTGCTGGGATACAAGTCGCGTTTCTGTGAAAGGGAGTGGAACATAATTCACCACGCAGCAGGCCCAGTTTTAGGTTGGTAAATGTCACATGTCTTAGAATTTTTGGTTCAAGGGCATGCTAGTTTCCTCACCATATTTTTCTTCACCGATTTGAGAGCAGTGATGATGGAATAAATTCTACAAAGCAATGCTCCTGACTGTGTTTGGACCCACGACCCTCAAGTCGTAAGGGGCACTGGGCCACCACTGGCTCTGTCGTCATTTTATTGTTAGTAAATCTCTATCGATGCTATAGGTTCAATATAAAATAAAATGCTTTTAGTGACTCTAAAAACTTTCAGTTAGTATCTAAATTATTTCAGATTGATATTCAACACAACCCATTCTATTTTAACTAGAACACAGGCAAAAAATATCAATATTCAGTGGACTAAAAACATTCTGTTTTTTGCCTGTCACGACGCGACGGCTTCTAGTTTACTTTTAAAAAGATATTCTGTTCTCATTTTAAAATCAAATTACGAAGAACTTAGCTTGCTAACTTCTGATGGAAAAGTTTAAACAAACGGTACACTTGCAATTTTTCAAGAGGGATTAATGTCTCATCCAGTGTACGAAGTTGTAAGTTATTTTTAATGTTTGAAAGCTTTGTTTTTTTTAAATGATGTTGTGTGTTTTGAACAGGGTCCGCTTTATACATTTTTTCAGCAATGATAGTGTGACTGTTCGTCATGGACCCTTGTTTTAATAACAGATATGTTATTTATTTTAAAATCACCACGTGACGTCGGGCGCCTAAATTCACATTAACTTACCTATTTTATGGCCTGCCATTTCCTTGTGATAAACAGATGGTTTAAAACATCCATTCCTTTATTTCAATAGCTACAAAAACTATTGACTATGAGAGAATTCTAAAGAAACGATTCTACAACTTGCTTATCCACATGTGTTCGCAATAAACCAAGCTCCGGACGAACACTCAATAGGACCCCTTAAACAATTTAAAATTATGAATTCTAAGAAGGTTAGAAAGCTTTCGCCAACTAATATTAAAAAGACGACATCTGGCAATCCTTACCCAACAGCCATTATTCAATCCTGCACTTAAAAACAAAGAGATATTCGGACTAAGGGTGATAAAGTGGGCATAGGCCGTGAGAACTTGGAAGGGCCTTGCGGGGCATTTAGCAGGTAGCTGGAATGAGAGGACGCTGAGGATTCTTCGGGGCAGTTGGACTTGGAACGTCTTGAGGGACACACGGGTGGACCCAGGAGAAAGTTCAGGAGATTCGGTTGCCGTTGGCCGAGTGACCGGGCGCGATATTACTTTGTTGTTTATTTGAATTATGTTTGATTAAGTCAAATATTAGTCTGTAAAGTAAATTCAGTGCTTATGGTCGGAGGAACGCGAGGAGGTGAACCCAGAGGGCGGTCTGATGATGGAGATCATACGGGTGGTATTTGAGCAGTGTCTGTAAGTTAATTATAGACTAATTCTCTCCTATAAACACTTGGTAAGTGTTAATTATAGTACCTTTATATGTAGTAGCAGTTTGCTGAAGGCGCTGGATGGCTGTTAATAATCATTTATTTCAGTACAGCGGGGCGACGCCTGAGCAGTACCTTATATTATATTATTATTTTACGTCTTATTTGTTATGACTCCTTATCCCGTAACCTAGCAGTGATGTATCATTGGTGTTTGGTTATAGTGACACGGGGAAAGCCTTTGGCTACACTCTACATGCATCACGCGCATTTCGTCTCGTACTCTGTACAACGACACATCTGACTCCTGACGAATATAGACTTTTACGTGACGTCTCACATAAATCAAAGGCAGAACCATGTCCATAGTTCGATTATACCAAGTTATATTATCACCAGCCAATGCGGTGATAATGTAACTGCTGGTGACAAGTACAAGCGATAATAACAAGCATTGCTATTAATTGGCAAACTAACCAAATGCTGTTGATGATTACTGTTTCCCGCAGTCTTGCTCAGAGACTTTGCGTGTTGGTTGATGGATGCGCATTTCAAGTTGGGGTAGGCACCACCAAGTATGTACCTGTATCTCCTATGATTTGCTAGCTCCGTTCCAAGAGAACGCTAGGGACTGACAAACGTGTCCCGCTAAAAACAACTATGGCTAATATGCCCAACATTGTCGAATCGACACTATATTATTGACACGACACGTTACGACTGGGGGGGCGCTTAAATACGAAATGTGAAGTGACGATATTACCCACTTCGGCGTCCAGCAATACAAACGTGAAATGTTCTGCTATAGACTGTTTCTACGAAGCGCTTGCGCAAGTTGTTTGTTGTGAATGTGATTGCCAATGGGGTAGAGCCGTAAGGGTATTACGATAGTACGCGTGTGTAGGAGATTAAATGGAAACGTGTCTTCCTCAATGACAGATGAACTTCTCAGATCTTTGTCTTAGGTGTTGGGTAGGACATGTAGAATAGTGTATAGGGAGCGTGATCTGTTAGGATTCGTAGCAGTGTCCTTAGTGGAGCTATGCGCTTAGGCCTAACGGTCGCGTACTGGGGCAGTTATTGTAACCGGATTTACATGCCATAGAAATGGGTTAGCTTTAATCAAGTGTAACTTGTTAACGTAACTTAATTAAGTGCAAGCGTGACGTTTCCCTATCACATTTATATATTATATCTTTGCTGTCCTCTTGTCTTACTAGCTTCATAATTATTATTTGATTTGTTAACATGACTTGATATTATTCATGTATGTATTACTGTGAACTCTCAGCACTAATCTACTTTGGTCCCCTCCCCTTTGCTGAGAGTTCAGTCCTCTCTGTCCCGGCGGAGGTCGCAGTTGTCAATGGTACGTGCACCACGGAGGTTGGGCGGAGGCGGGGCCCTACCTCGGCCCCCCCAGGGGGGGGGCCCCATCTTTCATATTTTCCAGTATATTAATGTAATTTAGGAAAAACGAAAATTTTATCAGCCTAGGGTATTTTATGAACAGTCACAATAGCATTTACAAACAGTTTAAGTCACATACGCAAACTACTCGATCAGAAGTTGCGGGACATACGTATACCGCGACTCCGATACACAAAGGGCTACCGAAGGACACCGTGGATTTTGGTCAGTACAAGTCTTACAGTCCCCCCCCGCCCTGCTCGGGGTGGGAGAACTCATTTGATGATTTTACCACAAAAAAAAACTACTCGATCAGAAAAACTACCTACCTAATAGGAATCAACCCGTGACACGTCACGCCAGCGACTGCACGAACTAAACTAAACTTACTTAGGTACTTCAGTAGATTCACACCTTCATAAAATCAGCTTATTAATAGTGCTGCCTGCTAAAATAATACTAGGAAACAAAAAAAATACTAAAGTGTTAATAACTTCTCACGAAATTAAGCACTAACCACACACAGCAACACAAAGACCCATTTCTAACGCCACCACAAAAAAAGTTAGGCACAAAGTCTCCATTAGTGCCCAACAATACAGAATCCAGCCATTAAAACCAGAACAATACAAAAAATATAGGAACAAAAAAAACCAGTGAGTAGAAAATGGGAACACTTTACCTACTTTCCTATGGCGATGATAGGCAAAGCCGTGTGTCAGTAGCGATATCGCATTGTACGTCACGAGACACCATTCAAGTGGCTTTTTTAACATCAAAGGCAGGTTTTTGCTTTGAGCCGCCGGCGTATCTGTTTTACGGGGAGACACTTCTGGTTTTGATACACAGTGGAGTACTGCAGGGAGATAGAGGCGCCTAGCTTTCAAATGTTTTTGTTATGGAATTACGATTTTTGTGTTTTTTTTTGCGCATTTGTTGTACTAACTGTCCTCGTGGCTTCACTTGCTGACATGACGGCGTCTATTTGTGACGTAATAATTGGGATGGTAATGATTTGAATAGCAATCTAAAACATCGTCTACCTTTTATAATTACTTGAAAAAGAAAGAAAAAAAAATATACCTTATAATTATTAATAAAATAGAAAGTCAAAATTTAGTTTAACCAACACAAACTTTTGAAAATAAACGCTCAAAAATTCACTGTCCAAAAAAAATCGAAAAACATTCATCAATACGAATCGGCTTATGCCATTCCGAAATCTCATCACAACATCATTAATTTTTTTTCCACCGAACATCTACGGACCAATCTTGCCAATACTCGGTCCTCGAAACAGGGAAGCGAACCTGTAATCTTTCAATTACAAATTCAAGTTCCATCCATTCCAATTAAGTTCAGTATTGATCTGGGAATACTGCTCGCGATCACTTTTATCTGTGCTGCCAATTTAATAAAAATGTCGAGTAGGCCTCGTATTGCCTGTACCTGTTTTCTGTTTCAGAATTTGTTTAGGCTAGGTTCATATTGTTGTGTACCACAACCACACCACATCGCAGTGACAAAAGGTAGTTATGTGTAAATTAATATTCACACATAACCAGTGCTTGACTACGTGCGATACTTCGCTGCTGGTTTTTGGAGTTGCGTTGTGGTACCCACAAAATGTGGAAGTGGTTGTTGTTATTCTTGCGATGTGCCTGGTCGCTTGTTAACCGATGATAGCGTTGTAGCACCGACAAAAGTAACGCAGATATGGTTTTTGTTATTTATACGATGTGGTCGGTCGCCTGTTCGTGGTGTTACTGATTGATGGTTGCGTTGTGATACCGAAAAAATGTGGATGTGGTTGTCATTGTGGCCACGACGTGGTTGTTAATGACGGCATTTGTTAGCAGCTGGTGCCAGCGTCTTCGCCCGCTACAACTCGAAAATTATCCCACGGAAACACAACATTGGGATAAAAATGATCCTATACCAAACATCCAAATCCGTTCACCAGTATTTGCGTGAAAGAGTAACAAACCATACATTTCATCCAACCATCCTCACAAACTTTCGCATTTATGAGTGTAAGATCATTACAAAAAGCGCCGACTACGTGGTACGTGTGAAACAACCCTAACAATGTGAAAAAGAAATGTTACCTATTTGGATAATACCTCTTATTTTTGACATTATTGCTTTAGCTTCTGTTATTGAGTTATAAAAATCTGTGTGAAGCACCTACTCAAGCTTTATTAAATTGAATTAGGTTCGCTTTTACGTATTTTTTTTTGCAATTACTAATCCTGTAACTATATTAGCTCAGTCTCTGTGGCTTAATTTAGACTTTTTCTTTCATTCGTAATCGTGGAGTTAATTAAGTCGAATATTGTAACAGTATCTAATTTTTAACTCAATTTGGACAGCATAAAGTTGAAATATCTTTTACAATGCTTTTTAAATTACTATTATGTTTGTTTTAACAAGATTAACCTTGACAATGTTATATGGACATCTAGATGAAAGGATAAATTGAAAATATCTATGTTACATAAAACCTTTTTCCACCAAATGAACTTTAAACCGACTTCACATAGGTTTAAAGCAGTAGGAATGGTGATGCTATCTATACAGTTTAAGTAGGTAGGCATTCCCCAGCATTCACATGTATTAAGTCGACGTTTTGTTGTCGATCTGATCCACCTCCTAGCGGTCCACCCTTGAGCAACGGCACCACAGGTTTCAGTGGGATCGCATAGCCATCACTGCAGGTTACAGCTGTGGTGATGGCGAAGCAATCCCACTAGCGGTGGGAAGCCTCATGAGGGCCTCCTGGCTCGCGACCGCATTCCTGTCGAAGTCAGACGCTAAACAGTTTTTACTGTGTTTTTTTGGTGCACACCGATCCCAGAAGTGCCTATCAGCCCATCCATTTTAGGTATCATCTTTGCTTCTGTACTATTTAAAAGACCAAAGACTAAAACAAGTTTTCCAAATATTTTGTCTCATTCCATCCGGATTCATAATATATGTTATAGTTATGCAGTAACCTTCAATCCCTATGTACTTCTATAGCTACGGGAGAATTTCCTCATTGCTACGTGTAAATATTTCATCATCGCATCGTTACCCATGGCACAGTTATAGTGGACACAATTTGCTAAAAGTGTAATTTGTTGCGACACAGCGCACGGTACCAGTTCAGCGGTACTGTGACGCAGATGTAGAGAAACTGACCAAATGGAAGTGACATGATAATTGTACTTTTTATTTATTGGGATAAACACACCACACTGTTCCAAAACCACTGCAACTCCTGTAAGCCAGAATAAACAGTGGCAACCACCATAAAAGCGCTGAGATGAAGCTCGATGTGCCCCGGAGAATGAATTTACCTGTCTTGGATCAGGCAACGAAATTAATCAGAAAAGAATAGTGGAGGAGTAGGAATATGTATCCAGTTAACTCCATGTAAATATTTCACATAATATTTATATCATTTTTTTTATGTATCCAATACTAAGATTAAAACTTACATACTAAAAAATAAACAAAAAGATCTATGAAACTCCTATAAGCACCAGAGAGCTTACATGCTCGTATTCACTTAAACTTGAAATTGAATTGTTGATCTAGAAGAAGCATTATTGAAAAACAGGATTCAATTTGAAACAAAGTGCATGACTAACCAATTAGTAGATTGAAATTTTACGTAAACAACACCATTTTTCATTGTGCTGACAACCTCGAAATGAACGAATACTTCGGATAGTTCTTGTAACGAATAATGCCACTCTTCCAACACTGACACAATTTTCAATCCAATTTATTATTTCAACGATTTAATTTTAAAGTGGGTTTTATTTTAAATTCATGCATGTGTCGGATCAGAAACTTTATTTATTTAATGTAAAGGTTTTAAATTCTGTGACATCGGTATCTTAAAATAAGACAAAGGGGTTGGGGTATGCTAATTAAAAATGAGTGATGCAATTCACAATAGTATATAATTTTAACACTTTTAAGCTATTGTCAAACAGACAGGCGTGGCGAACGCGAAGCGAGGCGTTTTTGTTTGTAATGTATGCAATTGTTTGAAGCCCGTCACATAGACTATCGGATCGCTTTCGCTTTTCTATAACCCTTAATGTGTGTCAGATTTCATATGTTTTTTTTTTTTATTTACGATAGGTTCGCGTTTGACCACTATCTCGCCTGATTTTAAGCAAAGATGCAGTAGTCGAGGATAAAGCACGCTTGCCTAGAAGTAACCTGTTCACTCTTGACTCACTCTTTTCATAACTGTCTTCGTATATGCACCTTTTTGCTTTGTTTTGGTATTTTGATATAGGTATTGTTTTTATTTGTAATAATGGTTTGTTTAATACAAAATGTATTAATTTTAAACTAGTTCCTAATATTCTACACCTGTGTTTAAAATGTGCATACCATAAATCATGGCGGAACGTGTTCTGGAACGTCTTATCAACTTCAGTGGTAACTTTTTAGGAAAAATGTGTTTAAATCTAAAACAAAAGAATCATTGAACTTGTTTAATAGTACCTAATGAAGGTTCATAGTTTACATTCCCATATTCATACACAAATCAAAAAAAGTTTGTGATCACTAGCATAAGCTGTTTTTTTTTTGTCAATTTATGGAATAACAATTGAATTGTTTTATTGTTTTACATTCTAAATCTTTATTTTTAAGGCGAAACAAGTCAACATTTTTTCCATAGAAACTTCGTTGGGGTTTTACTCCACTATTTGACAAGGTATATCCAAAGTTAAACATGGTATCGTTTTGTCTTATTATTAATTTTGTCTGTACGGAAGCAGAATTGTAAAATTATGAAGCCATTAAAAAGTTACGAGCTTCTAAAGATTAGTTTTTTTGCTAATTTTAACACAACTTTGGGTGTAAATTAGAAGCTAAAGAAGCATCAAATTTCCAAAACGACGTCCGGACCGACATAGCAAATTTATCGAAGAAATTAATAACTTTTATTTGAAATTAATTGGTGCAGTGGTTTTTTCATAAAACCCCTTCTTCCAAAGGCTTTTTCGTATTTTTTTACGCGCGCCTTTTACTCTGAATGATCGTGCATCTCACTGAATAATGTTTTCCCCTGTTTTCTCCACGGGGGGATGACGCTCGCGGACACATGAACAATATGGCTCGATTTCAGGTGAAATATCATGGTTTTTGACCATGCCTGCCAGTGAGTTCGAGCTCGCGACTAGCGCCGCCTTAAATGAAGAATCTGAAAAGAAGAAGAAATAATAATATAATCTACCGTAACAAAATTGATTACGATTTTTCAAAGTGATTGCACACTTTTTTGATGTGTGTTTGTACTTATTTGTTCTATCTATTCTAGAACATCCATCCAAACTTTAGCTCTCAAACGGCCAGCCAAGAAAAATGAGGCGAAGCTGCTACAGCAGGAGTCACTATTTCTAACACCGCTGCTTTTACCATAATGGATGTTTGTGGCCATTATTCCACGCTCGTGTTTCAGTGTTAAGGTGTACTGGCATTTTTTCAAATTAGTCTTCTTTCCATATAAGATAAGGTTGTTATTTATGAAGTCCTTAATTACGCTTGAGTTATAGTACCAGAGTCACGTTTGTTCTGATTCGTGCAGTGTTGCTAACGAGGATTCGCTAGACTTGTAATTGTTCGTTAGTTTTGCTTAGTTTTGTTGCTTACTGTATTGTAAGAGTTGCTAATGTTTGTTTTCACTATCACTACCCAACACCGAAATAAATACACAAATTAAAGTACCTACAACATTCGATTTTAAGCATTCAGTTCTACTCCCAAAGTTAAAATTCCAACAATGCAATAATGTTTGAATAATTTTGTCACATGGGAAAAACGATTACTTTTTCTATTTGCCTACACCGTATACAGTATAAATGATATTCATTTTTAAAATCTTTTTTTATGTGTTAGTTTTAAATAAGACGAAAAAATAAAAACTAAACAAGGACAGTGTTTCGTGCCTGACCACTCTGAAAATAAACGGCATGATCAAACTCAGATATCTATAAAATATACAGGATGATTTTTTAGTCACCATCCAAATTTTAATATATTAATCTTTGGCGAAAATCATTGAATACGTGTTTTTTCTTTTTGTATCACTCAATACAAAAATATCGAGATATCACGTCTCAATGTTATCTATAAAAAGTTGATGAATCTGGACACCGCGCTGTGATGTGTCGCTCAGGTGTAGCGGGGCGGGGCGGGGGGTCAGCGGGGTGTGCTCTGTCCGTTTCATGCGTCGGCAAGTGTATAATTATTATTAACGTTTAGCTTAGTGACCTGACCACACAGAGCGGATGAGAAAATGATTTATTATGACAATTTGACGTATCGATTTTTTTTCAAAAATGGGGTTAGTGATTGATACCTAATGTCTAGAAAAATTTTGGACGGTGGTAAAAAAATCAGCCTGTATATTACTGTATCCGCATTTCGCTAACAAATCATAAAAACCAGCTGCTAATAAAACAACTCACTGATCATTGCAAATCCCAATTATAAACACAAACTCTGAACGATTCCGATACAAATTCAGCAAAAATCCTTCACAAAAAAATAAAAGCGCTGAGTTTACCGAGGCTCACAATCGCTACGCAGGACACAAAGTCAAAGCTACCAATAAAAATCATCCGTTCAACCCGCGTTTACGGATAATTTTATTTTAAAACCATCCTTAAACCTTTTAACAGTCGTCAATTTTAACGGTCCCCGTTTCATTTTAACGAGTGGAGTTGATGTCCGTCAGTAGCCTGTTACTGAACTTTGTCAAAATCAACTAGGGTATAAAATAAAACGCTTTTTATAGGCTTACAAAGGCGACAGGTCGGCCCACCTTTTCGATTTACGCAGGAGTTACTGGGTTACGTGGATGTAATGAAGCACGTTGTTTGTTTTTTATGGGGTTTCGTCGGAAGGGCAAGACTGATAATAGGATCTCGTTATCAATCGGTACAATTATATGACGAGTATTTATGAAGGCTTTTAAGATTATGCACACACTATAATAACATAAATATGGTCATACTTATGTTATTTTGTTTTTTTCCTATACTATGGATGTAAAGCGCAGGCCACACAGAAGAGACGTAAGACCAGGCTTGAAGCGTCACGGACAGAATCAGATGAACGAGTGTTGCTAACGCGATCCGACTCTTCTGTATGTTTTGCCTCTCGACGCTTCTATATATTTTGTATGAAAGGGACGCTGTAGAGACAAATTTTAATGTAAGCGCTCCGTCTGCGTCTTACGTCTTTTCTGTGTGGCCAGATGGTACGTCTTAGATGGTATATTCTAAGAGTATATATATAAGAATGCAGCGACCAGAGGCCTTATCATAAGTTTTCAGTTATTCTGACGTAAAGTAAACTGGAACTTTGACATTTTCAAATTGAGTTTCAAGGAAAAAAAATGTTCCTCCTTCGCACACCAGAGGCGCTGTTCCATTTTTCCATACAAGAAACGCTTTAAGGCCTTTGTCAAACAGACAGGCGATAGCGAACCGAACCGAATCATGTCATATAAAAATGCGAAAGCGATCCGATACTCTATGTGACAGGCTTCAAACAATTCCGTACATTACAAACAAAAACGCTACGCCACGCATTCGGTTCGTCTGTCAGTTTGACAATAGCTTAAATACTGGAAAGACGCTGTAAAGTAAAATAGTGAAAACTCGTGATAAGGGTACAGGCTGTGAAATGTTTGGTCGTGACATTGTACTTCTTTACTTTAAACTACTATTTGAACAAAATCGGGTTCGGTTGCTAATTCTTCTCCTCTTCTTTATTCTAGACTTTGTTCCCAGCGGTTTCACCCAGCTACTCGGCTCCTTTTAGTCGTGGCGTTATGTTATAATTATAGCCTATAGCCTTTCTCAATACTATTCAACTCACAAAAAAAA